>JAAEAF010000695.1:345379-755749 GCA_011037195.1 Triatoma infestans
TTTTTGATAAATTTTTTATCTTCTTTGGCCACAGGCCAATTAATTTTTTGCTTGTTTGATTAACAAAGGCCAAACATAACTATTGTTTATAGTAATCATTTTAACGTTAAATATGTAGTTGATTCCACAATGCTAGATACATCTATGATTTTATCCGTCGTAGCATGTTAAAACATACTATAAATTATTTTAAACATACTTAAAAATAATGAAGCATGCTACGACGGATAAAATCCGCGCTGGAGGAACAAATCTAAAAATATCCTCTCAAATAGAAGATACTCTTGAAGCTTAGATTTTTATTAAACATTACTTACGTTACTTATTTTCTCTCTTTTGGGTTATAACCTCATTTAGTAGCAATAGACAAGCACATATAGTAGTAGTAGGCTGGCTCTTTATTTATCAATACAAAGCAAATTATATCACTGTTACAACAAATAACAAAATAAAAAATAAAGGACTTACTCCTGCTCACTGACCATTATTTTTGTTCATAATTTTTCTATTATTATTTTTTAGTAAGTTTTTTGGTACATATTTCTTCTTGTATTTTCACCTAATTTTTGAGTCCCTTTTTGGGGTCTTAAAGCGTGAAATGTGTAATGAAACGTTGCACTCCCCTTTCTCCCACATAATTTCTTGCATTCTATTGTAGATTTTTGTTTTCAATTCTCACATATCAATTCTGCTTTTCTTGTAATAGAATTCCCTCCATGAATAGGTAGAGTGACCCTCTCTCATATATATATATATATAACAGAATTATAAAGAGGAAGTGGGTTCAAAGCTAGATCCACTGTAAACAAGACTTTATTTGGTTTCCTTACTTGCATATGTAAGAAAATGCGAAGTAAGTGAATATATGATAGCGTGTGCGTGTTTAGCGTTATTAGCTGGAATTTGTTGTTCAGTAAGCTAAAATAAAATAATTATGACATCTCAACTGTTTGCAGTCCGATTGAATGCAATCGTGGCTGTTAGGATACTCGCAGACTATTAAAAAAAAAAAGGCTAGCCACTTTATAGTCCTGGTCTGTATGCTGTAACCGCCCTTGCCCTCTCTCCTCTCTTTTGCCTTGTTCTCGATAAAATATTGACGTTCATACCTCAGCTAGTACATGTTCCTTCAGTTTTCTCCTTAGAAATTCCAAAGCATCTGTAACTTGATCAACGGTATCCTTGAAAAGCATATTTCTATTGTTTGTTTTATATATTGCAATATAATATAATCAATGACAGAAGTAATAGTCGATGAACTTGGAGAATATATTGTTTCCTTTATAATGCTCACCACTCATTTTTTTCTTCTTTTTTCCTCTTTTAACGACTTATTGTTTTTTCTGCGTTTAACAAGGTGGATGGAACAATATTTAGTGGAAGTGCCAATGCTAAAAAGCTGGCCAAACAACGAGCCGCAGAAGCTGCTCTTCTTACACTGTGTCCATCTATTCTTGCACCTCCTTCGGGTGGTGCGGACATAGATTTCACTAAAGATTCTAATACAAATATTGATGTGTCTCATGGTGAGTAGAAAAAAAAGATATCGTATATTTTTAATGTCTATATTGTTGATTTTATCCTATTCTTAAAAACTGTGATCTGTGCAATGTTTCAGCTATAAATAATGTGACCCCTTCACCTAAAAAAGCGAAAACTGAAATGTTAGTATCTAAAGTAATGAATGGGCAAGTTAATCCAGTGATGGCATTGAATGAAATTATACCTGGTCTGAAATTTGAATGTCTTCATGAAAATTCACAGAAATCGATCAATCCATTTGTATTTGGAGTTCGTATTGATAATAAACTTTACCAAGGATCAGGTATGGTTCGAAATGTTTATTGGTATTTTTTTTGTCTTTTTTTTGTAAAATGAAAAGCGAATTATAATTGTGAAAAAATTAATAGGTTTATTTTTAATATAGGAAGTAGCAAGAAGAATGCTAAAGCAGCTGCAGCCAGGGCTGTACTGCTACAAAAATTTGCGAATCTGTGTAATAATGTAATGTTAACTCCACCGCCATACTGTCAAACATTCCCGTCTACAGGCTCGCTTACTTTACAGCCTATAGCTGCAAATAAAATATCTGAGTAATTTTATTGTGTATTTTTAAGTAGCTATTATTATTCCATTAATTACAAATTTCATTTTACAATTCAAAACAAAATGTTTTCACCTTATATAACATTCTATGGCCGGCCTTACAGCTTTGAGATTATGATATTTTAGGTTTCCGCGGCCATTTTCATGAATAACGCTTGAATTTCCGGATTGAGATCGCGTCAGTGGTTTGTTAAAAACAGACGTTTCGCCCATGTTGCAATGAGCCTCGTCAGTGTCGTTACACCTTAAAAGCCAATAAGGCAAAATAAGGAATGCTTTATTGGCTTTCGAGGTGTAACGACCATGAAGAGGCTTATTGCATACATGGGCGAAACGTCGGTTTTTAACCCGGAAATTCAAGCGTGATTCAGCTTTGAGATTTTTCAATATTTTCACTAAAAAGGCTACTTTATTTAATCCAGATGATTTGCTTATAACCACTGCCGTATGGTCTAGTCATTTTTATTGCAAACATTTGCCAGGAAAATGTACTTTTGCGGGGTTCTGGAAGAGCGTTGATGGTCTCACGCTTTCCTCTAAATTGCGATTTCAAAATACATATGATTGATTGTACTAATTGCTTTTACGGGAAGTAATTAATTTGTTTAAAACGATCAAACATGGTTGATTGCACTAATTGCTTTTACGGGAAGTAATTAATTTGTTTAAAACGATCAAAAGTTCGAAGAAAATCGATTAACCAGAATTTCGAATTTTTGAAATCGATTTGTCAAGGATTTCTGAAAACGATTTCAAAGATTTTCCTGAAACTTCGAATAGATATACACAAATACATACCTTTTTCCTTTATTAGAAACAAAGTAGGTGGGATTAAGGGTACTAAACGTTTAGAAAAGATTCCGTTTTTCAATTAGAATGTGAATTAAAAAAAAGTCGTATGAACTTTCTCACCAGATTTTCTAGTTTTTCACTTAGACCACCAGATATGCTATGGATACCTATGATAGATAGGTGTTAAGAATCTAATGTAAGGTGAAAACGTATAGTTTTATGCCATTGAATAAACGATTTAATTGAGGTTTTATTTTTATGTGATTATTGTTTCTATGCAAATTTCAGATTAGTTTTGGAACATTATAGAAATATAATGCAGTCGCAGCCAGATTTTGCCCGGCGTAAAGTTTTGGCCGGCATAGTTATGACAACCAATCAAGATTGTACAGACGGTGTAGTAGTATCAGTTGGTACTGGTACGAAATGTGTAGGCGGCGAACATATCTCAGTAAAAGGGGCAGTTTTAAATGATTCCCATGCTGAGATCATATCTCGCAGAGGTCTGGTCAGATATTTTTATAGCCAACTACTTCTACATGCAAATCCTGGTTAGTTTCTTTACAAATAGTATTTGGTTGGTTATCTTCGATGAAACACCAGTTTTTTAGCCTTCATATTTATTGTTTCATTTTTTTTTAATAATAAAACTTGACGTTTCGGCGCTTGACCACGCCATTTTCAAGAGTAGAGATGATTTTTTGTATATAATATATAAGTACTGCAATTTGAAAATAATAATTAATGTGAATTTAAAACATTGTGGTTGTACAATTGTAAAATATATAAGAGTTGTTTAAAAATTTAGTTTTCTGATACTCATCAACTATGTTCTGTAAGGAAGGATACTTTATTTTATATTATTGAATATATAAGATGTATAACTCTCGTTAAGTTAGTTTATACATTAATTAACATTAATTATTGTTATTTTCAAATTGCAGTACTTATATATAACAAAAAATAATCTCTACTTTTGAAAATGGCGTGGTCAGGTATTGAAGATAACCAACCAAATAGAATTTAAATTCAACATATTAGCGTATAACTGAGATAAAGCGTTTACAAATAGTTTTTTTATCGATATTATAACTACATATGTTTAAACACTGTTTAAAAATAATTTTTATTTAATTTGTTTACAGCTACTGCTGATGATTCTATATTCAAACTTAATGATGATGGTAAAGGATTCTATTTAAAACAAGATATTAGATTTCATCTTTACATCAGTACTTCACCATGTGGAGATGCAAGGTAATAAATTATTACTTTGGACTTCGTCACTTCTTGGGGGATCTTGATGCTACCCAACATGGTTTCTTAGACTAACAACATGAACGATATTTTCATACAGTCTCTTTTAACATTCCTTACTTTGGGTTAACTAGTTGGGTTCTCTTCAAGAAGAGCTTAAAAATGTGTAAGAAGCCAAGAAAGCATGTCTCTGGAGAAGCCATCCACCGTGGTCTAAGGTAGGCTAAGACAATTCTGGAAAAGAATTGAAGCTTGCATCAGTCAAACAGGTGTACTCAGGGGGTTCTGTGTAGATTACAAAGACGCCACAAGAAGTTGGCCATAGAAAGTGACAGCGCCTACAGATTCCATGTAGAAATGAAGAAAGAATTCAGGGCACCTTCTGGCGGCTGCAGATCTATCATTCAGAGAAGGTTTAAAAGACTGGGATCATTTCAGATTTCGGTGGAGGACATACACCGTCCTTTGAGAACTGTATAAAAGAAGAATAAATCTGGGAGGGTACTTTAAGTTCAGAACATTTTCTGCCCTTGTTCAAAAATCTTTCCAGATCGCAGTGCACTATATTCTCCCAAGAAAAAAAGAATTAGTGAGTTTAAGTATCTATATAGGCAAACTGAAGATCACTGTCGCAAATCTTTATCGAGAGGCATGATCCTACATTTTTATAGGTTCGACTACAAACTTGTTAGTCCTCATTGGAGCCATATTAGAGATCGTCTTAAGGGCATAATGATCTTGATTATATAGCCACTATCTTTACATATTTACATCTAAATCAACAATGTATAGTCAGAGTAGCTAAAAAGTGAAAACCATTACTTAGAACGGCTGCGGGGCTCCGCTTGAGATCAGGTTTGAGGTGTTTGTTCAAGGAATGTGAATCTGTAGAATGTGTGTATGTACGTAGTGGTAAGCTAGTGTTGCCTTTGGATGCGCTGCACACAAGTAGCTACATTCATCAACAACATATCTCTGCAGACAGTATGTGTACTGTTTGTATGGGGGGGATAATGTAAATGTTGTTCGTGTTATCTGGCTGGGACTTCCCGTGTAGACGCCAAGAACATTGAACAAATGGCTAGTGGCTTGTTCACCCCCCACGGGGTTGAACATATAAATCTAATTTTAATCACTTTATCTTTGCTATTTCTGCATGAAGAACTCTAGATAATTAGTATCTTTTTATTTATACAGAATATTCTCTCCGCACGATGTAGAGAATGCATGTGAAGATGTAGATCGACATCCAAATAGGCAATCTAGAGGCCAGTTGAGAACAAAAATTGAATCCGGCGAAGGTACTATACCTGTTAAATCCGCGGATACTATACAAACTTGGGATGGGGTCATGCAGGTAATTATTACTTTATTCTTCCTAAAAAATCAAATTAAATAAAAAATCTGGCATTCATAAAAAATTCATCAAGACATTCTCTTATTGCATAATTCTAATCGAGAATTTTTTTTTCTACTTTGGCGTTTTTACAGCTCATTAATTTTTAGAACATTGCAACCTGAAATTTTCAATAATGGGACTTAGAGAAAAAATTAAAGTCACTAACTTCCCATATTAAGAAAGTCGTTGAAGCTTGTATACGAACAGTCTCAAGCAACAATAATAAAGATTGGGGGGGGGGGATGCATTTACACGCACTGTTCAGGACTCCCGGAGAATACCGGCTAAAACACCGCATCTGCTTGGACCATTCGCTGATTCCAGCACTACATCAGCTAGGTTTCTGACCTGTCCCCTACGGGTTCCTCCTTTCCTATTCCTCCAGGTCATGGCTTCTTTGTAAGAGAATTTCCCTCGCGTTTTCCGCTATCAGACTCCAGTTGGTCTCGCTGGACAGCGTGTTGGGGTCTGCTATCCAATCACCGCATCCAGGTCTCTCTTCAAACGCTGCCACCAGTCCCACGCAAAAAGGTTCCGTGGCCTCATCCCTACTCCCCGGCAGTAAAAGATACTCCTCCTCCTCACCCTTCCCCATCCTCTTCAGATATGCTCTGAAAGACCCATGCCGCACAAGAGGTGGGTGAAGTACAAATCTACCTCTCGGCGTGGCCTTCTCGCCCATTCCTCAACTCCCTTAAATAGCCTGGCAGTCCACAGACCCTGCTGATTGTCCTCCCAGGAGGCCTGCCAGTTCCGGAAGGTTCGATTTCTCTCTTCCGTGGAGAGAGTTACTTTTCTTCCTTCCGCCTTCCCGTACAGTCTCTTACGTTCCCCTACGAGGAATGCAGTGGGGATCACTCCGGCAATAACCATAATTACAGGTTCGGACACAGAGTGGTATGCAGAGGCAATCTTAATGCACGCCTCCTTAATAATAATAGTAATTATTATTATTATTATTATTATTATTATTATTATTATTATTATTATTATTATTATTATTATTATTATTATTAGAACATACTCCGGGCCACCGTACCTAGCGCAGGGCGCCAAAACCGGTGCCTATGGTCACTTAGCCTTGCCTACAAAGTAGGCAAGTTTCCGTCCCTGCCACCGGGAGGCGGATCTCCACATATCCGTCTAGTCCTCCGCATTACCACTACTTCGCGAGCAAACTCAACGAAGTTTTCAAAGATTATAGCACTTCTCTTCAGTTCTTTACAATCTCGCGGCCAATTCTCTCCCCTTCTTTTCAGCTTGAATTCCATATGGATTCTTGCCTCGTCGAGGAGAGGACACTGGAAGAGAACGTGATGCACCGTGTCCTGTTCACCGCATTCGCAATTCGAGGAATCTTTCAATCCCACCCATGGCGCTTAGAATTGAACTCCTCACGGCCCGTGAAATATTACGTTACGGTTTGGGACAGCTCCAGCCATCGAATCGACAGTCTGTGATGCAGATTCGGAAAGAACTCATATGTGTTTCTCCCTTTCTCTGCTTCATCTCAGCGTCTTTGCCATTTCCCAATCTCGTACTCTCGGATCTTTTTCTTTTCATTGGCAGGGGGCGTTTGTCTGGAAGCTCCTCACCATCAAGGACAATCATTCCCCCTTTCTTATACTTGAGGGTAGGGGCCCTCATCTCTACAAGGAGATCAAGCGGCAACACACAGCGACCACCGGTAAGGAGACCGTGGAGGATGTCGCATAGGTCCTTGTGTCAGTGCACAACATGGCTCTTTGCAGTCGTATTAGAGTGCCGCTGTACAACTGCATGTACAGCTTGTCAGTTCAACAGGCGGCTGCGTACGTAGGTTCAACATTCTCTATCACGCCCCTATAGATGGTTAAGGCCACACCAGTCTTCAGTCCCCACTCACCACGGGCAACTCTTTTGATTCGCTGGTACAAGTTGAGACATCTGGAGGCAACCGCTGAATATGAGGCTTAAAAGAAAGCTTCCAATCCAACAGCGCACCTAGCCATCAAACTGGGTTACATGGACTATTCTATGGGGCCACCCTGATCCAGGGAGCCTTTCATTAGCATCACTTTAGAATTCTCGAAAGAAATCTAGAGCTTCTCCCCCTGATACCAATTCTTTACCCGGGACACTACAGCGCTAGCACGTTCCTCTAACTCCCGACGAGAATCTCCATGGACAACTATTGCGAGGTCATATGCGTATGCAACCGAATCACAATAATCCATATTCCCCATATGCTCTACCAAGTCATCCATAACTAGGTCCCACAGGACGGGTGGGCATCACCGAGTCCTGCGGACAACCTTTAGCTATTGGCCTTGAAATCTCGCCGGCTTGAGTCACGAGCACCGCCACCCTTTGGGTGAGGTAGCTTTGAATCAATTTCAGAAGATTCGGCGGACAATCTTTTCTTCTGAGTGACTCCAAAACATTCGGCCAACAGATATTGTCAAAGGCCCCTGCAATGTCCAAGAATACAGTTCAGTTCTTATCTTATTGGCTTGCACCTTGTAGACAATATCCCAAGGATCTCTATTGCCTTCTGACTCCCTGACTCCACGAACTCCCGCCAGCTTGAGGTCTTGGCCCGTGACGCCATCTTTTTATATCGCCTTGGGCACATCGATACTCATCTATATATCTTTGACGGGATTCAACGCCTCCTTAATGAGTGCATCTACCCACTTCGGCTCCATAGAGGAGTATCGAGTGGGTCACGCTCATTAGTACTCGACGCGAACTGGCCTTGTGGGCCGCCAACGTTAGCCATCAACTGGCTCAGTACAGCAATATCCTTAGCGGTCTTATCCGCTGCATACTGGATTTGCTTGCCAAAGCTCAACTTCTTAAATTATTAATCCTAAATATTTTGCGGTATTCTTGGAGGTCACGGCTACCTCTCCAACGCGCCATGAGATGCTCGTGGGGATCCTCTTTTTTGTTAAAACCGCAAGATAGATATCTCTGTCTTGGACAATGCTAGAGACAACCCATGCTCGGCCATTCATCTATTGACCACACGCATCACTTGATTCAGTTTTAGCGGGGCTTTAAATAATAATAGTAATAATAATAATAATAATCCAATAAACCAATCCATCAGGCGTTGGTAATCAGGCTCGGGATTGTGTCATAGGGAGAGGAGCTTCCTTATTACAAGTATTACCCGAAGGCCATAGTGGAAAAGGACGGGGTTAAGGTGTATTGGGATCAGTGCATGATCACCGATAGGTCGGTCTTGCACAATAGACCGGACATCCTTATTTTAAATACCCGAAAAAGGGCAGCCGAGATAATAGATGTAGGGATTCCCTTGGACAACAATACCCGCAAAACTTTAGCCGAGAAGAAGCGGAAGTACCAGGATCTAGCGATTGAAATCAAAGAGATGTATCAGCTGGGTGTGGTTAGGGTAATCCCGATTGTCATATCGGCTAATGGCCTAGTACCTGTTGAGTCTGTCAAGAATCTGCATGAGCTCGAGCTGGAACCCTGGTTGTTAGAGAAGGCGCAGAAGTCTGTTTTGTTGGACACAGCGAGGCTGGTGAGGAAGTTCCTCAATTTGTAACAAATGAAATGTCTTCAGTGGGTTGGAATTGTTCCCCCCCTGATTCTATTTGCAAACGGAAAAAATAAATGGAAAAAAAAAATAATAATATTAAGACCTTCAATAAACTGACACCTTCGTTAATTTCTACTGCCTGCAAACTTCGTCCGATCACTTTGTGATATACCCAATCGGATAATAAGTTTCAACTTCATATGGTATTTTATTTTGTTTTTGGATGTTGCTTACTCACACTGTCTAAAACCAACATTTTCATGCTCAAAGTGTTTTAAATTTTGTATCATGAATGTTAAACATCAGGTGAGAAATCAATTTCGAAAAACTGACTGGAACAATTCATGAACGTCTTAGATCAATGTTCATTATAAATTTGTCAGTAAACACAGTTAATTTGGAAAACTTCTTATCATCTGAAAATTGTTGAACCAGCCAGCTCCATTTTGTTGTCATCAAGCTATTTCGCGTATTCAATTGCAATAATATTGATTTATGTAACAATAATTTAAACCAAATTAGAAAACTAATTTTAAGTGATTGTAGAGAGCAGCACTTACAAACATTCGTTAATTCAGAAAATTTACTCTCTATAGAGCACTAAAGTTCAACTTAAAAAAAAATCATTATTTATTTGGCTCTACACTTTCATGGAAAAATATCAGATGTAGGGGGGATGTAATAAATTTAAATTATAAATATTTCAAACAAGATAATATTAAATGTGAAATGTGTGGGGACGTAGAAATTGAAGATCTATTTCACTTTTTAGCAGCATGTCCAGCGTTAAGTGATATAAGGCAAAATGTTTTAATAAAGATTTTCTGACTACCGAGGCTATATTAGATCACATTAATGGTAAAGACTGGGACGCCTTAGCAAAATATTGTAAATATGCTTACACGTATAGGAGGTCTAAATCGATTAGCTAAATTACAAAGTATTCTATTATTTTATTGTTTATTAGTAAATTAGTTAGTTTATTATTTCATGAAAAAGTTTCATTTTTTTTTTTTTAATCTTTATTAATTGATCAAGACTCTCCTCTGACGGGTCTGTGACCAAGAGTTTGTCTTTAGCTTAAGTTATTTTATATCGTCATTTTACAAGTTTTTTCTTTTTACTTTCAATTAAAAGAAGTTTAATTTTATTTTATGAAGAAATTTGGTGAGGTTCGGTCAAGAAAAAACATTCAGTTATGCCAATGTTCGACGAATTTCCAAAAGAATGACATTTTCTGGGATGATTTAAGACAAGAATAGAATAAACGCGGGGGGGGGGGGCTCATTCCACTGCGACCTACAAATTGAGGTCTATTGTGGATCCCCTTAAGTTACAGAACAGCCCCCAGCCTTGCCCTCCTAATCAATCCTAGCAATTCTGAGAGCGGCTCCGTCATGAAGCTTTCAGCTTCGGGATTGCCCGTCCCCAATTGAAGAAACCTAATCCTCGCCAGGCCGGCGCACTCACAAAGGATGTGCGCCGGGGTCTCCTCCTCTACCTTGCAGAATCGGCATACCGCACTGTCCGCAAGTTGTAGGTGGTGCATGTGTCTATTCAGCCTAATTTTATTTTATGAAGAAATTTGGTGAGGTTCGGTCAAGAAAAAACATTCAGTTATGCCCAATGTTCGACGAGTTTCCAAAAGAATGACTTTTTCTGTGGATGATTTAAGACAAGACACAAGTAACTTTTAATTTTCCTTTTTATGTTTTTGCGATGTAACAAATGTGTATGTTTAAAAATTCCTTCTCCATATCTTCACGACTTTCTATATATTAAAGCCTTGATAAAGTCAGGTAACTCTGTCGAAACGTTGGCATAATTGAATGTTTGTTTTTTTTTACCGAACCTCACCAAATTTCTTCATAACATAATTCGTCAACGGTCAACAAATTCTTTTATTTTAATTTAATTTTTTATGTTGTAAAAATTAATAAAGACTATTTTATTTTATTATTTTTGTTAATTTAAGGCGCGTCAACATCTGTGGTCATTGGCGCCAGGAGCCTTCTCAGTGCACTGCCGGCCTCTGGACAGTGTTCTCTCGTTACAAACAACACTGTCTATCACCGGACAGTGAGTTGTAGAGGATCCTAGGAAGAAAAAATGTAAGGGTAGCACAACTGGACTCGAACCCGGGTCCTCCGCGTTGGAGTCCAGTACGCTAACCAGTTAGCTATTCCTTTCCCTTAATAATGACTAATTATTATTATTATTATTAATTCGGGTATTCGTCCATCTTCAGGATACTTGTCAAGCACTTGTAGATTTCATGCATGCTGGTATTGTGCTTTGACTGATATAGTCGATGTGCTCACACTGTTCTAAAACATTCTGACACTGTTTTAGGAATCCCCGTGATCCATTGATGATCATAGAATGAAGGACCCTATTACGGAAAAAATTTCGAAACGTTTTCCAATATTGCTGACCCAGCTATTACCTCTTCTCCATTTTATAAGATTAGCCTAGTCCGGGAGAGCGTTATAAATATTTTTGCTTAAATAACTTAATTTTTGTACATAAAGTAAATATGTAAAATGCAATATATTATTTTTATATATAGGGAGAAAGGTTGCTGACAATGTCATGTAGCGACAAGGTGGCCAAGTGGAACGTGGTGGGTCTACAAGGTTCACTCTTGTCTCATTTCATTGAGCCTATCTACTTGCATAGTATCGTGGTTGGCTCGCTCTTCCATCAGACACATCTCAGGAGGTTTCTTTTTTTAATTTTTGACATATTTCTATATTCATTTTTAACAACTCACTACGTTTATAAGAAATTGTAATGTTAGCAAAACTAACTTTCAGAGCTTTATATGGAAGAATAGAGAACACACTAATTGGTTTACCACCTCCTTTTAGATTGAATAAGATATTAATGAATACCACTAGTTCTCCAGAAGCTAGACAGACTGGAAAAGCACCAAATCATAGTATTAACTGGATAAAAGGTGAAAAATTTACTTATTTTTCTTCCTCTTGTTGTTACTTTCTCTTTGTTAATGTAATTTTGTATTGGTTGGTTGCCTGCTTTCAAACAAAAATATTTTATGATTTTTTAAGCCTTGTAATTCATTTGCAGATCGAACTTACATAATTAATGTTCATTATTAATACAAAACATTCTCCTCCACACTTAGTAGAGAAGACTTGGATGATTAAAACCAGATCGGTAAAAATCAACTAAATTGGTGTTCGTCATATCGAAAACAACATACGGAATTTTTGCCCCTAGCACGATAAAAAAAAAAAAAATCTGGTGTGAAACACACACACGATTTTACTCCAATTAAAAAAATTCTTCAAAATTGCAATGTTTAGAAAGTTTAGATCAGGAAGTGGCGCACTGAACCCCAGAGAAAATCAGTCTTCATTGAGCCTATCTATTTGCACAGTGTAATATAGCTGCAGTTGTATATTAAGTGAGCGTGTGTTTGAGATGTAGTGTTGTCACAAGGATATGAGGGTGAGTTTATAATTTTGAGTTTATGAAGATAGTATTTGAAACGGCTGGGTCCAAATTCAGCTAATTTGTAATTACGGGAGAGGTGAGTTGCGCCCAGTTCCGCACCGACTAAAGGAAAGTATTCTTTAGTGGTGTTACCTTTATTTCTTGCCTTCCACAATTGTCCCACTTTTCAATAGCCTTATTTAAAAAAGGCTATATTTTATTAAAATAGGGTTTATAATATAAATATATATAATATTATATTCAATATAGTTAGGCTTATATAATAGCCTAATTTAAATAATCTCTTGAGATGCGAAGTAGATACCTTTCATAAATCGATGGAAAAGTATTATTAAGAGCAGCCTATTTAGCCTCAATCTCGCCAGCTCATTTCCTGCGATACCAGTGTGGCCTCACCACGAAAATAATTTTATTTCCTGAGGAAGATTAAGCTGAATATTTTTCTTGATGAGATTGATAAGATAAGAAAATGTGTTGGGTTTATTTAATGATTTCAGTATAACTTCAACATCATTCAGCAGCAGTATAACTCATTGCTGAGTCTTGGCCTCCTCAACCAGTTTCGCCAGTCAGTCCTGTTCTGTGCGGCTGCTCTCCAGTTGGCAATATTCAATATTGTCCTCGCGTCACCAGCAAAACCATCCATCCATCGCAGCTTCGGCCTCTCAACTCTCCTCGCTCCATGAAGGTGCTCGTTCATTACCTTTTCTGGATGTCCCCGACCCTCATCCTAACCACATGTCCCGTATAACTATGAGTTTATTGGTAACGTTTCGGTTTTATCCTTTCAGTTCGTTATTACCCACTCTAAAGCTTCCAAGACTGCTATTTGTTCAGCTTGATTAATAGAACAACTGTCTAATCAAAATTTGATCTTGTCCAAATAAGTCTTTGTTTGTGAGTTCCATATGATGAAAGCACAGCCTATGTTACCATTAGTTTTACTTCCCTCTTTATATATTTTGTGTCGTATTCAGCAAGTACGTTGGTATTAATAATAAACTGAAAGCAGGATGAGGTAGTTCTTCATCAGATGTATCTCTTAGTTGGCTGATCGGCCAGGGGGTATCATAAGAAAAACACTACAACATTTTTTAAGTGTTTTTATTAATATCCCGACGTTTCGACAAACATTGTTTGTCTTCTTCAGGGGCTATCTATAAAGAAAAAATATACATAAAAATCTAGCTTGCATTAACAGACAAAAATGGTAATGGAAAACTAAATAAAATAAATTACAAAGGTAAATACAGATACTCGTATAGAAAAATTATGGAAATGTTACAGACCTTTGGAAAATTTGTATGCTCTATTAATTACTACATGTTCAATTATGACTGTGGTCTATGAGTGTACTATCAGTGAAAGAATGAGAGGGAACACTGGTGAAAGTGGTGGTGGTGGTGGGGGGTGGGGTGTAAGTTCTTCATATTTTAATGGAGCGTCCCATTTTATTAAGTCTAGTACTCCGACTGGAGCATGTCCTCGTGTGACCTGTATGACTGAAGCTACCTCTCTTAGCTTCAATGCTATTGGTACTATTTCGGCCAGTACACAGGAGCGTCAAAAGATTCCGACCTATAAGATCTGATAATTCTTGAGGCTATTCTCCGCTGAAGTCTCTGCAATTCTAACTGATTTTTCTTGCTTTCTAGGGTTTTGCACTAGTCAGGTGCGATGTATATGTTTGTAGGTAAAATTACCCCATCATATTATATAACTTTTAGAGAATCACTTCCTAGGCCACACTTTAACATAAAAGTGATTAAAAACAAAGTTCCAAATAAATTTTTTCGACTTATAATTGTGTGTATTGAGAATATATCATTTTAAATGAAATCGAAAGGTATCATTGTAAAGAAAAAAAATCTGGTGTGAAATACTCATACACTTTTCTTACTCTTTTTAATAAATACAATTGTATAAGATAAATTTTCTTTAAACACAAATTTTACATATTTATCCTAGCATAAATAGAGTTGTGGTGGGGTGGAGAGTTGCCTACCAATTACCTACTAATTTTGGCAGGTAGAGAAGTGATTATATTGTGGGCTATGCCGCTGAACCAACTGTATGTAAAATTTGAATTTAGCGCCACAAATCTGCACAACTATCTATAATTTTTTTGTAGAAATTTTCCAAATAAAAGTGATAGGTTTTTATTTTGGAAGTTAGCATACTAAGTTAAAAATAAATCGTTTGAGACGTTTTCGAGAAAATTTCAAAATACTATAGAATACTATAAAGATACATTTCTGGTTAACCAATTTTCTTTAATTTTGGAATTCTAGCAATGCTTCTAATTTATATGATTATTATATAAGTGGTAAAATCAAATACTGTATTGAAGAAGTGGTACTTTATAGGTAAGCTTAACGTTACAGTTCCCGTACGTTACATATCAATTTTTCCCGGAAAATGTTTCATATTAAAGTGGTAGGTATTTATGTATGTAGATACTATACAAAGTGATAGGTATTTACGAGGTGTGTAAATTAAGTAATGAGACTGATTTTCTAGTGTTCGATCTGGGAACACAGGAAACGCGGCGCATGCGTGGTAGGGCAAGTAAACATCTGATACACGTCCAGTGCAAATTTGAAAATGCTAGAGTTTTGCACTCTCCGTAGTGACTTTTTTTGTGAGCAAGGTTTTTTCAGTTCGTTTTAAAAATGAGTGACATCAATTACGAGCAACGTTGTGCTATCAGGTTTTGCTTCAGACTTGGGCACAGTGCAACGGAAACGTTTGAAAAACTGTGCCAGGCCTATGGAGACAATGTTTTGTCGAGAGCACAGGTTTTTAGGTGGTTTAAGTCGTTTGCAGAAGGAAGGGAATCAATTGAAGACGAGCCTCGCAGCGGAAGGCCTTCATCTTCAAGAACCGACGAAAATGTTGGCAGAATCCGCGATCTCGTGCGTTCAGATCGTCGTTTGACAGTCCGAATGATCGGCGAAGAGTTGAATTTGACTCACACAACCGTTCATCAAATTTTGACTAATGAATTGGGGATGAGAAAAATTTGTGCAAAAATGGTTCCGAAAAATCTTTCACAAGAGCAAAAAGACATCAGAAAGGAAAGGAGCCTTGACTTTTTGGGAGCAATTGAAAACGATCCCAATTTTTTGGAACGTGTTATTGCAGGAGACGAGTCTTGGGTGTTTGAGTATGACCCAGAAACTAAGCGTCAGAGCATGCAGTGGCACACTTCAACCTCTCCAAGGCCAAAAAAAGCAAGAATGAGCAAGTCAAAAATCAAATGCATGCTGATTTGCTTTTTTGATAGCCAAGGAATCGTTCACAAAGAATTTGTGCCTCAATGCCAAATGGTAAACCAACATTTTTACCGAGAAGTTCTTGAGAGACTTCGAAAAAGAGTCATGCGTGTGAGACCAAACATCAAAAACAAGTGGGTGTTGCATCACGACAATGCTCCGTGTCACACCGCGATTTCTATTAATGAGTATTTGGCCAGTAATAACATTCCTGTGGCTCCTCAGCCTCCTTATTCACCCGACTTGAGTCCATGTGACTTTTTTTTGTTCCCCAAATTGAAAAATCACCTCAAGGGACGTCATTTTGGAACATTGGAGAATATTCAAACAGCCGTAACCGACCAACTGAAGTCTATTCCAGTATCCGAGTTCCAGCACTGCTATGACGAATGGAAAAATTGTCTTCAGCGTTGTGTGGCTTCCCAAGGTAGTTACTTTGAAGGGAACAAGGTTGAATTGTAATTTTATTTGAATAAAAAAAAAGATAAAAAATCAGTCTCATTACTTAATTTACACACCTCGTATGTGTGTAGAAAGAAAGTTTCTTTCTCGAGGTTTAAAGAAATTTCGAGAAAATTATGAAAAACAAAAATCTATTCAGCAAAGTCGCAATCTTCGTACTCGATGCGTTGGTAGGACTTAAACGGAATACCAAATTTGAGCTTCCTGCGACTTTTCGTTTTTGAGATATTCTTTTCACACACATACTCACACATAAATATATATACATATATATATGTATATGTGTGGGTCCATGTGCTAAAAACTTTTTTCGTATTTAGAGGACCCCAAAACATGTATTTCTGGGGAAAACTCAATTTTTCAAAATCTGACACTAATGCAATATTTCCTTACCTTGAGATGCTGTCCGTTTTAAACGCTATAAAAACCTGCAATATGGTTGTTGTATTGTGGACTGTCTCTCATCTTTTTTCAGAAATTATTTTTTTTCCGTGATATCCAGGAATAAAAAAAAACAATATTGCCGCTGCTCTGATTTTTTTAATTTTTTTGCTGTACACTGGAGGCCTGAACAATCTTCATCAGAGATGTTTAAAATTTTGTTTGCGTGCTTGCTCTTTGTTTTGTTACTATTTTGAACTACTTTCTTCAACTAAAGATTCTTTTCTTGCTCCTCTTTAGATGATGGCCCCACAGTGGAGGTTATAAACGCTGTTACTGGAAAATGTAATACTGGTAGTGTTTCTCGTCTATCAAAGCAAATGTTTTTTATGAAATTTTATGAACTTTTAAGAAAGAAAATTCCTACAAAAACTGGTATAACATTGGAAACTGCTCCAGATGTGTATTTAGATGCGAAAGATCAAGTTCAGAGTTATAAGGTAAGAGTAAAATATTTTTAAATTGAATCATTTACATATTATACTGTTAGGATTTCTATTATTATGTTGCTAATTTCTTTATTTTTTATGTATTAACTAATTTTAGACATAATTTTTGCAAAATAATGTTATCCATGATAGAAGTTTTGAAAATATTGTTCTTTAATATGTTAGGTTTGTATGTGCGTTTTAACTACTGTACAAATGTACTGCACAGTGCAAACTGAAATATTTACAAGTCCTCATAACATTTTATGTATCACAATTTTTCTTAGGCCATGGAGGATCAAGGCTTGTCAGATGGCGATTTTCATTGGGCGGTCTCTACCGCCGTTTTTGTAGCCTTCGTAGCGAAGTTTTTGAAGGCCCTGTAGCAGGTTCGCTACTAAATCTAGCATCCTGCTTTTTCTTACAGAAATGGAAATCTGTATCCTCGCATCAATGGCTACAAAGCATAGTATAACCTAGCGAGAGGCCATAATAATTTTTATATATATATGAGCACATAACACCCTTATATCTTCATTAAATATTTGGACAAATTAATTACTGCTAATTTCCCCACCAATTTAAGAAATGATTTTCAGTTCAGTTCAGTGCAGTTACAGTTGTACTATTTGTGTTTATCATTCTGTTAACCCGTGGCTGGAAAAAATTAAATCTACCGTTTCGTTTTATTAAAACCGATTAGGTACCAAAATTATCTTATTCCTTGGTTACAGAAAATTCATTTTCAACTCCTTGTTCAATAAGAAATAATGGTCTAAACAATAAAACAAATTTATCAAACGCGAATATTTTTTTTTTTTTTTTTTTTTTTATAAGGCAATAAAAATGTTTCATCCAGTAAAGATTGTAAGCAAAAATTTTTCAATACGCTGCGGATTTTATCCAGCTATTACTTTTTGACTTTCATAAGTTCCCTTAATTCTGATTTCAAATATTAAAAACTATCTTGACATATTTGATCTTGTAAAAAATAAGTGAAAATACCATGTAATGTTTTGGAAAGGTTGCATAAGGTTTATTTAGAACATTGTTGCTAGTGACAGTGATTGCATTAGCCGAAATGGCATTCCAAATAATAAATACTGTACTATGATAATCAAGTGACTGCAATACAGTTGTGGTGGACGATACCATTCTGAAAACTAAATCTAAACTTCTCCAGTAGAAAACAGAACATATTAGTTAAGTTGTTTATGGCGCAAACATGGGCATGTTTATGCCCAAAATCGAAGTGAGATTACTTCGAGTTAAAAACAATTTTTTTTTTCAATTGTATTATTGCAGATAGGCGCCTCAAGAAAACTTTAAGCGACACCGTGAAGGACAAATGATTATCCTGGGAACAAACACATTTTATAAATTGATTTATGTTTTGATTCTTTAATACTTCATCAAATAATTCCTATTTATAAAATAATACTGTTCGGTATATTTTATAGGCTAGCCTATTTAAATTTAATTGAATTTGGCTGGAAAAAATCCGCTTGTGGTGTCCAAACATCAGCTAATTTACTGAATGTTGATGAAGTGGGTTCCATTCATCTTTATTTAGGTTATAAGCCAATAACAACTAGTCTATATAACTTAATATTACTTTTAACGGCGATTTTTTTGTTTTGTTTTCTGCATTACTTTAATTTTTTTGTTTTTGTTTTGTTTCCTTCTTCCTTAGATGATATTCTTTCAATTGTGATGCGTGTGATATATTCAAATGAATTTTTGAGTATGGCACAGGCTTGATAATAGAGGGAACATCATCTGAGTATGAAGGCTCACTTCTCCACGGGGGACGCCGCAAAAATAATTTGGCCAGGAAGGCTCACCCCCCGCCAATAAATTGTGTGCGGTGTGAGTTGACTTCCTTTTTGTGGCGGCCAGCTCAACAGGTTTTTTTAAAGAGGATTTTTAGTAAATGGATGTACTGACAATTTCGTATATCAAAGCTTTATATTCACTGTTTATATTTTAATAAATATATGGTAAATTACGATTACTAATTTTTGGTGCTTTAGCCTCAGAATCTTTTTACTAGTTAACTTTATAATGATTTAGTCATAATAATTAATGTTGTAAACTGGATTTTGAGGTTCGGTCACAAAAAAAAAGCTCTTTTTAAATTTTCACCGACATTTCAGCAAATTTATTGCCTTCTTCAGGGTCTGTACAAAGGTTTTAATATAAATCACAAAAGAAAGGAAAAACACATAAATATAAACTTGAAGTAAAAATTTTTAAATACAAAAATTTTTTAAAAATAAATTATATAAATAAACTAAATAAATAGATAAAAGTATTTATATATACATAGCAGATCGAAAATTTATTTTAAACTACTGCTATTGCTGCAGAACAGATCAGTAATAAACTACATCACAACTATTAATATTTTGACAATGTGTGGTATATATAAGAGTAAAATATGGAAATAACATAAGAAGTTTACTTGGAAATAATTTACTTGATGGAGAGAATTTTGGTTTTTTCTTTGTCAAATTCATGTTTGGGTTGTATGCAATGTTTGGTTAGTTCTGTAGTCATGTCAGTCGGTTTTTTAGTTTTGCAGTCGTATTTAAGTTGGTACAGTCTGTATTTTAAATATTAAGATGTCTGTCCTATGTATGTAGCTGGGCATTGTCAAGGAAATGGAGGAATCTTTCAGAACGTATGGATTTCATGAACCAGTTAGTAATAAGAGAACCATTTTCTTCACGGATAATCGTCATGTCCAAAAAATTGATTTTATTATCTATTTCTATTTCATGTGTATTGTAAGCGGGGATGGTATGAATTAAAGGTATTCAGGATGGTATGGATATGTTCTTTGGGGGCAGCTGATAAACAGTCATCACCATATTTGAAGAAAAAAGGAATTGTAAAAGTTAGTTTTTTTTATAGAATTTTGAATTAATTCCGACATGATTATAACCACAAGAATAGGTTCTTGTTATAATAGCTACTTCCCATGACTTACCAAAGATTTGTTGGTAAAATTATTGATTACATTGAAAATATCCTGATTTACAGCAATGGGATAACAGAGAGATGAATTTTTGAAGAGGAATATTAGTTTTTGTCTCTAGAGCATGAAAATTCCTTTTTATAATTTCTATCATTTCTTCAATAGAAACATTTGTGAACAA
The DNA here is from genome assembly GCA_011037195.1 of Triatoma infestans. Lineage (NCBI taxonomy): Eukaryota > Metazoa > Arthropoda > Insecta > Hemiptera > Reduviidae > Triatoma > Triatoma infestans. Next base: position 365,734 of record JAAEAF010000695.1, read on the forward strand.
GGAAGAGACATCTAATGAAATAAGGATACAGTTGGTGGGAATTTTATGTTATCTACTTTTTCTTTCAGTCTGAAGGAATCTTTAATATTGTAACTGTTATCAGAAAAGTGTTTTAATATGTCAGTTAGGAATTTTGAAAGATTATATGTAGGTGCATTGATAAATGAGATTATTGGTCTTAATGGATTATTGTTTTTATGTGTTTTAACTAAGCCATAAATTTTTGGTGGGGTGGGCAAGAAATTGGAGGAATATTTAAAAATAATGGCTATTCTCTCCATATACGTAGTACAAAAAATATTAGATCAACTATCCACGGACAATATGACCAACCTAATTCCGTCTATGCTATCACAGCAACTTCCAATATCCTATATCTCTATCCCATACATAGAGGATCTATCAGAAAAAATAGCTAAAATCTTCAAGAAATATTACCTTTTCATCGCTCACAAAAACTCCAATCCTCTAAAAAAACTCTTTTCTAATCTCAAAGACCCAAACTCAAATATTATCATATGTTACTTATAAAATAAATTGTTGACAATGCCCAGCTACATACATAGGACAGACATCTTAATATTTAAAAAATAGACTGTACCAACATAAATACGACTGCAAAACTGAAAAACCGACTGACATGACTACAGCACTAACCAAACCTTGCATATAACACAAACATGAATTTGACATGGAAAACACTAAAATTCTCTCCATCAACAGTAATAACAGAAAAAAAAATATATTGGAAATGATATATATTAAAAAAGATAAATTATCTATTAATTTTAGTAGAGATACTAACAACCTATCCCTTAGTTATAACTGTCTCCTGGAATTTCCTAAACAACATACATAATAAGACACGGTTTTCGCATCTGCTCTCCTAGCCCTTTATAAACCTTGACACATCCAATGTCCGTAACACTTGGCATGGTAATTTCACAAGTTAAACTGTAGTTTTTAAGAAATTCATACAAGAACTTTTTGTAAGTACACTTCTTATGTTATTTCCATATTTTACTCTTATATTACCACATATTGTCAAAATTTTAATAGTTGTGATGTAGTTTATTATTGATCTGTTCTGCAGCAGTAGCAGTAGTTTAAAATAAATTTTCGATTTCATATACAGGGTGTAACAGCAACCTCTGGCAATACTTCGGCATATGGTTTTTCACTTTATTTGGAATAAAATATTTCTAATAAACCATGGTCCGATTCGTTCGCCTTCAAAAGTTATTCTTCATTTTGGAAAATTTTCAATTTTCCTACTTTTTCTCATAAAATTGATTATATCTCAAAAAGTTTTTCACATAAATCATATTCAATTACATCTTTGGAAAGAGCATTAAATTTCCTATAAGAAACAGAAGTTTTATTTTAATTGAATTAATTATAAGGTTTTTCAGAGACATTAAACTCAACTCTACAGCTCTTCGACTGTTAAAAACCACTTTTCAATAGTATTTTCTTATAAATTTCTTTAAGGCTAGCGTACGGTCCGGTTACAGAAAAAATATCTACATTTCACCAGCTTTCCAACGATAATAATATCATGGGGTTTCTTTATTATTTTCTTAAAGAAAATGCGAAATAAATGTAAAAAAAAAACACAAAATGAAAATTGAGAGTTGTTACAAAAATATCTCAAGATTAATTCCTAATCCTGTAATGAACTTTGTCATTGTTATCTCACGATAGAAATTCGTCCAATTCTAATAAACAGAAACATTTAGTCGTGATTTAGCTGGTCATATATTCAAAATGCCGGAGTTCTTTGTCATAGAATAGCGAGATATGGTTTTTCTTTGTGGGTTTTGTAACGGCAGCACGGAAGCTGCAGCTGAGTATGCTAGCCGTTGGCCTAACAGGAAACCATATAAGCAGCGTATTAAAGACTAGGGGAAACCGGTTCTGGAGAATAAACTATCGAGGAAACTGATCGTTCTGACGACGTTCTGGTTGCACGAGGATTCTCGTCACTCCAATAGTGCATGTTGCGGGTGTTTAAAGAACCATTTCGACTAAACGTCGCCTCATCGGTCCACAAAATGTTTTGGGGGAAACGACGAAATGTTGTTGTAGCCGCCAAATACAGAATTGAGTACGACAGGCGTAATCACGTTCTAGCAAATACTGTACTTACTGCACGTGATACAGATATCTACCATCCCGTCGAAGATACCCCTCCACCGTCTGATGTGACAAACCTAGCGACAATGGCACTCTGCGTGTGCTAAGGGTAGAATCGCACAATCAAGATGCGTTGACATGAATTTTCGTAAGAACGATCATGTTTCCTCAGTAGTTTATTCTCACAGAACCGGTTTCCCCTAGTCTTTAATACGCTGCTTATATGGTTTCCTGTTAGGCCAACGGCTAGCATACTCAGCGGCAGCTTCCGCGTTGCCGTTACAAGAACCACAAATAAAAACCATATCTCACTATTCTATGACAAAGAAATCTGGCATTTTGAATGTATGACCAGCTAAATCACGACTAAATGTTTCAGTTTATTAGAATTAGACGAATTTCTATCGTGAAATAACAATTCCAAAGTTCATTACAGGATTATTAATTAATCTTGTGATATTTTTGTAACAGTTCTCAATTTTCATTTTGTGTTTTTTTTACATTTATTTCGTATTTTCTTTAAGAAAACAATAAAGAAACCCCATGATATATTATCGTTGGAAAGCTGGTGAAATGTAGATATTTTTTCTGTAACCGGACCGTACGCTAGCCTTAAAGAAATTTATAAGAAAATACTATTGAAAAGTTGTTTTTAACAGTCGAAGCGCTGTAGAGTTGAGTTTAATGTCTCTGAAAAACCTTATAATTAATTCAATTAAAATAAAACTTCTGTTTCATATAGGAAATTTAATGCTCTTTTCAAAGGTGTAATTGAATATGATTTATGTTCAAAACTTTTTGAGATATAATCAATTTTATGAGAAAAAGTAGGAAAATCGAAAATTTTCCAAAATGAAGAATAACTTTTGAAGGCGAACGAATCGGACCATGGTTTATTAGAAATTTTTTGTTCCAAATAAAGTGACAAACCATATCCCGAAGTATTGCCAAGAGGTTGCTGTTACACCCTGTATATATGTAAAATACTTTTATCTATTTAGTTTATTTTAACAAAAATTTTGTATTTGAAAATTTTTACTTTAAGTTTATATTTATGTATTTTTTCCTTTCTTTTCTGATTTGTATAATAACCTTTGTGCAGATCCTAAAGAAGGCAATAAATTTGCCGAAACGTTGGTGAAAATTTAAAAAAAGTTTTTTTTGTGACCGAACTTCAAAATCCAGTTTACAACATCGAATACAGCGGTCGTAACGAACACCAAAACATAATTAATAAATTGTCCTTGTTTCTAAATGAATAGAATTGGGTTAACATAAATCTTTCCAGTACCTGATATTTCCATGAACCTCGTTCTTTTTTAACGGCACAGAAGCCGGTCTTAATATCTTAGATTGCGGTCGTATTATATTTGCTCTAATCCGGTTTTGGGCTGACGTAACAATCACAGAAAAAATGTGGGATTCTTCAGTCTTTCTCAATTAGAGAAGATAGCCACAATCCAAGCCGTAGTGCCACGAAAAGTAGTGGCATTTTTCTACCTAGCTAGCTGATCGATCGTTTCAATATGTTTTTTCCGGGTTCTGAAGCATTTTGGTTTATAGACCGACTCCTCTCATTACCGGACACTTACTTGTGACCAGTTATTGTAGAACTTCCACAAACCTAGTCCTGGGTATTAGATATCTATAAAAGAGCTCTCAGTACAGTTGTGTTGTACTTTAGGATGATTCAGAATTACTGTAGTGATTAGTAAATTTAGCAGAAAAACATTCGTAAGGTTTCATCATGCTTAAAGCAGACATCATTTCCGGTTATTTATAATCCGTGAATAAATCAGAGAAAAGTAAAGTTTATTAATTCAGATATAGTATTCGAATGTGATTTTTAACACTCAGGAATTCTGATTCTGAGCAAACGTTCTAAAAATTAGCTTTGTTAACATTTACTAGATCACCAGTACTTTTCTTAATGAAGATTAACTCAATTTCTCAGTTAAATCCGTTTACTATATAAATTCTTAAAGCAGTTTTTGCAACTTAGCATTCGAGGTAGGTGAGATTATTCAAAATCCTGTAAGTAATTAACATATTATTATTCCTATGTATAAATATAAATAAATTATTTATTTTTTCATTTTGTTCAAGGTTTTTCTTTTTTTAATTTTTCCGCACTAAATATTGTAAAAAAGATGTTATTTTTTATTATTATTATTGTTGTGTTGCACATTAAGCCGGAATTTGAAGATAGACATTGGAGATGTGGTTAGTTTTCTCGATTGTTTTTTTCTTAACGATTGTAATCCTAGAATTACACATAGAAGGAGTTGCTGAAAATCTACCTAGTTCTTTCAATGTCCAATAAAACATACATACCAGAGACCATACAGATCGATCACAAACATACAAATCGATCGCTCCACCTCCGCCCATTATATCAATTTTGCCGGAAGAATATTCAAATAATAGTGCAGGTTTATATAAATTCCCAAGATTAAAGAAAATAGTTTGAACCGTTTGCAAGAAAATCGTGATAAAATAAAGTATCCACTCAGTAATCGCATATTTGGTTGGAGGTTCTTGATTGGATCCCTTGATATACTGTAATGGAATTCACGTTGAACTTCATGTGATTTTCGTTTCCCAAAGATATTTTCTTTTCACACTCATGCACACCAACCATTATAAAAAGAGGGCAAGATCGCTAGAAACATCTTCGTATGGCGAAAATTCAATTACGAAAAGTTCAAAATCGTAGCAGCGCGTTGGACTGCTTCGACTCCAGCTGTGTTGCCCTTAGATTTCTCTTCCCAGGAGCCTCTACGGCTCACTGTGTTAGCCAGTGTTGTCTGTAAAAAGAGAACACTGTCTGGAGGACACCAGGGCACTGAGAAGGTCCCGCGGGCCACAATAGATCTTTCTGGTCCAGTGCACTATTTTTTAAGAGAATCTATCCAAAAGAAAGTAAAAATCTTGTGTGAAAAACAACTGTGTACTTAAAATTTGCTCTAGTAATTTTTTCCCCACTTTAACTGGCGCACAGTGTACAATTATTCTCCGATCCGGGCAGTGTTTTTTCTCGGGAAGAGAAAATCTAAGGGCTCTATACTAAATCATGCCTTTTATCAAACTTGAAATATTGACATAGGCAGTTATAACCGATACATTATACTGCAATGACAGTTTGAAGGGGGAAGTTTAACATCCCGCTTGTCCCAGAATTTCCCAGAGATCCAGTTTATAAATGCGTAGTTAGTATATCATATTTCATGAATTTTTCCCTTTCGAGAAAAATCAAACTGTAAAGAAGCTATTTTAAGTAAAGTCACAATTCCAATTGAAAGATACCGACAGTTGAAGATTCCTTAATAAACGTTTCATGATTGAGGTTCCTGCGATTTTTTTTTCATTTTTAAATTATACTGGGCAGACTTTTTTCTTTGTTTTGAAGCGAGGGGCCAATGCACTGCGACCTTTCCGGTCTATTGTGCTATCTGGGCAGACTTTAGTTGTACCACCAGTTTTGTGAGGTATAACTAAAAAACAAAGTATGATAAATCATAAACAATAAAAAAATTATGAATTTTGGAAAAACTGCCCACATCCCGTCTATAAAACCAAAATTCCCGCTTACACACCCACAAACACACATCACATATACACACATTATATATATATTGTAAAGCTTTTATATCTATAATCAAAATTTGGGTAAAGGTGAAAAAAAAAAAATGCTTTAACCATGTTGTTTGGGCCATACTTTTAATGTGCTTTTTCAATATAATGTTAATATGCTTTGAATCCAGGTAAAGGACAGATAATGCTATATATATCGATTATTTTTTTTCCATTTTTATGTTTGCATATTTACATTTTTGTTTGTTTTTGTGAGTTGTATTTTTTATTGTGGACAGTTTTATTGTTTACCAATTAAGGTTAGTGCTTACAGCAAAAAAAATAAGTAATAAAAAACCAATTTTCTTGAGGTATTTTAGAGTAATTTTACTTTACCACGCTTCACGAAGCTTATGTGTTGATTTTCAAATTTCGATCAGGAACAGGATGTAATACTTTTTTTAAATACAAATAAGGCAAAAGTGAAAAAGCATTTCTTACAATGTTGACTTTCAAAATCAGAAATATTTATTAGAAATAGTATAATTATGAGTATTCCTGTTCGTGAACGATAACCTTATTTGTCTTGATAAATCAATAAGTTTGTCGATACTTTTTTAACATAACCTTACATAGGTTGCAATTTATTGAATGCTATGAAATACTTGTCCCTCACAAATTAAATGATCGTACCTGCCTTCGAATTTTGACCTCCCAGTTTTTTATTTTTATTTTTGCTTTTATTAGTTTCTACTGTGTTAAGATGTAGGATTGGTTCCTAAAAAGTGTATAGAAAAATAATTTTCCACTCTATCTATATATTTGGCAACATACAGTTGCTGTTCTCCATCACATCTTATACAAGAATTTATTAAATCAGAGACATTTTCCGTGGTAGCCTGCTTCATTTTGTGGTCATCGACCGGTTTCGGGCGTTCGCCCATCTTCAGAATGCGTTTTTCAGACAGGGTGACAACACAGACTTGCACAGAGCAATAGTTTGTTGCTTCGAAATTTTTCCACTTTTTTTTCAAGCATTTTTGTTATGGGTATTTAGACTGAATTGTCACTAAACTTTGGTCACTGTCATCTTAAAGATCTATTACAATTCCCTTTATAAATACTGCATTGTGTATGGTCTTCAATATTGCTATACGATATTGGGCATTGTATATGTGTTAAGGTGCCAGACAAGACTGAGAGCAGCATTTTAGTGCCCCCTTACCGAGTAACATTGCCGAAAATATTTTGCTGCATGGTCGGGCAATTTTGTCGGTATTGTCCAAAATTGCAGCAAGTTGCTAGTGGATTGCTTTATGTTGTATGTTGTCCTATTTGTGTTGCCGGGTCGTTCTTAACCACATCTCTTTCTGGACAGCCTGGTTTTAATTTTATACTCATGTAAACGACCATAAAATCGAAATATTAAGTTGATTTTATAATACAGTGGAATTTGGCTATGGAACAGATACGTAGAAGATGAAAGTAGGTATCCATTGTGACCTAAAATATCTATTTTGGCCTATAACGTCCTATGTTCATCCTACGTTGCAATATGCACAGAGTGCAAGTTCAAATAGCGAGTGATAAAGAAGGAATATGTATTTTTTACTTTCTCTTACTCCTCCTAGTAAGAGGAAGAAGTATTGTAATCGTGTCAAATTTTCGATATCGAGCTTTCCCTAAAATATCCGTTTTGAGATCCCCTGAGTCAAAAAAGTGGTTGTTAGCAAATGGTCGGTCTGTGTGTGTGTGTGTGTGTGTGTGTGTGTGTGATATGTATGTACGTGAACAAGCACGCTCAGAAACGAAAAATCGCAGGAAGTTCAAACTTGATATTCCGTTTGGGGATCACTATGGGATCCGACAGTACGTTATCTGTCAAAATTCCTCAACCGGAAGTACTACTTTACTGAACATTTTTTTCCTCACTTTTTTTGCAAATTTCTTGAAAATGGCTCCAGCGATTTTCTTTGAACTGGGTATATCAACTTCACATACAGTAAACTACAATTTTTATTTGAAACATTTCTCAAAGAAAATACAGTTTATTACACAATTATATCATCTAAATAATATTAAACAGTATCAGAGACATTTTCCGTGGTAGCCTGCTTCATTTTGTGGTCATCGACCGGTTTCGGGCGCCCGCCCATCTTCAGGATGCGTTGTCAGACAGTGTGATAACACAGACTTGCACAGAGCAAATTCAGTTTATACACTCTTTTGTTCAGTACACTCTTGTATGTTTGACTCTTCAGTTTATACACTCAGAGTACTCTGCGGAACCAACCACCACAACAAATATTAATTAGAATTAAATATGTTGTTGAAATTCCGAGTTTAAAGAAAATCAGATGATCGGAATTGCGTTTTTACTGAAAAGTGTTTTTCAATATTCTGCTATCTTTCTAAAACGCCTCCAACAATTTTCTTTAAACTAAGTATGTAAACTACACATACAAAGAGCTAAGACTTTTATGTGAAACATTTCTCCGGGTGAACTCTTTACGCGGGCTTTTGGGGAGGGAGAGGGTTATGTTTGCCTCTAGAGTGTTATCCTAGTGATTGATTATACGAGTACAATTCTACCATCTAGACAAAATTAATTAGAAATAAATAGATTGCCATAGTTCCGAGTTTTAAGAAAATTAGTAAACCGGAAGTGTGATTGTACTGAACAGTTTTATCAATTTTTTATTGTTTTCTCCATAAAAACCCCGACGAATTTCATTAACTTTGGTATACTAACTACAAAGTTTGTTAATTATGATTTTGAAAACTGGTGTAAGAAAAAGTTGTGTGTGTGTGTTTCACTCCAGATTTTTCGGTTTTTTTAACACCCCAACCCTTAAGGCAATTGTTCCATTCGGTTTCTGGCTACCCAATGTAACATAGCTTTATTGAAAGGAATTTCAGGGGGGGGGGGGCAATTTTTTTATATCCGCTAAACCAAGACATGCGTCGAGGTGTTCAGGCGTCATTTCTTCTTGTCGGCAGAGGACACACTGAGGGTCATCTGCTATGCCAATTCGGATAGGTATGATGGGAGGTAATTATGGCCTATGACAAGTCTGAAGTCTTGTCTTGGGAGGCAAGATGGGATTTTGTGCTCTTCCTGATAGTACACTCCAGCGTTTGCTAGCTGCGAGCTCTTCATGTTTTCTATTATGTTTCCCCGAAAATGAGAATTTGTGACTCGCTTAACTGCGCAATAGGTGAGTTTGTGATTTGGTGTTCTATTCTCGCACCCTGCTCGGCGAGAGCATCGCTTTGTTATTCCCAGCTATGTCACAATGGCCTGGAATCCATTGGAAAAACAAATCTGTTCCACAGGCCATGATATCATTTGATAAACGGTACATTCTTCTACCTATGGACATCTTCTGGGATTTATGCTCGTCATCGCTAGAATGGCAGACTGTGAGTCAACGAATACAACAACCTTGTTAACTCCGCGGGTCTCGATTTCTCGGAGCGCCAATAAAATTTTATTATGAAAGCAATTACCTTCACCGCTCCTTCATATTTTGAGGCCAGTCTCCCGATTGGTGCGGCCAGTTGAAATTTATCTAAGTACACTCCAGCTCCCGAATTTTGAATGGCATCATTCTGCGCTGAGTCATCTATAGACATGGAGCTATGAGGGTTTTTTGGGTACCATAAGTGAATGGTTTCAAAAGCAATAGCTCTTAGTTCTTGGATTGGACTGTTTTTCTTATCAACGGCCTAGGTGAGACTTAGTCTATTCTCCACATCCTACTGCGAGCAAACTGTTCTTTAAACAAGTTTGGGTTTCTATAAGCGGCAAACCGTTTCTTGTTTTATTTGCAATACTTGGGTGAAATTGTGGCGAGTTTTCAGCCTTTGTGCCGCTGGATGAAAGTCCTTGGATTCTTTTGGTACTTTGTGTCCTTGGATTCTTTCTGTAGAAGTAGAGCCGAGGTGACTCTTGAGAGGAGTAGTGCCTGTCTGTTTTTTTTCATAGCAGCTACGGGGATTGACAAATGGTGATCAATCTTGAAGCTTTATTTTGCACAAGCTCTATTTTCATAAAGGACATTTCAGTTGTTGCCGCTAATAGCTCATTTCTATATTCCAAAGAGGGTTTTCTGCAGCATTTATACGCAAGGATCAGAACATCCTGCGTCGCTCCCCACTTAGTGCCAGAAAGTATTTTCATCAGATTCAACCTATTTTCTGCCTGATACTAATTACTGGATATGGCCTTTCCATTGTAATTTGGAATTCAGTTTGATGCCCAAGTAAGTAGCAGAATCCAGTTGCTCGAGGTGTGTGAATTATTGCAGTGATTCTTCATGACGGTGAGTGGAGGAATAGCTGAGATTCTGTTTTTTGCACGTTCACCTCAATTTCATTGGCCACAGCTTATTCTGCAAGAACATTGAGCGGCCCTATTTATGCAGATCTGAAGAGCATTCGTATTGCTGCTTGTGGCCCAAATGATCAAATCATCGACATATTAATTCCAGGTAATAGATTTGAGATTTGGCACCACATCGTCAATCATTAGGTTAAACATCATTGGGCTAAGCACGCATTCTTGAGGAAATTCCTGTTTTGTCCGTTGATGACACATTTCCATATTTGACTTTAATCGAGGAAACATTATTTAATTTTGACTCTGGTCGAGGAAACAAATTTGCTTGCAGCATAAGACTAAGGTTATTCAATTTATTAATGAGCTTTCTTCGCCACACCCTATCAATATCTGTTACAAAGACAACAAGGTCTGCCAGAGTATTTTGCTTATGTTTAAAGCCATCTTTAACTTCTCGTGAAAATCGTGCATCCTGTTCTACTGTGTTTCTATAGGCACGGAATTCTGCCTGGGAGTCTGAAAGGAGGCACTAATAGTGCTTTCCGCCACTCGCTGGGATAGTGGAATTGCCAATATTATTCAGGAGCTTAAGGATATTACTTTTTGCTTTCGATCCTAGTTATATTAAAAATTTTGAGAGAATTTCAAAAATTGCATGCAAAATGAGTCTTGAGTCCCACGCTGATGCTAACTAGGCGAGATCCGGACGTTTGTTTGGGGGATTATAGGCTACCATTACTCTTCTGTATAGTGGATTTTTCAAACTCCCAGTTTTATTAATTTAAGTTTTTTCAGTTTCATCCAAGGTCTTCTGCACCTAGTACTTGACGATTAAGGATTTCTTAGCCTCAATCATGATTCTACATGCCACTCGTCGGGCTCTTTCCAAAACATATATTTGATAATTATGAAGCTGATATTATTAGGGATTGACTTATCACTAGCTGCTCCTGCCTGCACTACACCCTTTAAGTAAATATAAATCATTAGTTTTTTTAGTTCAGAAAATTGAGGAGGTGGTATGTAAGTAAAACTCATTAGTCCAAGTAATCAGAGTTTCCAGTATAGGTGAAAACATATATCTTCTCTTTTCTTGAACAAATTCGGTGTAGTGCATTAGGGCATATTATTATTTTTATTTTGTCCTCTAAACCCGTCATAAAAGTCTGAGGTGCCGCTTACCAGGGAAGTCAGTGATACTCAGATGGCTTAAGAGAGCTGAAGAAATGTCATAGATTCCTGCCTTCGATCTGCTCTTCGGTCCATACAAAGAAACTTAGGCTTTCGCCTGAACATCAGTTGTACAAATATTATAAAGTCCAAGTTGTCTAGCATTAAAAGCCTGCTGTATAGGTAGGTGTTCGAGGTAATGGTTGAACTTGTTGCATATCGAAACACATGCTTATTTCATCATCCAGATTAGGTTGGCGAAAAAGCTCATAAAAGACCTTGGCTCTTTTCTTATGGTAATTCTTCTGCATTAAAATATTTTTCTCAGCAATTTATGCAGACTTTATTTTGTTATCCATCGTAGTGCAATACCCACAAATATCTGAAGCAGGACTCCTAAAGCCGATGTTGAACTCTGTGCAGAAGATTCTGTGAAGCATGGCTAATGAAACTTACAAGTTATCGGCAGCCTTATTGTTGTACATGCTGTGAAGCTTCCTGATGGACAAATAAATTCTCTTCGATTTTTCCCTGTTATAATGACTCTCATTCCCTCTAAATTGCTTATGAATTTTCTAAGCAATTATTTTTTCTCTGATGACTTATGGCTCACACGATCCCCACCTCTTTTTTCTACCAAGTCATGACTAGATCGCAATTTTTTTGAAATATGCGTGATTCTGTCTGAAGAAAATTTGGTCAAATGTAAAAAGAATGTTTTACATATCTTTGTGACATTGTCTGTTTTCGAATGAAATTTGTAAGTGGCAAAAAAGCTTTGATTCTTGGCCTGCAGTTGGTTATGATGATAACGAGGCCTGCGGCGTTTCACTTCTTATAGCTGAACAAGCCTGCTACCATTTGATCTTCAATTATTTTTTCAGTAAGTTTATTTCGCAACTTCAGTGCATCACTAGGTCGTATTTTACTACAGCATTAGGAAAGCTTTGTTTGCTGTGGTTCCATGGTTTGAAGACATTGCACCCACTTGGAGTTGAATACCGTAATTGTTTACGAATTTCACGGCGCGAAACATTAATTTTTCTCTTTCTGAAACCTTGGCTACCCTCACTATTTAAAACACTTTCACTGTTAATCACATTTGATTAGTAAATCATGAAAAACGGCCGACAAACAACACGACAACACCACACTAGCGTTTTGTCACTTAGAAAGAAGATTTTATGGCCAGCAAATGCATCACATTGACGTCCACGGCCTCTTATTGGCTGCCTGGACATGTGTGCTATTGGTTGAATCAAAACAATGGATCTGTGAGGTTCTGCTCTAAACCCTTACTTTTCCAATGCTATTTTGTTGAGCTCTATGGGCATTTGGCTAGTTTAGGTGCAGTAGAAATATGAGTTTCACCATAGATAAAACGACTACAACGGTAACTCGATATTTTTAATTTTTATACTTGTGAGCTTTTGCATGCCGCCTCCTCAATTTATTTTGATTAGGTCCTCCTGCATTCCAAAATAGGATCTTAAGAGGTAGTGATCTGGGCCTAAAAAGGCTGTAGAATGTCTCATTGTGAATAGTCATATATCGCTATCACTATTTAAGTTTGGAAGATTGTATGGCGGTAAGATTTAGATCATCTAGCGGCGGTGCGCTTATTTACTAACGTTACTAGGGAGCACTACGAGGAAACTATCTACTATCTCCCTCCTGAGTATGTTTTGGTAGTGAGCTAAAGACTATAAGTATTCGCTAAAACAAGGAAGTTGCACGCTGGTCAACACACATACTGATTAGACACACTATGGTCAGCTGATGTTTATGTTACGGGGCATTTTTTATTAGAACTGTTCTCTTGTTGAAGGCTGAAATATCCACAGATTGGGCAACGTACCTGAAAAAAGTGACAGACCACTTTCGGTTATTTTTATAGAAATTAGTTAAATGTCCTTAAAATGAGCATTAGTTTATTAAATAAAAAAAAAAATTATAAAAAAATTACACAAAACTTAAACATTATTATTGTTTATTGAACATTACATTAAACATTATTGTTAGATTCCAGAAATTATTATAAAAATTATATTTTAGCAAAAATTAAATCATACATTTTTGTGAACAGGATGCAAAGACTTATATGATCGCTGCTTTCAAAAAAGCTGGACTTGGCGTTTGGATGAAAAAACCAGAGGAACAAGATCAGTTTATCTACTCGACAGCAGCTTGTTGAAAAAAAAAACAATCAGATGAGTGTTTATGAATAATCACACTACAAAGACAAAATAATAATCTCACTACTGAACAAAGCATAATACTTATAATAGTAAAGTAGATTATAAATAACATAGGAAATATCCAATAAAGAAAAAATAATCTCTTATAAAAGTATTTTTTCTTTATAAATTTGTCAACAGAAACCACATTATTATTAACACACAAAATAGAAATTTAAAATTTAGTATTAATTTATTTTATATATATAAAATGAGGAGAATCTACACAAAATTGGTCTTAAAAAAAAATTATTTTAACTATTAAACCATTAGTTTTCCCTCACTCTTCCTCAGTTTAATCATGTTTATAATTATAAAATGAAAATTTAAAAACTGCCTGGAATATCCCTTCAAAAACAGAAAAATCATTTCCTACATTTTAGCAAATAATGTTCACGGAATTGGCATAGTATGTATAGACTGAACAAAAAATAAATAAATAAACCAATAGGGAATTTATTAATTTAATTAAAGTTCACGTATTATAAAATTCAAAATTAAACACTACAGTTTAAAACAAACTGAAAAATTCCATTCCATTATAATAGAGTTTGTTGTTTCAATAATATAGTACAATGATTTTTATAGAATTAGATTGTATTAGTGTTAAAATTTTGTTAGTTTCCACAATAATAACAGTTATTATTATTTTGTGTGTAGACCAAAAAACACATTAACAAAATCAGTTATTAATGATGATTATTTATTACATCCTTTAAGGAAAAAAAATCAATGAACAGAACTTTCCAAAACAGCTGATATTAATATATTGTGAAACCAGCTGAGCTGATACATTCATAATTTTCTATAGTTCACTGGATATTATATATATATATTTTTTAATTTCTTTGAGAAATAAAATATGTTGATATATTGAGTACACTAGCTGTCGAAAAGAATTTTCTAGTTATTATTGACTGGTCGTAAAGTTAGTCACAAATTAGTCAGAGGATTTTTTTTTCCCCTTGTTTACAGCAGTCAACTATATCAACTTAAAAACATATCGAGGTTCATATTCATTCTGTATGCATAAGAAAATAGCTTGTTTGAAGTTAAATTGCCTCTATGTTGAAGTTATAAAAAACATTACTTCAATGTTCAATCAGCTGCGTTTCCATTAAAATTTTGAGCTAATTAGCTTTTTAAAAAAAATTAAAAATTGATCAGTATTTAGTTAGTTTCCTAAAAATTTAATATTTTAGCGTTGTTTTTATAAATGTAGGCTATAAACAAAGTTATATTTCCTTTTAGTAGTTTCTTTTATTTTTTTACTATTTTGTAAAATATATTTTTTCAAAAATATTTCTTAGAAAAGGTTGTTCCTCCTTAATTAGCTTCCTAATTTTGGCTTCCCTTGCATAATTTCCCAAACAATATTCCCTTGTTCGTATATATATTTATATATTAATATGTATATAAAATTAGTAGGTGCAGTCTAGTAAAATGCAAGGAAATTTAGTTTTTTTAGGATGAAACGGTGTCTGTTAGGTTTTTTTGCCAAAGTTTTCCTGTATTTATAATCCAAACTTGCTTGGTTAACTTATAAGTAGCAACCGAAACCCATTGCATAATGTAGTTTCGAACAGTTTTTAGAAAAAAAAATCTAATTACTGGACTGCTTCTGTGTCTCATCTTAGGAAACTTAGAATTCTTAATGTTTTACCAGATGAGAATCATAAAAGTTAAGAAAGTGAATAATGTATTATTAACTAATTAGTTCACTGTAGGTGTTAGGTAGGGCGCCCCTCTTTAAACGAACATAAGTAATAAGCCTATACAAATATAATGAAAGCGTAAAATAATCTTTCAGTATTAGGTAATAGACTAAAATGAGATTCATTTAAATAGTTCAGCATTTATGTAAGCGTTTATTTTATAATACTAGTTGAAATTACATTCATTCTTTTCTAGTCTTTTGGTGGTATTTTCTTCTTACTTTATAATCAATATTGTAATTTATTCGATAGTTTTTCTAACTGTACAATTGCTTAAAATCGATAGTCATGTAAGTGGGATTTTTTCATCGATTTTTTTATATATTTATAAAAAAGATGAGATATTTAAGAAACGAAGTTTGAACAGTTTTAATTAAAATTAAATGAAGAATATATATCAGTATTCTTTATTTCAGCATTCACAGGAGAATAAGACCTAGTTTATGAAAATTTGTGTGTTAGAAATCACTCTGACCTTAATATAACTTTTTTTTAAAAATTAATCTTTCTTTTCCTGTAAACATTATTCCAAACAAAGTATTGTTTCATTGTTCAAACAAAAATAGGATTATAATACTACATTAATTTTACATAATCTACAAGTTTGTTTACATTCTGTTCTATATTGAATTAAATGAATGGTATATATTGATTTATCAATTTTATAATGCTAACTACATTTGGAATCTCCCAAATGGCATGAAAATGAGTAGAGTACAGTTTCTTTTTATTATTATTTTTATATATATACTGTATTGTACGGTTTAGACTGCCTAGAAATTAGTGTGAATAAAAATAGACGGTAATTGTGAATATTAGAGACCAGTCATAATCTTCGATTCCAAAAGTAAATCTTATCAATGTCGCATATGCTAACAATTGAAATTCTTCCTAATTCTGAGTTTAAAAGATAAAAAAAGAGAAGAAAAAGTGTTTCTGTAGAAAATTATGAAGATAGAAATAGTAAATTTTTTGAACGGTTATTGTTGTGGTTGGTTGGTTCCGCAGAGCCGGTAAGCATCAGAGATATTTGGTTGTATTGGATATGATTTATCCTAATTTAATTTTTTTTTATTAGTGAAGATATTATTCATACTTGAAAAAATAAATAAATAATTATCTACACTTGGTTTAAATTGGTGATTTGATGATAAGTCGGTATTAGTTACCGACCGTTATGAGTAACAGAAATAGAACGAATCAGTATTAGGACAGCTGATTTTTAAAGTTACAGCAAATATGGGAGATTAAAATCTACTTTTGATTAAAATAATCATAATAATCATTTGTCTTCTATGCGATTCAATACGCACAAGTTTGAAGATTTTTTTATTTTATTTTACAGTAATTCTAATATAAAACAGAAAGTTTAGAATCAAAATTTAGTTAAAAAATATAACATTTTTCAGCTGTTTTAGAGCACAATATATTGGAAAAATATGTGTCTCATTATATTGTAGGTGATTTTTTATATATATGTAAATTGTCTGGAAAATTTTGGGTTACATTCACAAATTATGTTGACTGAAGAAAATTAATTGTATTATTTTTCTTTAAAAAAAAAAATAACGATTAAAAGTTTAATTAAATTCATTTTTATTTCTTAGATCGCCCATTTCAGTTTTTAAACATTTCTACACGTTTGTGTATGTGATTTAAAAAAAAATATGAAGCAGCCAACGGAAAACCACAGTAAACGTTAAAGGCGTAGAATACGTGGACGCACATAGAATTTTGATGTTCCAAGATCAAGCAACAACGCGGAGCAGCTGTGGTTATACACTGCCTGTTCATTTTTACTTTCTCTTACTCCTGTATGTGTGTGTATACTACAGCACACTCAGAAACAAAAAATCGCAGTATTCCGTTTAGGTAATACTATGGGATTCGACAGTAAGTCATCTGTCAAAATCCTCAAGGGGAGGGATTAGCTAAGGGGAGTGTTAGCGCGTTGGACTCCTACGCGGAGGTCCCGGGTTCGAGTCCAGTGCTACCCTTAGATTTTTTCTTCCTAGGAGCCTCTACAGCTAACTGTTTGGTGATGGACAGTATTGTCTGTAGCGAGAGAACAGTGCCCCGAGGCCGGCAGTGCACTGAGAATGCTCCGGGCGCTAATGACCATAGATGCTGAAGCGCCATAAATTAAAAAAAATCCTCAACCGCAAGTGCCACTTTAATCAGCAGTGGTTTTTCACTTTTTTGCGATTTTCTCAAAAATGCCTCCGACGATTTTCTTCAAACTTGGTGTATCAACAAAAAGCTACAACTTTTATTTCTAACATTTCTTTGGGAAAATTCATTTAAGGGCCTTTCGGTGGGGGGTTAGGTTGACCTCTAAAGTGCTATTCATTTTACTATGCAATTCTGTCATCTAAATAATATTAATTAGAATTAAATGTGTTGTTGAAATTCCGAGTTTGAAAAATCGGATGACCGGAAGTGCTCCAACGATTTTCTTTAAACTAGGAAGTGAACTACACATGTAAGGAGCTACAACTTTTATTTGAAAATTTCTCCCGGTAAAGTCATTTAAGGGGGTTTTGGGGAGTGGTAGGGTTATGTTTTTTCTAAAGTACCCTGATGGGTATCAGTCATTCAGATCAATAACGTTTTTCTCTAAAAAAAACAAGCCAGAGATAATAATAACAACCATCTTCCCCAAAATGAGAACTCCCTGGCTAATCTGCTAAGACAGGAATCTGTCAAGAGAGGGAATGTTTATATTTAATGGGATAATTGATCATTTATGGAGTAATTGTTGTGTAATTCCTTTTTATAATAATTTTGAAATTGTTTCTTTGTTTCCCGCACAGATCATGCAGCTTGTGTTTTAAATACAGATTTTCCGAGTTATGAAAGAAAAATCGCTCAACCATCTTGTGAAATTCTTCCCAAATAGAGCAAATACATTTGGAATGATCTGCTGAAGAATTCCTTTATTAAGTTAATGGAACAAATTAATTCAATTTACTTTCATAGTTCGGATCCACAAGAACTATTCATAAATATAAAATTAGCTAGTCTACAATCTGCAACCTCATTAAATATGATTTAAGAAGTATTCTCCAGCTACAACTAACGACTAATCAAAAATCAGTGGTTTGATAATGATTGCCCCTTGGCCAAAAAAATATGTGCCTAAGCTTTTAGTTGAATGTAAAAATCTATGTGAAACACTCACACAACCTTCTCTTACTCCAGTTCTCAATTATAATTGACCAATTTTATAGTTGGTGCACCAACTTTAATGAAATTCGTCGAAAACTGAAAACATTGTACAGTAAAAGCAAACTTCCGGTTTATTAATTTTCTTGAAACTCGGAATTTTGGGCATCTATTTATTTCTAATTAATTTTGTTTTGATGATATAATTGTATAATCAACTAAGATAGCACTTTAGGGAAAAACATAACCCCACCCCTCCCCTAAAAGTGCTCTTATTAAATGAATTTTCCCAGAGAAATGTTTTAAATAAAAGTTTAGATCTTTGTATGTTTATTTCATATAAGTTGTTTCAAGAAAATCGTTGGAGC
Source organism: Triatoma infestans (assembly GCA_011037195.1). NCBI lineage: Eukaryota > Metazoa > Arthropoda > Insecta > Hemiptera > Reduviidae > Triatoma > Triatoma infestans. The sequence continues at coordinate 384,440 of JAAEAF010000695.1, forward strand.
CATTTTTGAGAAAAGAACCCAAAAAAACTAGTAACGTGGTACTTTTGGTTAAGGAATTTTGATAGATAACCTACTGTCAGATCCCATGGTGGTGACACACACACACAGACCATTTTCTAAAAACCACTTTTTTGGACTCAGGGGACCTCAAAACGGATATTTCCGGTGAAAACTCGATATCGAAAATTTGACACGATTACAATACCTCCTCTTACTAGGAGTAAGAGAAAGTAAAAATACCAGAAACTGAAAAATTCATTTCAGTAAAAACGCCCTTCCGGTCATCCGGGGTTTTTCCAACTCGGAATTTCAACAACACATTTAATTCTAATTAATATTATTTAGATGTCAGAATGGTATAGTAAACTGAAATAGCACTTTAGAGGGAAACCTAACCCCACCACTTCCCCAAAAGTGCCCTTCATTGCATTTTCCCGGAGAAATGTTTCAAATAAAAGTTGTAGCTCTTTGAATATGTGGTTGATATTTCAAGTTTAAAGAAAATCGTCGGAGCCATTTTTGAGAAAATCAAAAAAAAGTAAAAAATCCAACTAGTAAAGTGGTACTTCCGGTTGAGGAATTTTAACAGATAACGTAGTGTCAGATCCCATGGTGATACCTAAACGGAATATCAAGTTTGAACTTTCTACGGTTTTTCGTTTTTGAGCTCTGCTGTTCACGTACCCACTCACACATGGACCATTTGCTAAAAACGTGGTCATTTGCCCCGAAACAGAAAGCAGCAAAGAAGAGGAAGACAACGGAAAAGTCAAGATCATCCTCCTATGAGTAATTCTTTGGTATCTCATATTTGTTCTTTCTAAATCCATTTCAAATTTTTCAATCCTTCCAAAATGCCTAATGAAACCCTAATTTCCAAACACATTTCCGTAGAAATCCTTAAATATATATCCCGCCATGAGGAACACCCTATAAAGTGCATAATTAAATTTCTACCCTAGAAGATATTTATACAATATACTGTGGTGAAATTTTTAAAGAAAGAGATAGTAATCATTGGTTGTTATTCAGAGCTGCAATGAGTTACCTTGATGGACCCGCAGAAGCCGCAGTTCTAATTAATAACGTAACACATATATTAGAGTTAATAAGAGTTTTAAAAAAGAATTTTGCAGATAATGGGACAGTTCCCGATTTAATAGCAGAAATAACAGTAATGAAGTCTAACTTTAGGGAACATCCATAGAATTCGTTAAATAGGCTAGAAGAAAAAAGAACCAATGTAATCACTCGTTATAAATTAGACGGAGTTTTCAATCCAATTTTAAAAATGCTAATTGACCAACTAGCCGCTACTCTTGTCAGAACGCTATTACATGGAATACTCCCGACAATAGGTTCTCATTTAGAGGTACTACAACCACATAACTTATATGACGCAAGAAATAAACTTATTAATGACTGCAGCATAGTTTTACAACACTTAAAATACAATACCAGCCTCGACGTTATCAACAAAACTTACTTTAGAAAACAACAAAATTTAGCAACGAATCTTAAGATCCCTAATATGAACTCCCTAAAATACAATACAAATCTAACAATAATCCATCATTTCCTCAGAGACCTCAAAATAACTATTTTAACTAACCAACGCAATGGAGACAAAATCAATTTAGTTGCAGACCCAACTTTCATCAAAGCCCTCTGCAACCTAACTTCCATCAAAATATTCCGCATCAACCGAATTGGTTTTCTCAAAATACTGTTTCTATGAAAACCCAAACCTCAAGACCAAATTTTAAGAACTTCACATCGCCCCATGAAATAACACATATTAGAGAAACCCCAGAGACAGAATACATTTAGAGCCAAATCAACCCACTTAATAACGCTATTAGCAAAATTACAGAACGGTTGGATCATTTTTTAGAATTAGGCCATCAACCACAAACCGACCCCTTCAGACAATTTGAGCTAAAGATCATTAATAAATCCCTACCGTATTTTGTAGATTTTAAAAAGGAAATGGCTATTATTTGGCAGAAACTAAAATTAATACATAGACTTGTCAAAAACAAAATACAAGCAGAAAAGCAAAAACGAACAGAGAAAATAAATACGAGACGTGAAAAATACATTGAAATCCCAGACGAGACCTACTTAAAAAACACCTTTCACAAGAAAAACAAACCAAAATATTTCGATGTAATTTACGATAAAAGTAAGAAATTCGCCACAAATCCTAAAATAAACTCAAAACAACCTTTCAAAATTCAACCCAACCTCATCAAGCGACCTAGAAAGGTAATTAAACCCAAGGATTCACATGTTTCAGGACAAGATGCTCCTTCAACTTCTACTCCTGGTCCCAGTAGCCTCATACAAGACGATTAACTTAAGTTCAACATACGGTATTACTACAGTTCGAATCCAAGATTCCTTTGTGATCAACCGAACCTACACATACATGCACAACATTGATATTACGCTTCTACAGACAGAACTAGATAATATTAAAAGATCATTGGATCTCATTAATACCAAGACGGAAGACAAACATTTTATCAATATAATTAATATACATCTAAAATATACGAAAACGAAACTAGGCCACCTACATTCTAATACACACAGAGCTAAACGAGGTCTTATAAACGGACTAGGTACTGCGATATCTTGGCTTACAGGTAACATGGACGCTAACGATAAAACTAGATACGACGAAATCTTGCTCAGCAAGTCAAGACAAATGAATATCATCTAGCACATAATATTGAGTAACAACTGACGGTCAACAAAAGACTAATAGAAGAATTCAATAAAGACGTCAAAATTATCCATTCAAATAACTAAAACTAACTACTTCAAACGACTGACCAATGAATCTAACGTCTTAGAATTGAATCAAGAATTCTCACTTCTATTTAGCACGCTCATGTTAATGTATAACAAAGTGAATGATTTAGATACTAGCCTAGAGTTCTGTAAACTAAATATCTTACACTCGAGTATTTTAACATATAAAGAATTAGATATTTTAAGTAAAAATTGAAAGTGAATTTAATTTCTAGCAATCCAAAAATATTATGGCAGCTGGGTAAAGTATATTGTTCCTTTCATGATGATTATATCTGTTATTTCATACAATTTCCTTTGCAATCCCCCAACCTATGAAACGTTTTTCCTCCTGCCCTATTCAGTATACAAGGAAAATGAAATTATCACCATACATGAATATCCTTCCCTTGTTTTGAGAGACAATGAGATACTCATAGATAATTGCATCCTTACTAACGAAAACTATTATTGCAGAAATGCAACCATAATTGTGAACAAGTGTATTAATCAGTTACTAGAAGACCGAGACTTAAATGACTGTAAATTACTAGTTATAAACAATGTGGCGCCATTCATTAAATATATTCCTATTATCAATCAATACTTAATGTTCAACATCACTCAATCTATAATTGATGTTAAGAACAAAAGTATCACTATTTGTGCAAAAATTAACTCAGTTGTTATTTCTCAATTGCTCAGAATATTGACGGAATTGTTACAGCAAACCTTATGTATATTGGGAAAGTATTCCGATACTTCCTTCGGAAATACCAAAATACAAATCTTATTCAAATTTTACGTTCGACCAGATACATGAAGCAAATATAAATGTTCACCCTTTAGAAGCAATAGAGGAACTTCCCATTGAAGACCACAAACTGATATATTATTTCCTGATAATGATTATAATCATTCTGGCCATTGGCATGTGGTTTCAAAATAAATGTTTTTGTGTAAAAAGTTGCAAGGTTGCAGATACAGAGTAGATTCACAGCCCAACTCAAGATTCTACTTCTGCCCATCATCGCTTCCCTGGGTTACCAGCCTGAAGGCTGAGGACAGTCTCAATCTTGCGGAAGGAGGAGTTACAGCAGCTACCGTCCTGCTTCTCACGCTACTCAGATAGAAAAGCTGACTCAACAGAATAACTGTATAAAACCTCTCATTTTTGTAATATCCTTCTCTTACAATCCGAGCTGTTACCATGTGTGTTACTTTTCTGTAAAATAATTTTTTTTAAAAATATTCAGTATTTCCAATTAACATAACTATCGACCGGTTTCGGGCTTCGCCCATCATCAGGATGTTTTTGTTGAACAGTGTAATAAGATGGACTTGCACAGAGCAAATATAGTTGATACACTCAGTATATCACATGATTGATATACTCAGGAGTGTATCAGCTGTGTTTGCTCTGTGCAAGTCTATGTTATTACACTGTTCAACAAAAACATCCTGATGAAGGGGGAACGCCGATTTTTTGGTCGATGACCAAAAAATGAAGCAGGCTATCACGGAAAATGTCTCTGATGCTTTCCAGCTCTGCGGAACCAACCAACCACAACGTCTACGCTTTTATTTTCCTCTGAAGTGTGGGACTACATACGCTATTGATTTGGAATCCGTTCAGTTACAGTTTCTAAAATTTGCCTATAATCTTCCCAAAAATTGCTCCAATGCGTTTGTACGTTCTGCGTGTGGAATATGTCCTGTAAAAGTTAATATAATTAAGGCCATGCTCAACTTACTGCTAAATAGTTTTAAAATGCCTGCACACAGACTACCTTTTATTGGGTACAACATGCTTCTTAAAATTGATAACTCCAACAATAGTAACATTATATATAATTGGATTTCACAATTAAAATATGAACACACTATTGAGCATTCGATATGTTATTATTTAGAGACCCATTACATTTGAGAAAGGATTTTAAAAACAATCGCTAAATTAATTAACAATTATCTAAGCAGGGATATAGAATAAAATTTGAACTCTAAAATATAATTGTATATATAGAAAATTTAGCAGTTTTGAAAAGGTTCAGAAGGGTATAGGATAAGGGGCGAAGGGAAGGGGAACGGTGACGGTAGGTAGAAATAACTCTCCCCCACGGACTGGTACCCGTGGGTCGACACTCCCCAGGAGCAGCTAATCTACTCCCCCTGCGGGTAAATTCTATTTATACCATAACAATCACAGACACGTATTTGAGGTTAATAATATTTGCACCATATGTAAATCAATGAAACGTGATTCTTGTTACATTTCATGCTTGAATGTCGTAACTCTTAGGCCATTTAGGGCTAACTTATCTATTAATGGAGTGACTCTTTATGAACTCTATGAAAACTTTTTGTCGCCTTAATCTCCCCAATATTTATTTAATTTATAATTTCATAACACAAGCTGTTAGATGTAGAAGTTTTGCTCTTAATGAGCGTAATTAGTTTGTTGTGGTTGGTTCCGCATCGGAGATATTTTCCGTGATAGTCTGCTTCTTTTTGTGGTCATCGACCAGTTTCGGGCGTTCGCCCATCATCAGGATGCGTTTGTCAAACAGTGTAATAACATAGATTTGCACAGAGCAAATTTAGTTGATACACTCGAGTGTAAAAACTAAATTTGCTCTATGCAAAACTATGTTATCACACTGTTTGACAAGCGTAATTAGTTTATTTTTTTTTTGATTCGTGTTTACACCTATTGTGGTTTTATTTTGGAGTTATCTTTTTTTTCCTTTGTATGTATTGTAAAAATTGGCAAGAAAAACTTAATTTTTTGTTCTATATTTTCCTCGTTAAAGGTATTATGTTAAATGGGAATAATGAAAACCAAATAAAATTAAATTAACAAAAAAATATATTTATTTTCACTTGTAATTCACTTAACGTCACTCACACACATTGGTATAAAACATTTTTTCTAACTCACGCCTCACGGGATATCAAAATGTTTTCGGTGAAAACACTATTTTGAAACTTTGATACGAGAGCAATACTTCCTACTATTACAACAGGGAGCAAGTAAAAACTAGCATGAGTTTCTCTATTCCACTACATAATTGGGAAATTCTCTTCAAAATTGTAATTTATACTGAACATTTAGTTGAACATAATATGGGCAAGGAGACTCGCACATTTTAGTTATAGGTGCTCAGGACGTCGCAACTATCTGATTGTGAGAATTCCAAGTGTGCAGAAAATGTTCAATTGGAATTATTGCAATGGTTCACCATCAGATATACATGTATTTTAAAACAGCATTATTCCATATATAACGATATGAACTAACTACTCTTCACAAAATTCGTGAGGTTCGGCCAGAAGCATAAAAATCTGCTAGAAAACACTCACACGACTTTCTCTTACTGTGAAATGGCAAATTTTATTCACACCTACAATTTTTACTTTCTCTTACTCCTAGTAAGAGGAAGTATTGTAATCGAGTCAAATTTTCGATATCGAGTTATCACCGGAAATATCCGTTTTGAGGTCCCCTGAGTCCAAAAAGTGGTTTTTAGCAAATGGTCTGTGTGTGTGTGTGTGTGTGAACACCATAGCTCAAAAAAGAAAAACCGTAGAAAGTTGAAACTTGATATTCCGTTTAGGTATCACCGTGGGATCTGACACTACGTTATCTGTCAAAATTCCTCAACCGGAAGTACCACTTTACTAGTTAGATTTTTTACTTTTTTGCGATTTTCTCAAAAATGGCTCCGACGATTTTCTTTAAACTTGAAATATCAACCACATATTCAAAGAGCTACAACTTTATTTGAAACATTTCTCCGGGAAAATGCATGAAGGGCACTTTTGGGGAAGTGGTGGGGTTAGGTTTTCCATCTAAAGTGCTATTTCAGTTTATTAGACAATTCTGTCATCTAAATAATGTTAATTAGAATTAAATATGTTGTTGAAATTCCGAGTTTGAAAAAAATTGGATAACCGGAAGTACGTTTACTTTACCACTTTATTAAATGATTTATTCTCTTTTTCGCAATTTTCTCAAAAATGGCTTCGACGATTTTTTTGAAACTTCATATATAAATTAAACATGCAAAGATTTACATCTTTTATTTAAAACATTTCTTTGGGAAAATTCTTTTAAGGGCACTTTTAGGGGAGGGGTGGGCTTATGTTTTTCTCTAAAGTGCTATCATAGTTGATTATACAATTCTATCATCCAAACATAATTAATTAGAAATAAATAGATGGATGAAATTCAGTTTCAAGAAAATTAGTAAACCGGAAGGGCGCTTTTACTGAGCAGTTTTTTCAGTTTTCGACGAATTTCATTCAAATTTGGTACACATACTATGAAATTTGTCAATTATAATTTTGAGAACTGGAGTAAGAGAAAGTTGTGTGAGTGTTTCACACCAGATTTTTTTTAGTTTTTAAAGCCATCGGCATTTATATGCAGAAAATCACAAAAAATGAAAAACCTATTCAGTAAAGTCGCACTTCCGCTGAACTGATTTTCTATAAACTGGAAATTTTAGTAACTTATACTACATCAGAGACATTTTCCGTGGTAGCCTGCTTCATTTTGTGGTCATCGACCGGTTTCGGGCGTTCGCCCATCTTCAGGATGCGTTTTTCAGACAGTTGCCAACACAGACTCGTATAGAGTAACTTAGTTTCACACTAACTGATGTATATTTTTTTTTAAAATACTAAACTCTTAAACTAGGTAAAGGGATGTGGCCTGATGGGTGGGAAAACACGTGTTTGGGTTGTTAAACCCTTTACCCTTTACCTAGTTTAAGAGTTTAGTATTTTTAAAAAAATATACCTCAGTTAGTGTGAAACTAAGTTACTCTATACGAGTCTGTGTTGGCACACTGTCTGAAAAACGCATCCTGAAGATGGGCTAAAGCCCGAAACCGGTCGATGACCACAAAATGAAGCAGGCTACCACGGAAAATGTCTCTGATGCTTTCCAGCTCTGCGGAACCAACCACCACAACAAACTTATACTACAATTCTAATTAATATTATTTAGTTGAGAGAATTGCATAGCACATTGTTAAAATGAGCCCTTATGAATTTTCCCTGAAAAATGTTTCAAATAAAAGTTGTCGAGCTTTGTATGTCTACTTGATATAACAAGATTAAAAAAATCGTTGGAGCCGTTTGGAGAAAAAAGCAGAAAACGGAAAACTATTTTCAGTAACGGGCACTTCCGGTCATCTGATACTCTTCAAATTCGGTATTTCGACAACATATTTAATTCTAATTAATATTATTTAGATGATAGAATTGTGTAATAACTAAAATAGCACTTTAGAGGAAACATGCTCTTAAATGAATTTTCTCGAAGAAATGTTTCAAATAACAGTTGCAGCTCTTTTTATGTGTAGTTGATATACCATGTTTAAAGAAAATCGTTGGAGTCATTTTTGAGAAAATCACAGAAAATTAAAAAACCAATCAGTAAACTGGCACTTACGGTTGATAAGATTTTGCCCGAAATCTTCGTGTCAGTATAAACATTTCTTTGGGAAAATTCTTAATCGTATCGGTGGTAGTACCTAAACGGAATACCAAGTTTGAGCTTCCTGCAACTTTTCGCTTTTGAGACGCGAACTCAAAACTAAATTCTTACATACTACATTATTACTAAACTACTAATAATGTAGTTAGTTGAAGGATAAATTTTTTCTCCATGTCCTTCTTTACTCTTTTTCCTATCAAATTGAATAATAATTTAATAGGTTTATCTTTCTAATACATTAACATACACACATACAGACCATTTTATAAAACCACTTGTTTGAACTCAGGGGACCTCAAAACTTGTATTTCCGGTGAAACCTCAATTTCGAAAATCTGGCACGATCGCAATACTTCCTCTCTTATTAGTAAGAGCAAGTAAAAAACAAGATGAATTCTTGTCAACGTAAAATGTGAATCACATTTTAGACATACAAGACAGCTACACACAACATTAACATTACATTTTGTACACTACACAAAATACATTTCTGACTTGAAAAAAATAATAAATTTATCGAAACGCTGGTAAAATTTTTTTTTTTTTTATTTCTAGCCGAACCACACGAATTTTAACTGTATATACTCTAACGGCCGATAATCAATCAAACATAAGTATTTTTTATTAATTATTAAGACTAGAAAGTATATATCTGCCTTCTTGAAATCAATACAACCGTTATTGTGTGGGTCATTCTTAAATATTTTTTGTAAGTAAAAAAAAAAACAAAAAAGCGGCAAATATTAATAAACATTTATTTAGCACTAAAGATAATAACAATCATTAAATACTTTATTTACATTTTCCTTTCTATTTTCGTCAACGTTTTATCTATTGAGTTTTCGTTTTATTTCATAATAACCACCTTAACCATAAAACTTAATTTAATTTAAATATGAGAATCGTATGCGAATTTGGAAACTAAACGTTAAGAACTAAAACAAAACTAATCAGATTGGATTTTAAATAATAAGTTTAATGAAGATAAGTTTAATAATGTAACCACTTATAACCTTTAGACATGAAATCAGCTGACTAGTATTAAATTTAATCAGAATGACAATAATTATTTAACAAAGGCATGAAAATAAATAATTCTAAAGTGTAAAATTTTTTCTCCATGGCCTTCTTTACTCTTTTTTCAATCATATTTTATAATAATGTAATATGTTTATCTTGCTAATACATTAAAAACTAGAATACTTTTATTTTTTTTCATTACAATTCTTATAATAAATCACTTTATTCGAATGCCATAAAACTTTCTTACCGCTCTAATGGCTTGATGAATTATAAATGCTGTGAAGTTCGCAATTAAGAAAAAATCACTTTTTTTTCAATTACGAAAATGAAAAACAGCCAATTTGAAAGTAAGCAATGACAATGCTTTTAATACGTTGCCTGTACATTTAAACGTTTTACAACATAGACCAGCTGTTTTTCCTAAAAACATGGCACGAAGTTTTTTTGCAACATTAAGCATTTTGAACGATTTCTTTTTTTAAGCACTGAATATTCATCATTGCGATTTATTTTTACACTATTCACTGCATTTTTCTATATAAATAATTTTCTTTTTATTTAGGCCATAGTTTCATTTTTTAATCTTTTGTATTTTTATTTTCTGAGGGGGTTTGTACACATAAAGAATGTTATTTCTGATTTAATTGAAACACTCCACCGTTTTGTTGTAACGTGACAATTTTTATATTTCCCTTCTTAATTATCTATTTTAAATATAAACTTTATTCTTTTAAGTTAAGTTATATGTAATATTTTTCTTCTTTTTAAAACCAATTACATATGTATATGAAATCATTTTTATTTTAAACTATTATGCAAATTACTCAGAACACTTTATACGGGATAAAATAAATTTTATTTCCATATATTATATCGAAGTGCAATAAATTTAATTATATTTTAATTATAATTTTTAATTTGCCTGTATATTTTTAGAATTTTACTTTCTTTTTTTTTTTTTGAATCAGGAATATAAGTAGAAATAGGTATTTTGTGGCAGTAATAACAAATAAGATCATGCTAATAAAATTAGCATTTATTTCAAGGGTGGTGCCTCAAACTATGTGGTAAACATTTTCCGTTATCCGTCTTTAATTGTATCATTCCATCCATAGTCTGGCCAGCATTTCTGGTTTATTGTGACTTATGAAATTAACATATTTCTAATACAGCATATGTATGAGGTAAGTACTCCGTCACAAGAGAACAAATAATTTAAATTATAACAATAAATAACCTTCCTTGTTATGGTTGGGACAACGAGTTAGAAAGCATCAGAGATATTTTTCGTGATAGCCTATTTCATTTTGTGGAAATCGACCGGTTTCGGGCGTTCGTCCACTAACAGGATTCTTGATAAAACAGTGTGATAACTTAGATTTGCAGTCTCATTTCAGTTTATACAGTGTCTCAAAAAAATTAGTGTATAAACTGATTTTGCTCAGGGTAAGTATGTGTTATCGCACTGTTTTATCAAGATATCCTGTGATGGCCGAACGCCCATCTCTGATAATAACCTTCCTGTTGAAGACGATGGCGATATGGGTAAAATGAGGATGACTCCAGAGACAATCTTGTCGTAACTAAAAAGTATGACTTAAACCTAATAATCAAATATTCCAATGTCTTGAATATTGCTCAAGCTTCTTTTCTGTCTAAAATATACTTATCAACTAGTTTACCCATATACTGTCAACCATGACAAACAAACTGTGTGGGGAACATGCATACTAATCTTGGAACAATGTGAATATATACTCAAAAATGTTGGATCATCCGCTTTATATTCATATTACTCAATGGTTCATTTTGAGGACAAATACAATGAGGCACCATCCCCCCAAAAAATAACATTTAATAAATTCTTAAAATTTATTACATTTTTAAGTATTTCCTCAAAAATTAAGATAATAAAACACAACTTTTAACCAATAAAACAAATATAACAAGCTTTAATACTGATATGTACTAGAATCACATTTCATTTAGCTGTACTAAATAGTTTTGTTTTAATTATTTCATTTTTTCCTGACATATATTTTAAACTTATTTAGAATTTATTCTAAATCTAATTAAGTTCAATGATTTTATATTTTTTACACATCCATTTTTTTCTCCTTCCTAATACAAATAAAAGGCACAATTAAAACTAAGCAATGCAGATTTATTAATTACTTTTTTGTATTTTATAATCGGCTGTAATGGGCAAGACATGATACATTTGAACGTGTAACCAGATTTTAATATACACTGTAATATTAAATGGTAACCACCAACTGATTTAAGGTATTCACCTTATAGAATTTGGACGCAGTTCAATGGGCCCTCCAGAGAGATTGAATGAAAATTAGAACATATGAAAAGGCAATCACGTACAAGAAAGTCGTGAAAAATTAGTAAACTCCAAAAAAATATTGTTTCAAGATATGAGGACGGTACTAAAACAGAAAAATTAAAATGAGATGTTTATACCGCAATGGCCAGAAGAGTTTTTGAAGAAAAAAAAAGATCTTTGTTGTTCTACATTTCGGGTACCGTTGGTGCCCTTCTTTAGGAGCTCTGCAAAGTTTATTGGAGAAAAGGTACATTATTGCGGTGAAAGAAAAGTGCCTAGATTTATAACAAATAAAATAAAAAGTTAAATTAAAGAAATATTAACAGAACAGATTGAGCGTAAGATATTAAAAATAAGAAATTATAACAAAGAAGTGACAGTTAATTAAATCAAATGATAACAATAAGAGAAAATAAAAAAGATAAAGATACCTTTAGGGTGGGAGAGGAGTCCTCAACGTACAAACCACCTTGAAAAAGCCATAAAATATAAGAAATGCCAGACAAAATGTTAACAAAGTTCACCCAGAATCATCTGGCACGACATTATGTGCAAACCCAAAACCAGAGAAGGCATTCCACCTTTGTACACGTATAATTCTAAACCAATACAACGTCATTATTATATATTTTTCATGTTGTCAAACATTTATAGTAATACATATGAATCGCGCAACAATACATGAAGGGCCAAGTCTTTGCCAGTCGGCGTTTTTTATTGTAAGGGGCATGTGGTCCCACCGCCGCTTTCGTCTTCTCTACCTACATTCGCTACTAATTCTCTACTTTTTAGAGAATTTTGATAATAATTTTGATCTTGTTAATAGTTTTGGAGTTGTTATCAAGTTTGACATAAGGGAAATGAATTTTATATTTTATTCTCATGAATGATTGTTTTTTTATTTCATTCTCTTTAAGGCGCATCAACATCTGTGGTATGACCTGCAACATAAATCCGACATAAATCTGAGGGGAACTAGAGAAAATCCCACAGTTATGTATGGGAGGAGATCTAATGAACCCGCTGTATCACTTCAAATCAAAATTCAGGGTGACAACTTCACACCCTAACGACCACTCTAGCTTAAACACGAGTAAAAATGAAATCGTAATATACATAGATGGCTCCAGGACCTGTGCCGGTGTCGGGGCTGACGTGCATGTTAGGCGCGCTGGCGTCGGCATCGCCATATCTCTTGGTAGCAACCCAACGGTCTTTCAGGCTGAAATTTACGCCATCCTAAGTTGCGCCCAGTATCTTAGGGATAAGGGCGTAACGAGCAGAAGAACCATGATCTTCTCTGCTAGCCAGGCCGCACTAAAGGCTTTAGAGGCGAACTGCATCAGGTCGAAAATTGTTAAGGAATGCCGCGCACAGCTAGAATCTCAGCCCTGTTTTTAATGATACAGGGCTGATGTGAGGTGCCATACGGGGTGCACAATGGACCCAGCTTAGTAATGAACCTCCTAGGAGGCCTCGAGTTTCTAGATTAGATTAGATTAAAACATCAGTGGTCATTGGCGCCCGGGAGCCAGCTCAGTGGAATGTACTGCCTGCACTTGAACCCGGAACTCCTTGTGCAAGTCAGAGCGTTAACACTCAGTTATACTCTTCCCTGTAGTGGTTATATTTATGTGGTTAAGGATTAAATATATATATATATATATATATATATATTTTTTATTGACATATTTTCTATCATAACTATAATAAACAAAATTAAATTAATATTAAAATAAAATATTCTACTTTATTTTTTCCGATTATTTTAAAACGTGTAAACAAAATACTTCCGAATTTAAAGGATTAATTATTCAATGTTTAATTTATGTATATGAAACAGCGGCGGGCGTGTTCTTGGGCACTGAGGAAGCGTTCAGCAATACGGCTTCTGCTCAATTACTCAAGCGTTAGAAAGGCGTGGTGTCGATAGATCCATCATCAGATGGATCGACAGTGTGCTTAAGACAAGGAGGATTGTGGCAAGTCTCTGTGGAGCTTCGCTAGAGATTACGCCCACAAGAGGCTGCCCGCAGGGAGGGATCTTATCCCCTCTTCTGTAGTGCATGGTTGTGGACGAGCTACTGATGGAGCTTAGTGATAATGGATCTTCCGTGCTGGGCTACGTCGATGACCTAGTGGTAGTGCTGCCTATAGTCAGCGAGCTCCTTCAGGAGGCGCTTAGGTGCATAGAACGGTGGTATAGGAGGGTGGACCTTGGAAAGCTTAACCTCAGAAAACCACCCTCGTTCCGTTTACCAGGAAGAGAGACATTGAGGCATATAAGGCACTGTCCTTCTTCGGGAAGATACTGGATGTGTCAGACAGGGTCAAGTATCTGGGAGTTATCCTGGATACAAGGCTCACATGGAATGCACATCTACAGCATATTGCACAGAAGGCTAAGAAGTCGCTTTGTGGAGCCACACGGGCTTGTGGGAAGTCATGGTGATGGGGGTTAACTCCAAGGATGACCCACTGGATTTATACCCGGGCTATACTAGTCATAACTTATGAGGCGGTGGTGTGGTGGCCTAAGACTGAGCAGAAGACAACCAGAAAGTGCCTCAACAGGGTACAAAGGCTGGCATGCTTACTCATTACGGGGGCATTTAAGAGCGCTCCGATCGGTGCGCTAGGGGTGCTGCTAGGGCTGTCACCGTTGCATCTTTTGGTGCACCAGCGGAGGCAAGGGCCAGTGCACACAGATTATGCAACAATAATCTTTGGAGACAGAGGTCCTTAGCCAAACACTTGGACAGTGTACTAATAGTCAATCCGGGCCCAGTGTTAAGCATGAGCCAATATATAACTTCGAGGTTCCTTTTCAGGTGCTCTCCTAGGTTGTAGGGGGAAAGGTCCAAGGGGTGGGAGAAATGTTATCAGACGGGACCTCTGTGATTCACTGATGGTTCTAAGATGGACAGCGGTACTGGAGCGGAGTGTGTGGGGTGAGCCCGCAGGTACTAATTGAGAAGCCGCTGGGCAGGTACTCCACAATATTCCAGACTGAGGAGTTTGCCATTAAGGTCTGTGCCGAGGAGAATCTGCGCAGAGTCCCAAGGGGAAAAGTTATACGCATTCGCTCGCATAATCAGGCTGTAATGAAAGCCCTGGAGGCTTACAGAACTACCTCCTCCCTGGTCAAGGATTGTCGAGAGGCATTGACGAGACTCTCCAGGCACAATAAGGTACAGCTGATACGGGTGCCTGGATATGCGGGGATTGAGGGTAACGAGACAGCTGACCAACTGGCCAGGAACGGTGCAAATACTCCGTTCAGTGGTCCAGAGCCTGTCCTGGGAATAACCGGTGGAGCGGTCCGTGCAGCTATCGGAGAGTGGCTTCGAAGCAAGCATGAGGCGCTCTGGGGTGGAAACCCAGGGGTCATACACTGTAAGAGGATGATGCCAAACTGTGTAAAATGAGGACCAAAGTGACCCTTAGCCTGGGTAGGAACCAGATTTCTCTTATGACGGAGCTATTTAAGGGTCATGGAAGGATCAGCAAGTGTCTGTACAAGGTGAGGCTAATAAGGTCGGAACCCCTGTGCAGACTATGTCAGGAGGAGGAGGAAACAGCCCACCTGCTCTTAGCGTAGCGTAGCAATAACTAATTGCGTTATGAAACCTTTGGTACATTACGACCTGAGGAGCTACTAGCGCAAAATTATCTGGTGGTGAAAGCCCTTAACTCCTTAGGAGATAGCCCACCCTTAGTCGGAAGTTATAATAAATAATGTTATGTATAACTTTGGAATTCAAACAACTTACAATTATTTCTTTCTCATTCTCTTACCAAATTGGTTTCGAACAGAACAATCTGCTTAAAAACATTTCGAACTCATTTACAAAGTAACAAGTTTATTTTATATTATTATTTTTTTAATATAAATTATTGCTTTTCTAAATAAATATAATAACTTGACAACATATCTAAATCCCGCCTCCACTAAAAAATTAGACTAATAACAATCTATGGAAAAACAGGATTAGCTTAATCCTCCAGAATGTTACAATTATTAAGAAAAAAGAAAATACATCCTATAAACATTATTGATTCATAAAACAGAAAACTGAGAAGAATATTTAAATATTTACAACCAAATTAACTACTCTTTTTGAAAAAAATTACATGTTGAATTTACCTTCAGCTTTTAGTGTGAAATCTTTTTTTCCCTGTGACAAATTCCTAATTCAAATAAATTTGACACAAATCTTCGTTTTGAAAAGCAAAAGAAAAATCGTGCATTCTGTGCCTTCTTTTAAGATTACATACCTTAAACGTAAGATTGCTTTCTTATGGCTTTCAAGTAATTAACATTTCCGATCATTTATTTTTCAATCGTCTTGTATATCATTTATTTCCAATTTAAAAGATAAAATGTGGAAAGTTTCTAGTGACATGCTCATTTTATATTGCTTCTATTACATTTTTTGCCCAAAAAGAACAAATCTATTGTTATATTACATATACTCGTATATTATATAAAACATATGCTCATTAAATACATCTGTTTTATGGAGTTTCTTTAAAATGCTAAAAATGCATTGTTCTGAAAAAAGTATAGAATTCTACAGATAAACAAATCTTATCTTTCAGAGGTAAGTTTGGTTTATCTAGTTTAGAATCAGAATGTACAGACAGCTTTAAATGTTATTAAGCTTTCTAACCGAGATTAGGTTCAGAGTCGTGTACTTTTCGAATGTTTTCTCATCGGAGAGTAACAAGCCTTTTTTTTTTTTAATAATTAAGAAAAGAGGTCCAGTAAAATATAAAGTAATAAAATGATCATATACGAAAGAAAAGCAATTTTATGGTAAAACTCAGTAGTTTAAAAAAATGTACCTATATATAAATGAAATTTTGAATATTAAATGATAGTTTATATTACACAAAAATGTTTATATAGAATAAATTGCATTTCAAGTAATTTGAAAATATAAAAATAAACAAAAAGTACGAAACCTAAATCAGATTGAATAAATGCACTCGGTAATTAAACCGAAAAAAACATTCAATTGATATCCGAATCTGTGTATTAGTTCATTAATATCACATCGTTCTAAATCGATAATAATGTCGATATCGATGTTTGCTATAAACCTTTTCATTTTTTTAAGAATGCACTTTTCTCGTAGAAATCGTTTGTTTATTTAAGGTTATTAAAAATTATGACTGCTCCCGTTAATAAGAAAAATACTCTTTTTCTCAAAAATACAAATTGTGAATTATAATTTAAATAATGACATTATTGTGCGAAATTATGCCAGGTGCATTTTATTATTATGTAAATGCATACATAAATAAACTTATTTATTTCATGTTTTAGTACATCCTTATTTACAAACATTGAGTATATCGAATGACCATGTTATTTAATTAAATTGATCGAATAGGATATTTTTACTTTTTTCTGAATAAAGTACTAAAATTGGTAATATATTCTTTGGGTACACAAAATTGATAATGTATTTTTTTTACGAAAAAATTATCGAAAGATCATAATATTTATATATATAAAATGTGGGAAATACTAGAATTGATTGTACACATTATATCTGGTGTTTTGCCAAGTGATCTTAATTTTTTTTTAAAAATATATAGAAATCAGTTATATTTGTATTGTTTTCTTATATTTAAATATTAGTTTTATTTATGTTGCTTACCGTTTATATTTCGAAAAGAAATTTTGTAACCTCCCTCGTATGTACTGTGAGAAAGAAGAAAAAAACGGAATTATTTACCAGTTGTAATTGCGTTGTTCGGATTGAGGCTGTTGGGTGTGTAGTGAGGTGATGTTGCCCCCACCAGTGAAGCCCTATCACAACAAATAAAACATTTCAATTAATACAAAGTAAAACATTTGTTACGAAGAAATTTGGTGAGGATCGGTCAAGAAATGAACAATCAAATATGCCGTTTCCACAGAGTTTCCTGTCTTTATCAATGCTTTAATCTAAAATATAATACAATGTATTAATAAACTGTAAAATACGAAATAATAATTTTTTTGTGTGAATAATATTACACTTACATATAGATAGTCTTCAAGTCCATATTATGTAAGTTTAATATTTTTATTTACAAAAAATTTTTGATACCTATTATTATTTTGTATTTTACAATTTTATTAATTCATTGTTGTTCTTCATTATATTGTATTTTAGTTTAAAGTATTGATAAAAAGTGGAAACTCTGTCGAAACGTTGGCATTTTCTTTCTTGAACGATCCTCATCAAATTTCTTCATAGCATAATTCATCAACAGTCAACAAATATTTTTAGGAAGGAAACATTTGTGTGAAACACCAATGTGTGATGATTATGAAAGTCGTAAATTTCTTTTACTAATTACTAAATTTACAAAGTTACAACTGACAAATTTCCTTCCAACTCGGAATTTTTACTTAATTTTTAATTTACTTCAATATTATATTTATAACTGGGTGAATCTAAACTAAAAACGGCACATGAGGGAAATGTGGTGGTCCCCCAGATCCATCCTAAAACCTACGTATTCGGAAAAATGTTTCAAGAAAAGTAACAGGTCTATATGTGTATGAGGAGATATTATAGGAACTTATTTCATAGTAACTCGTTGGTATCTTTATCGAGAAAATGCAGAAAACTGGAAAAACCGTTCAGTCAAGTGACACTTCCTCTCAATCGGTTTTCTTCAAACCTGAAATTTTAACAAGTGAGGTATTTAATTCTTAATATTATTATAGAACACGGGATCGTAATATATAAGGATATGACACTTTGGAGGAAAACCTAACTTCACCCAAAACCTCTACAAAATGAATTTTTCCCCAAAAATATTCTAAATAAATGTGTAGCCCTTTTATAAGTGTAGTTGGCATACCAAATTTAATGAAGAAAATCGTTGAAGCCTTTTTTAAGATAGTCACATCAAATTAAAACATCCACGCAGTAAGGTGATGTTTCCGGTTGACATATTTTGACCAGAACTTTATTGTCGGTCAACTTTATCAACGGTACAACTTAAACGAAATATCAAGTTTGAACTTTCTACGATTTTTCGTTTATGTGTTATGCTGACACACACACACACACACACACACAAAATTATTTTTAGAAACTACTTTTTCTGACTCAGCGGACCTCAAAACGTAAATCTCCCGTGAAAACTCGATGTCAAAAATTTAACCTGATATATTACTTTATGTATATATATTAGGCGTAAGGGAAAGTAAAAGGATGTCAGGAAAAGGTATTCGCCTGCCAAAGAGGTTCCGCCCGATTATCCGGATTACCCTTATAGTTATTAAAGTAATGAAAAAAAAATTCCTCATATGGTTCGATGAGAGACGGAAGATCCTGGACACTTTTCCCATTCAAGCGGCGTGGCTCGTAGGGAGCGGAGCTTCTATTGTCTTGGAAACTTTCCCTGTTCGTCCAAAGGACTATGCCTACAATTAAAAATATATTTTTCTGCTTGTATAATTATGAAAGGTGAGCTCCGGAGATGGGGCTTTTTGTCAGACAAAGCTTTTTTTTATGCGCATGATCTACAATTTTTGCAAAACAACGGTAACTAGATTTTTTTGCCTAACTTGACTTGTCGTTAACATAACTTAAAATGTTAAATGAGTTTATAGCTGTTCTGACTTTATTTTAAATCTGAGTTATCTTTAATGTGAAGAATAGACCTTATAAGAATTCGTTTTGTTTTGGTATATTGGGATAACAACCTAAAGTGTTTTAGTGGAAATACTTGAGGAGTTAAATACCTGATATTGGGACTGCTGTAAGGCAGAAGTATCTTGAGCTGTATAATGATTCTGGTAATTATAGCTGCCTCCACCGCTGGTATTTTCTGCTAAAAAGGGATTCGTTACGCCCCCTCCAACAGCTGCATCAGAATCAGGTTTTTTTCAGTAAGTTATACTTAGTTAAGTTTAATTTTTATGCTTAAGAAAAAAGCTGATTAGTAAAACTTAGAAATTTATAATGAATCAGATCGTCAGACCTTGAAATTATAATGAGATGTTTATATGGCAATGGTCAGTGGAGTTTTTTTTAAAGAAAAACGTATTCTCTGTTCCATTGGTGCCCTTCTTCAAGGGCCTTTTTTTTTTATTTGTTATAAATCTATCCAGTTTTTCTTCTTTAAAATACTTGTACCTTTTCACTAATAAATTTTGCAGAGCTCCTGAAGAAGGGCACTAATCGAACTCGACAGAAGAGCAACTAGAATTCTTTGTTCTTTAAAAAACTCCACTGACCATTGCCATATGAACATCTCATTAAAATCTGGTACTTTTCGTATTCCTGACCGGTTTCGGATTTTCATCCATCTTAATAGCAAATTTATTGTATCTGTTACGCACTACGCTGGTTGGCTTGTTGATCAACAACAAAGTATGCATGCTACGACGGATAAAATAGCGTGTTATCCACCATTGAGGATCTATTCAATATCTCATTAAAAATTTAAAATTCATTAAAAATGAACTGAGTAATAATGGTTTAAAACATTGAGAAGAATATATAAGCGGAAACGTTTATACTTCGCAATTAGTCGACGATTAAGCTATCATTAAATCTGATTTTTCCAAAGTTGTTGAGCAGTATTTTAATGGATTTTCTTTTTATTACAGGTATACCTGGAGCAGCTGGTTGTGGAGCATAGGTGCCAGGAATATCTAAATTACCGCCAGTCGTATTATAAGTTGTCGACCCATATCCTTGATTGTCCGTGCCGGCTAGTTCATGTAATCTGGTACTGGAGAGTGCTCTGGGTATAGGATTACTTGGAACACCGTGCGGTGCTAAATGAGCAGTCTCTTCGGCCACCTTTACCAAAATATCATTTTAGACAATTATCTTTTTTTCTTTTTAGAGGAATTGAATAATAAAAAGAGATGTCATGAAATTATTTCATAGGTTTATACCTGGTGTGGATCCTCAGTGACTGGTATATCGGACACAAATCCTTTATCTCTTCTGTAGAAATTGATGAATATAAATGCTCCCAATACAATAATACAGAATAAACCGTAACCTCGGAACGTGGCCGTTGAACCTGTTGCCCCAATTTTTTTAATAATTATTTTATCTTAAATATTTAATCGAAAATCAAGAACTAGATTACGTAACATAACTCTAATAATTTAAATAATCATTATAAAATTGTTGTTATACTATTTAAGGATCAAATTAAAATAAAAAAATAGTATACCAAAGTAGGTTACGAATATTCCGCCGAAAACAGCTCCACATCCCCTGCCCAAACCATGATGTAATCCTTGCAAAACGCCTTGTGCTGAACTACGCAGATGTTGTGGAGTATTGTGGGCAATGTATGAACAACATGCCGCCCATACAGCGGCGTGAGTGATGCCTGAAAATTATATGTCCGCTGATTGTCCAATCATATACAACAAATATTGTTAGGTAATGTAGTAATATTTTTACTTTTTGAAAAGTACTGTGTTTATGCGTCGTAAGTGGCGCGCTGGACGTTTGGATTGATTAGTGTTAATAAAATAGTGGAGCGAGTTATTTCTTTACATTGTGTATGATGGTTAAAATTCTGAGAAAATAAAGTGATTTGTAGATGTTTCTTTATTATCAAATCTTGTGAATTATTTCTACAGTAATTAAAAAAATCAGATGTCTGACACTCACACAACTTTCTCTTACTGCCATTTACATAGTTATATTTGTATGTTGTGGTTGGGGGTCCGCTGAGCTAGAAAGCAACAGAGATATTTTCCGTGATAGTCTGCTTCTTTTGGTGGTCATCGACCGGTTTCGGGCGTTCGCCCATCATCAGGATGTTTTTGTCAAATCAGTGTGATAAAATAGACTTACACAGAGCATATTCTCTGTGTATTATGTGAGCAAATGAGAGTATTAACTGAATTTGCTCTGTGCAAGTCTATGTTACCCAACTGTTTTACAAAAACAACCTGATGATGGGCGAACACCCGAAACCGGTCGATGACCATCAAAAGAAGCAGGCTATCACGGAAAATAACTCTGACTGTAATTGTATGATGGATCCCTGCAAGTATAGTCACTTTGATGAAACCACCAGTAGAGTCAATTACAGAAAGCCCAAAAACACATTCCATAAATTGTCACTTGCAATCAACCAAATTTCTCCAAACAAGGAATTTTAGCAGCTAATCCAATAATTACTGATATATTAATGTAGCATTTCAGAAAAAACTCTAACCCCCATCACTCCTCAAATGAATTTTTCAAGAAATTTTTTCATTAAAGCGCACTTCCGATTATCCGATTTTTTCAAACTCGGGATTTCGACAACATATTTAAATTCTGATTAATATTAATTAGGTGATAGAATTGTGTAATAACTGAAATAGCACTTTATAGGAAACTATAACCCCACTTCTCCCCCAAAAGTGCCCTTAAATGAATTTTCCCAGCGAAATGTATCAGGTAATAGTTGTAGGTCATTGTATGTGTAGTTAATATATGAAGTTTAAAGAAAATCGTTGGAGCCATTTTTGAGAAAACACAAAAACTGAAAGAACCATTTAGTAAAGTGGCACTTCCGTTTGAATGATTTTGCAAGAAATCTTCGGTAGTATCTAAACGGAATTCAGGTTTCGATTCCCGTGATGGCAAAGTCGGTGTTGTCGCAGCATCGGGAGAAGCTACAGTTGGTAGCGCACCTAGGTAACGAAGGTCAAAACTAAGCGACGAAGGAACTGCGGCGGCTTAGCACACGTCCCCCATTAAATCGCCGTCTGGTAAATCTTGCTCCTTTATGGATTGTTGCGCCATAGGTTTTTTTCCACTCTCCAATGGTGAAGGCTCTCTAGTTTGTTAAGATTTGAGACATCTGTTTGCTTGTTATAAGCAGCTTCCTGTAGAGAGTTGTGTTGAAGATTCATTAATAGCAGTAAACTCTTGAATGCTTGTGTGGCTGTTTCCTTCTTGATTACTTGTTTAGATTCCTTCTAGGCTGATCTTAAGACTTGCTAAAGCCCTCAGACTGCCGTGTTTTTATCCGTTTTTTAATAGCTCTTTGTTAGAGTTAGGGACAACTTCTAGGGTAAAGTTCGTAGCCCATTCGTCCATCCAGTGCAATGGGCTTGACAAAGGGGGTTAATGCAAATTCGTTGAACATACCTGAAGGGCACAATATGGCAGCGCTTGATACGGCTGGTATCGGCAACATGTAATCTAGCCTTATGTGGCGAATTTCTTCAACGGAGGACTGATATTACGATTCCCACCAGGTGGTTAGTAACGCAATTCAAGTAAAATGGCATTTGTGTGTACATGATAACATCTCTGCTCGCCTAGAACTTTACAAGCATCAACTTTTTATAGGTTCATGTTTTAAAGAAAAGTGAGAGGGTTTTATTTGTAAGTTTCAGTTAAAGGAAAATCTTACCTCGATTCCCTTGTTGCACTAATTTAACTAATAACTAAATAATAATAACTTAGTTATTTAATAAACTAAGTTAGGTAAACTAATCTTAATATAATTATAATTTACGAAAAAAATCGAATGTTTGGTAATCTCAAATAAAAATTTAAACATGTAGAAGAACTATTTGGCTGGTATGCATTCCCAGTCTCTTAATTAATTGTCGAACTATCTCAGCAGGACTCATCAATGTTTTTGAGTTTCGGAAATTATGCGCTATTGACGAATAATGGGGGCAATATCTTTTAAGACAAGTCAGTCTAAACTCGAACCTATTATAGTGATCATAAATCAGAAATATAATCTTTGTTTTTTCATAAATTTATGTCGTCATGGCTGGAATGGAAAAATAGGAAGATAACATACCTTGCATGAACTCGAACGGCAGTACCCACCAGGGATTCCTCAAATAGGAAATGTAGAGAAATCTTAGAATGTTACCAACCAGCCCTAAACACAGCACCTGCAGTTATACAACAGTATTTGTATTTCCAGTAGATTATAAAAAAATTATTAATGCTAAAGTACTAAAGAAAGGATGAAAAAATAAATACCTTGACATGACCCATCTGTGAGATTAGTCTGAAGCTGAAGAAGTAGGCAAATATTTCGGAAATATGATTGATGACCGAAGCCACACCAAATAATGTCGGGGTTCCGCCAAAATCTTGAAGATGCCAGAACAGAAACGTGAAGATGAGACCAATGCCAAAACCCATAAACCAGGCGACGAACAAAAACGATGCACACTTGAGATTTGCAAAATGTTTGAGCACTGTCACCCATTCAGGAATTTCTCGCATAGTTTGAGCAAACATTTGTGTCTGTTTTTTTGTTTTTGGTTTATTTTTTTTTTTTGAGAAGAAGGAAAATAAAATTAGTTGCAATAGTTTGTTGAATATAAATATAAAAACTATAAATGAATATGGTTACAATCTTACCTTTCCAACGTTGGGAGGCGGTTGTGGAGGAAGTCCGGATGATGTGTCCGTCAATGCTGGTAGGTTCAACTGTTGTGCCAATTGTTGTTGTAGGAAATCTTCTCTTGATGGTTCGGCTGGTGGCGGAGGTACTTTTTCCGAAAATTCCGATGGACTTGTTTGCCTATCGTATTTGAATGTAATTTGTGTAGCTGTGATCAATGCTGCTCCCATTAATACGCTGAATGTTGCAAAACATATTGTGTAGTTTTTCTCCTTAACATCCGGTATACAAGGATGTTCTGGAAAAGCGGTAGAATGATCAAGTGCTATGCCGACGAAAAACATTGCTAAGCCCCAGCCCAATGAGCCGAACATTCTTTGATGACCGTAACGATCTGCATCTTCACCTAGTAAAGTGATTACAGCGGAATCGGCCAATGTAATTGCTGGAGCGCTGAAGAATTCACCAATGATGACCAATAACAAGAGCAGAAAGAATGCTTTCTGTATGTCCTGTAAAGAGAACTAATTTATTTATAAAAAGCGGAATGCATTGCGAATGAAAGTGCGTAAGACCAATATTAAGACTAATTACTAAGAACTAATCAGTGGCAATTTTTCCTGGTTTTAATTCTAAAAACTGGCGTTTCGGCCAAATTAGGCCATCTTCAGTAGTAGCAAAACCAGTAATTCATTAATAACATAATTAGTAACATTGTAAATAGTGGAATATATTTTTATCTGTAGAGGAGGTTACATGAGCAATCTGGTTAACTTATTTACCACTAAATTAACATATGTACCATAAAATTCAGTTGGGATATTTCTAACAGAAATGATAGATAAGAAGAATAACAAACGTCCGCTTTATTAGTATTAAAACCAGGAGAATAGCCACTAATTTATTCTTATTATTATTGTAATTATTTTTTTTTTTAATTTAAGGGCGTCCACATCCGTGGTATTGGCGTCTGGAACCTTCTCAGTTCACTGCTGGCCTCCGGATAGTGTTTCTCGTTACAGACAACACTGCCCATCACCGGACAGTAAGCTGTAGAGGTTCCTAGGAAGAGAAAACCTAAGGGTACCACATCTGTCGAGCCCAGGTCCTCCGTGTGGGAGTCCAGTGCGCTAACCACTGAGCTATTCCCTTCTCTTATTATTATTATTATTCACCTCACTAATGTAAGACACCAAAAATTAATTAAGTGTTCCCTCTCTTACAGCTATAAAGAAATAGATTTTTTCTAAATTTTGAGTTTTCAGCCGAAATATAGGTATATGTTTGTGGCTCATTGAGTATGTTTTTACTTTTTCTAACTCGTATTAAGAGACCGAATGGTCTCACTCTCTCTGTCACACTCTATATATATATATCTGTGTGTGTGTGTGTGTGTGTGTGTGTGTGTGTGTGTGTGTGTGTGTGTGTGTATTAACAGATATCTCAAAAACGAAATGTCTTAAGAATCTCAAACTTGTTATTCCATTTAGGCACTACCACCGCATCAGATCCTCAGAGGATTTCGGGCAAATCCACCAACCGAAAGTGCAACTTTATTGAATGTTTTTTTTTCAGTGTTTCGTGATTTGCTCGAAAACGGCTCCAACGATTCTCTTTAAACTTCGTATACTACCTTCACACATAAATACCTATCACTTTTATTTGAAACATTTTACAACACTTTATTTCGAAAAGAGTAAGTCCAAATTTGTGGAAAATCGGATTACCGGAAGTGCAATTTTACATAATAGTTTTTTGGACTTTTCTCGAAAACGGTTATAATTCTTTAAACTTGGACTTTTCTCGAAAACGGTTATAATTCTTTAAACTTGGACTTTTCTCGAAAACGGTTGTAATTCTTTAAACTTGGAATGCTGCACAGATGAAACGTATCACTTTTATTTGAAACATAAAAAAAAAATTGCATAATTGTAAAATTTTGAAACTAATTGTTTTTAGATGGTTGTTAGGAAGGAATATGGAGACATTAAAATTCAAATGTGTTGGTTCTTTATTGGCTGGCTACAATGTAATCATTCTCTACCTGACTCTGTTGGCACTTGCTCACTTTAGGAAAAGAATCAGCTTTTAAAAATGAAAATCAGCTTTAATAAAATAAAAATCAGCTTTTCAAAATGTATTTAGGCAAAATAATATATTTAAAAAAAAATATATATATATATTTTATTGATTTTAATGCTGTGTTGGATGGCCAAGTAAATAGTCTTTATAGACAGTTTTAAATACATATAATTGCATTAAAATTGAAATATGTATCTAATGAGATATAATTTTTATTTGACTTAATTTGTTCTAGAGTAATTGTATATTATTGGTTTCTTTCGTTAAATTTTGTGATTTTTGTTTTGGACGTTTTATGTAAATAAAGACTGTTTCTTCTTCTAAAGCTATGTAGGGATGTTTGATAACAACCAGTTTCAAAAAAGGAACTGATAATTTAGTTTAGATTCATTTGGAAAACGTGAACAAATCTGAAATCATACTCAATTTTTAAAATGAGTAGAGAAAAAAAATTTCAGAAACGAAGAGAATTTAGTTAGGTATGAAAGGTGAGTAGAAGACAGATATATTGAGAACAATGATAAGATTCTTATATAGGGATCTCATACATACATATACATACATACACACACACACACACACACACACACACACACACATATATATATATATATATATATAAAAGTATATCCCAATATCTCATATATAGAGGGTGTCACATTTAAACGGGCCACTTTTGAAATAACTCTTAAACGAAAAAAGATATCAAAAAAGTGAACATAACGTTTGTTGAAGTATTTGCGCTCTTGTTTATGATGGTGTTAATGTTATTTCATTTTATTGCCGCCTTACATCTGAGATTGATGATTAAAAGTTGCGATTTCCTTTTGACCCCCACTTTGGTATTGAACACTACTAAAAAAAATGAAGAAAAATGCCGTTAATTTCACTTCAATACTTCAAACCGTTGAGATATTCAATCATAAAGATTAAATTTTCATCGTTTTTTTTCCTATTTCTTAGTTTCATAAACTAAAATTAAAAGCGTATTTTCTAATTAATAAACAAGAGAGTTCAAATGCTGACAACACTTAAAACGTATTTTAGAACCATAAGGGACTTGAAAAACAGGTAAAACATCATTAAAACGAAACAATATTCCAGTTTATTTACAAAAATCGATAAAAAAATATTTCCTATTCCTATTTATCTACAAAAATCTGATTTAAATAGGCCAAAAATGCATGAGCAACTGGGTTTGTTGTATTTTGTTTTTGGTATCTCTTACTCAAAGTAAGAGGAAATATTGTAATCGTATAGAATTTTCGATATCGAGTTTTCACCGGAAATACACATTTTGAGGTTCCCTGAGTCCAAAAAAGTAGTTTTCAGAAGATGGTCTGTGTGTGTGTGCATGTATATGAACAGCATAGCTCGAAAACGAAAAATCGTAGAAAGTTCAACTTGATATTTTGTTTCAAGTTGAATATTTTGTTTTTGGATCCGACAGTAGGTCATCTATCAAAATTCCTCAACCGGAAGTACCACTTTACTGAATAGTTTTTTCACTGATATTTTCTTCAAACTTGGTATATCAACTAAACATACAAAGATCTACAACTATTATTTAAACATTTCTCTGGAAAAATTCATTTAAGGGCATTTTTTGGGGGAGGGGTTATGATTTACTCTAAAGTGCTATCATAGTTGATTATACAATTCTACCATCCAGGCAAAATTAATTAGAAAGAAATACATAGATAGCCAAAATTCCGAGTTTCAAGAAAATTAGTAAGCCGGAAGTGCGTTTTTACTGACCAGTTTTTTCAGTTTTCGATGAATATCGTTTAATTTGGGATACTAACTATAAAATTTGTCAATTACAATTTTGAAAACTGGTGTAAGAGAAAGTTGTGTGAGTGTATCACTCCAGATTTTGTAATTAAATAAATGAGGATTGCAAAGGAATTGCCAAGGAACTGTGATATATCGATAGATACCAACTGGATGACTTCCAGTGGGGTTAGAACAGTGTGCTAATGTACGAAATAAGGTGTAGTTGTTTTTGAATACTTTTCTTGTTTACATTTATCACCAATAAATAAATATATATATCTAGAAATAGTGAAGGATATAAGATTGCCGCATAGAATACCGAGCAAGTGAAAGTCAGTGCAGTAAATATTTTCAATATATATCTCGAGAAGAAGAGATATTGTCACATTCTTTTAGCCAGTTTAGAGAATTTGTTATTAAAAATGCAGATTGGAATATTTATAAAGCTTGAATGGATAATTTTTTCTAGCTAATAATATTAAGGGACCGGACAAACAGCGTGCAATATTTTTAAACGCATTTAGCGAAGATGTTTATAAATTATTGTATGCTTTAAGTGTCCCACGGAAGCTTAAAGAAATAGTTTATATAGATTTAATTACATTGTTGGATAGGCATTTTAGCCCAAAAAGTAATTATTTTGCAGCTAGACGAGAATTTTATGATGAGTAAGACTTCCTTATGAGAAAATTCAAGATTGGGTTGGTTGCAACATTAATGAGATGTTTGAAATGTCTTCATGTGATAAATTTATTTTTGGTATAGCTAAAGGGCTAATATATAATAGATTATGTGAAGGAGATGTATCAACATTAAGAATGTCAAGGGCAATTGAAGTAGCAATCACAAAGGAATCCTTACGAATAGAACAAATAATTTCTAGAAGCGTAAAAAGGAAAGAGAACCAGCGCTTCATCACATTCAGAGAAAAGACAGTTATGCTTATAAAAAGTCTAGTCTAGACAAAACACCTGAATGGAATAGGAACGCCACAATGTGAAAATTGTGGTAAAACTAATCAGTATGTAAGCGTAAGAAAATGTCAAAATCAAGTAAGTCCAATAATAATTAGAAGTGGACGAAATAGCACATGTTATTTGGAGTTGGGGGAGCCAACAGAAATAGGTGAACAACCGAGTTTCCTTGACTTATTAGTGGAAGATAAGTGGTGTAAATTTGAGATAGACTTTGGAGCTTTACAGTCGCTTATTTCACAAGAATTTTATAAAGGAAATTTGTGCCATGTTGGGGTCTTACAAACATATAAAACTCTAAGCATTAAGATGGCTACAAATCTGTACCAACAGGGATGGTAAATGTAAAAGTCGTGTACAATGGGAAAAGATATTCTCTTATAGATTATATGTAATTAAAAATGGTGGAATCCCTATATGGGCGTAGTTACAACTATTTGGAATTGGATTCAGAAATTTATATAAAATAATGACAGAGAGGCGGACTCTGAATTAAACGCCATCTTGTCAGAATTCCCTTCTTTTTTTTTCAGATGAACTAGGAACATTTAATAAAGCTAAGGTACTGCTGAAATTAAAAAGTGGAGCGACGCCGAAACTTTTTAAGCCAAGACTTCTACCTTTTTTAATGATTAAACGTCCGTATTTGCGGGGATTTTAAGTTTACAATAAAACCCTGTTTGGAACTCGACAAATATCCTTTGCCAAATAGAAGAACTATTTACGGATCTTCAAGAAGGAAAGCAGTTTTCTACAATTGACCTTTCGGAAGCTTATCAACAAGTACCAGAAGATTCCCAAAAGTTGGTAGTTATTAGCACTCACAAAGGGCTTTATAAATCTTCCTAGCTACAGACGGATTAGGACCCGACATCTGCAATTCTATCAGAAATTTTCATGCAACACTTGGAAGACATTTACGTCCCACACTTAAAAGAACATTTCAAGTTCTTGGTTACATAGATGAATCAGTACTTATATTCGAACATGACAGTGAGATAGATACACTCTTAAACTATTTAAACAACCTCCACACCAATATAAAATTCACACATGAGTACGAGAACGATGATAAAACTTACCAGAAATAATAACAAAATAGACTAAGGGATTTACAGAAAACCCACTTCTATGGAAAACTCTCAGAGACCTAACGAAGAGGCTAAAAACTATACCACTCACAGCGACCAACTACAAACAAGACCTCAACACCACATACAACATAGCCACAAAAAACAGATCCCTGCTAGCGTTGTCAACAAATTATTAAGAAAACAGACTAAAGCGCAACCAAGATGAAAATCCCACAACACCCAACATATTCGCCACTTTCACATACATAGGGAACGTGGCTTACAAACTGACAAACTTTTTCAAAAAACTAGGCTTGAGAACAGCATTCAGAACAAACAGTAAACTTGTAAACCAAATATGCACACATACTGAAACAACCAACCTATATGACAAAAGTGGCATATACAAACTCGCTTGTACGGAATGCAATCTGTCAGACCGGAAGACGCCTCAAAGACAGATTTAAAGAACACCTACGCTATACAAATACAACAAAACCGACTCCACTGATGTTAACCATCTTAAGAAGAACAACCACGGACCACAAAGTATAGAAAAAACAATGATCCTACTACACCAAGACACAAAAGGAAGACGAATGGACATTCTAGAAAAAATAGACATTTACAAACACAAGACTAACCACAAAATCATACTAAATGACGAAATAAACTATAACTCAGACACACTCTTTAAGGTCATTCCCCACTCCTAACTATATTACAAACATACCACCTACTTGTTGTGGTGGTTACCATCTACTAGCACCACCTATTTATTACCACCTACTTAGTATAAAAGCATATCTATGCCTCTGCGTGTGTGTAATATCTATAATATATATACATATATGAATGTGTATTCACATATGTGTAAAATATATGTTCTCAAAAAAAAATGCATGATGCATGCACCTCTTATTATATTCTAGTCTGTGGAACCAAATTATTTTCTTCCCTCGTTTAAAATAAGATTAATTGCATAATGCACTTTTGAAATTTCCTATGGCCCCTTATTAAAAAAGTACCTTAACAAATAGCACCCCATCTCTCTCAAAATATTCTTAGTGTAATTTAAACCTAAATTAATATCATTTAAAAATAAGCACGATAAATAAAAACGAATACATTTGATTTTCTCTATTATTTATTTTAATTATCATCTCCAATTTGCCATTTGCTGCCAATCTTCTTACATATCAATTTACCTACATATTTCTTGTATAACCTTGCTTGGATTTCATATTTATTTATTATTTTTACAAGCTTTTGACTATCGTTGCATTGCCTTTCTTCAAACTTTATCTATTCTTTTTACTCCTGAAATTTCTTATTGCCCTCCCTAATAAAAACGACTTGATAAATTACACCAATATTAAAATTTAGTTATAAAGTATCCTTCAAACATGCTATTTATTATACACTATTTTCCAATGTCTAATCACAATTTACAATAAACTCATTTTGTCATTAAACATACACACATAGTAACGAAACCTTATAATCAGAGACATTTTCCGTGATAGCCTGCTTCATGTTGTGGTCATCGACCAGTTTCGGGCGTTCGCCCATCTTCAGGATGCGTTTGTCAGACCGTGTGATAACACAGACTTGCACACAGCAAATTCAGTTTACACACTGTGTGTAAACTGTAAAAGAGTGTGTAAACTGAATTTGCTATGTGCAAGTCTGTGTTATCACACGGTCTGACAAACGCATCCTGTAGATGGGCGAACGCCCGAAACCGGTCGATGACTACAAAATGAAGCAGGCTATGTCTCGGAAAATGTCTCTGATGCTTTCCAGCTCTGCGGAACCAACCACCGCAACAAAACCTTATAACCTCTCGCACATACAAACCACAAGTGTCGAGTGAAACGAAAACATTTATTTGAAGTGAACTCTCTGCACGAAATGGATAGATTTACTCTGACGATGGATGAAAATCCGAAACCGGTCAGGAACAAAATAAATATGCATGCTACAACGGATAAAATACCAGATGTTATCCAGCATTGCGGACCCATCCACATATTTAACGGCTTTATAAATATTTGAACATGCCGTATGAGATAAGCTGCGCTCCAGCGAAATTTCAAAGATTAGTAGAAAAAAATGTTCGAGATATGAAAAATGTCAATTATTATTGGATAATAATACCTATAACAAGGAAAGATCGTGTAGAAGAACATACGTATAACAGGGAAAGATCGGACAGAACACCTACAGATCTTCGGGAGGTGTAAAGATTTGCACATTGCGGTTTAATCGTATAAAAAAAAGAAAATCGGATTCTTTAAGGACTCCATAAATTATTTTGGTTTTAAAATAGGCAAGAAAGAGTTACACACTACAACTGAAAGGCGGAAGCAGTAACAAATGTGCCAATAACCAAAGATATATCATAATTAAGAGCCTTTTTAGGCATGGTCACTCATTTTCATAGATTTATTCCTCAAGCGGCAATTCATCTGAAGCCGTTGTATTGATCTCTTGAAAGGAAACGAAAAATTTATTTGGTCAGAATCTTGAAACAGAGCTTTACAAAATAAAGGAAATTTTGGCATCACCTAGAGTACTGACTCATTTTAATCCGAAATTGAAAATTAAATAAACTGTCTACTGATGCTTCTCCTTATGGGATAGCAGCCTCATCACTCATAAATTGTCGGGAGTCGGGGTACGGCCATTGCCTACACCTCAAGAACCATAACTAAAAATAAACTATTCCTATATAGAAAAAGAAGCATTATATTCGGCATAAAAAGATTTTACCAATGCCTTTGGGGGAATGAGTTTGTAATAGTTACCGATCATAAACTCCTGTTATCGATATGTTCACCAACCAAGAACATCCCACAAAATGTCCACTACTAGAATGAATCGTTGGGCTTTGATAATGTCATATATGAATTAGAACAATGAATATACAAAATCTACAAACAACCTAGCTCAAGACTACCCCTGTCGGAGATGGACATTGATGACGCAGACCCAAAAGACGGCCGAAATGAATTTTTATAAAGATCACATGATATGCCGATTACGCTAAAACAAATAGCGAAGGTGACAAATGCAGACTATATTCTAAAAAATGTAAAGGAATTGATTAAGCAAGGGTGGCCAAGAAAAATAAATAATACAGATTTACGTCCTTACTGAATGAAAAGTAAACTAACTGCACAGGACGGTTCTATTGTCTGGAATAAACGGATTTACAACAATGTCTATTAAATGAATTACACAAAACGCATCAAGGGATGGACAATTGCAAAATGAAAACAGTTGCACGTTCGTACTTCTGGTGGCCAACGCTAACAAGAGATGTAGAAAAAAAGGCCAGGTTCATGCATTCCTTTTCAGAAATACGGGAAAATGCCCCCGAAGCAGCCTTAATTCCTTGGTCATGGCCGACTGTTCCTTGATCGAGGATACATGTAGATTACGCCGGTTCATTTCTTGATCACTACTTTTTAATAGTAGAGGATGCGCGCAGCAAATGGTTAGAGATTCTGACAACTAGCCAATATCTACGCAAACTACAATAAGACTTCTGAGACAAATATTTGCTAGATTCGGAATTCCACAGACTCTGGTATCAGTCAATTAATTCTAACCATAACTTACCACCCTGAAACTAACGAATTGGCAGAAAATGCGGTTGGAAACTTCAAGAAAGCAGTACTAAAAGTGAGAGAAGCTGGGACACGAGATCTTAATCAAATACAGAACAATTACTTGTTAAATTATAGAAACACTAAGCATTGTACTATTTATGAGCCGCCCGCAGAATTAAGGCAGGCCACTGAGGAGCAGATTAGACCTATTGACACTGAAAGCATGAAAATAGAAAAACTGAAGTGGCTATTAAAGTTATACAGAGCCACGATAGGAGAGGAAGTACTTCAGAGGTAATCGTGATTTGAAATTCAATATTTGGGGACGAGGTGCTAGCTACAAATTACAATAATACTGATGGTAATGGTTAATAGCTAACATCAAGAAAATTCTTGGGCCATATACCTACTTGGTGGAAATTTCGCACTCAAAAATAATAAAAAAATTAAAGCTATTTAGAAGGTATACAACCAGCCTTCAAGATGATGACACGACCTGGAATAGGAACAGTTTAAATGGGGTAATCAGAGAACATGAGACCCCCGATAAAGGAAGTTTTACCCAGTAAAATGAAGAAATCCTTCAGAAAGAATCTGAAAGGACTGAAGAACCTAGACTCAAGAGGGTTATCAAACCACCAATGAAGCTTAATCTGTAGTAATCAATAAATGTTTCGGTTAAGTTAAAATTCATTTTTGTATTGTTTTTTTAATTTTTTGTGGAGAAGGGGTGTGATATATCGATAGATATCAACTGGATAACCTCCAGTGTGGTTAGGGCAGTTTGTTAATGTACGAAATAAAGTGTAGTTGTTTTTGAATAGTTTTCTTGTTTACATTTATCTCCTATAAATAAATATATATATCTAGAAATAGTCAAGGCTATAACAGAAACCACAAATATATCTTCCAGGTCATCGTGGATTTTAATTTGAACTACTCACCTTCTCTAAACTCGATATCTTTTGCACTTTTGATAATTTTTTTTTCCTACTTATATTTAAAAACATACAGATAATAGTTGCAATTACAACCTGAGTTCGATAGACAATAGAACTGTATATTGGTTTCACCCAACTGCTTTGCTTCTTATCATCATAATTAAGAATCCTCATATCTTTGACATTGAGTGGTGATATACCAGGTTCAGAATGTATTCTAGGTGTTCTCCGTACTCTTCTTAATACAAGTTCTTCTTCTACCTCTATTGGAGTATAACGTGATGCTTCTCTTTTCATTACATCATGGACCTACGTGAGGATACATAGATTATTAATTATTGCATAATTGTACAATTTAAAATTACAGAGTTGTCATTGTGTAAGATTATGTAAAGATTTTGATTATAGTTTGTTACCTGTGGAGTATCGAAGTAATAATAGTAATGAGTACTATTGTACTTGACACACGATTTAGCTGGAGGTTGGATGAAACCCAAAGGTAATGTAAACAATATCCAACATAATAACGACAACAGCAACAATTTTTTTCCCTGTTGATACCTACAGAAAGTACAATTACTTAAAAAAAATACTTGAAATTTATCTCATTACCTAACATTCATGACCAATATCAATAGAATACTGGATAATATGGATACTTAAGGTGATTATTTAGCACAAAATAATTTTTAGTAAAGTTTTGTGTGTCGTGCTGTGTTATATAATTGTGAGGAAAAAATCTTAGCATAATTAGAAGTTGCCATCTGCCTAAGGTTCATGATTAACTTTGATGTTGCTTATTATTAAGTGAACGAATTTAATTTCATATACGTTTTACATGATTTAATTCAGCGCTTTAAAAATGATGATTTGGATAAGAAATTTTCAAATTCTCATTTCATATTTTTCCACACACCTGTCCGCTATGCTTCCCCAAAACGGAGCTGACAGGAATTCGATGAACGGGCGAGAGCCAATTAGAAATCCACACTGGCCAGGATTCATACCCATTTGTTTGAAATAGATACCCATCAATGGGAACAATGAACCGAAAGCTGAATAAAAGAAAAAATAAAAAGTTTTAACAGTCAACAGTTCTTGATCTACCGTGCCGCATAATAATTCAATGATGTCCGATTTTCCTCTAATCTTGTGAGTGGCTTCCTTTGGTTGGGGATAAAGTGAAGGATCAACCTCGCCGGCAGCCTCAGGATCAACTTGTGGCCTTATACCTGGGATGACCTTCTGTTCAGACATGGGGATGCTTTCTTGACGGCCAAAGCCGTCTGACATCCTATCCATTCTGTCCTTCCCCTGGCGATTCGCGTCTTCCACTAATAAAGTGAAGTTGTAAAATCAATAACCCCCCAACAGTTTTGGTTGACTACGAGTTGCGTGATATTTCTCCTCTCCCTTGAATCAATAATTTAGATGAATGAATTAAATTTTCTAAGGAATTCTTAATTAAATTCTGTATTCTTAATTTTCAACGATGATCTTTGCTGTACGAGATATTTCTAAAAATATTTCTACGCTTCAATTTTTTCCGTTAAATTTTTCAAATTTATTTAAAAGATTAATCAGTATGCACAAGAAGATTTAGGAAAACAGAAATTTTAATATTAATTAAATAAAATTAATCATAAATGATTTTATACTTGCCCATTATTATTTATAGTTTTAAGTTTGCCTCTATTGGCAAACACTTGTTAACGGATTTGTTTATGCTCTGCAGTCAAACTAGAAAGTACGGTGAACGTTCAGGCAATGTCATTAAAACAATTGTTTTATGATTAATATTTTTTATTAAGTGAGTGCAAGCTTGAAATTTAGTGTATTGAAGGAATATAGCAACTACTCTCTATTAAATATTTCGAATTATATAGGCTTTTAAAAAAGTGAGGTTATGTTTGGTTTTTGAAATTTGGAATTGAAGAATTATACAAAAGTTTTGATAAAGTAAAAAATGTCCAAGAAGGATGGTATGGATCTTAGATGGAAGGTAGACGATTTGATTGAGAAATTTCTTGGCTTTAGTGAACCCGTTTTGGCTGCAACAGCATTGAATTGTATATCTAATGGTTATGACAAGAAAAAAACGGCAGGTAAGCATTTATGTGGTTATAAACGTTTTTAAATTATTAAGTGTTCATACCGTTAACAGCGAAAATAAATGCATGAAATAAATTTAACCGTTTCATTATATTCAAGATTCAAAAGGCTTTTAGTACTAAAAGTTAAATAGATTTTTTAACTTTTATTTTAACGATAAAAGTTATCGCAGAGTTTTTCAACTGGGATAACTGGAGGGAGGCCAGGATCCCTGAAAAGGTGCTTCCATTTCTATCTTCGGCGAAGGGATATCTAAACTAAATATAAAATTTGAGCTTCCTTGTTTTATGGTTCTAGAATAATTTGTCCAAACACACATGTCCCTTTCTTAAGGGATTTAAAGCCTGCATTTTTAGAGAAAAAGCCATTTGGAATATTGAACAATAATAATCGCACGCTTGCTTCTACAACAGTCATGCAGACATTAATTAGTTTAGAGCTCACTAAATAAAAAAGAATGATGTATACTCGTGCTTATTGATCGCGATTCTATAAACGCATCTTTACTCATACATTATTATAACTAATACAATATACATTATTTAACTAATTAAGTAATATTGCTATACAAGTAATATTGTTGAGGTAGCTTCATTATTTCAACAGAGAAACTGGGTTCGCTGCTGGATCAGGCAAAAGCTGAAAGGCTAGCTGAAAAGGTCCTTACTCTTGGCGGAGATGAACAAGAAAAAACAGCTAAGAAAAGGCATATAATCGATGTTCCTGATGAACAGAATCATAAAAAGCTCAAATCGGACAAAGATGGCAAATCAGAAGTACTATCTGCCAGTGAGGTGTGCATAAATCGTTAATTTGGTTCATATTTAAATTTGTGATTTCTCTGAAAGATGATACGGAGTAGGGAGCCTAATTATATGCTCTGTTATAAGTTAATTTCTGGATTGCAGATTAAAGATATGATGGCTAATGCCCAGAAGATGATCGAGGAAAGGAAGAAGTCCTTGATTGCCATCAAAGGGAATACAGTCCCCATCACAACTCACCCTTCCAATGCCCAATCATTAAAATCAACTTCCAAGACTCTGCCACCAATATTATCACAAACGGTTTCAAATTTAAGGCAGGGTTCTGATGATAAATCAAGGAAAATAGCAATGCTACAGGTTATTTCAAGACTAAAATTACATAATTTCTCCACCTTCTTTGACAATTTATTTTTTTTAATGATTCCATATTTCTCGTAGGCCCAAATAAAGAACAAATTGAGCAGCGGTGTACTTGGTGGCGGAGGCGGAAGTTCTATTTTGGGTGCAGACGGTTTACCGCTCAGTCTGGGTGCTGTGAGCGGAAATGTTGACAAACCTACACCACTGATATTGGACAGTGAAGGACGTACAGTGGACAGTACAGGTCGAGAAGTCCAACTGACTCATGTTGTACCAACATTGAAAGCGAATATTCGTGCTAAGAAACGTGAAGAATTCAAAGCCCAGTTGCAAGAAAAACCGGCCGATGAGACCAGTGAAGCTACGTTTTTCGATCCACGTATATCTGTCAAACCTAATGTAAGGAATAGGAAAAGCTTGAAGTTCCATGAACCTGGAAAGTTTCAGCAAATGGCTGACAGAATGCGAATGAAGGTGCGTATATTCGGTTTTTGACATTTAATCTGGCTTTTCTCTAATTTAAGAAATATGGTCTGATGATTTTATTGAAT
Source organism: Triatoma infestans (assembly GCA_011037195.1). Taxonomy (NCBI): domain Eukaryota; kingdom Metazoa; phylum Arthropoda; class Insecta; order Hemiptera; family Reduviidae; genus Triatoma; species Triatoma infestans. Next base: position 422,716 of record JAAEAF010000695.1, read on the forward strand.
TTGGAAATTCACTTGAATACTTAGTTTAAGGTAACACAATCCATTTCAGATTTTTTAGGCTTCCGAAGAATAAAGAAAAACACTAGCCATGGGGTAGATGTTCATTTTTCTATCATTTATTTACTTTTACTTTTTCTTATTTCTGTGAAAGGATGTATTGTAGTCCCGAAATTTCACAGGACACAGGATATACTTGGTTTTGAAGTTTGCCGAGTAAAAAACCATGTTTTAAACCTGTTCGTCTTGGATCAGAAAAACAGGAAATTGCAGAATTCAAACTTGATTTTCTATTTGAACATCTAGGAGATACCTGACCTCTTTCGGTCGTAATCTGTTATTCCGATTTATGGCTAAAGATTTTTATTTTTTATTTTAACTTGCTCTCTGAAAGTGACTCCAAACTATTTTCTTTTAAATAGTAATATCTATCATTCTAATTTCATGCCATTGATATTTGATACCACTCCGAAGAGGTTTCAGCATACTGACAGTCCGTGGTTAAAATCTGCAATAACATCTTTATGCTGAAAATCTAAATTATATTGGGTTCTAGGAGCAAAGTGCCAAATTAGCCAGCATGTAGATGTATGGAAAAACTATTATTTGTATAAAATTAAACTATTCTCTGTTCAAATTATAAGATTTAGGAGGACACTAAGGGAGTCATAATGTTATTGCGGGTCTTCTCTCTTAAATGCCATTTCAGTATACTGTTGGTGTATTGCCTTCTGTGTAATATAGAACCACTTTTTTTTTTATAATAAAATGCATAAGTAATTAAATGTGTTATAAATTAAAGTTTGAAGAAAATTGACCATTTGCTGACGAACGCAGTAAGAAAATAGATTTTTTTTTTTACTTTCTCTTACTCCTAGTAAGAGGAAGTATTGTAATCGTGTCAAATTTTCGATATCGGTTTTCGCCGGAAATATCCGATTTGAGGTTCCCTGAGTCCAAAAAAGTGGTTTTTAGAAAATGGTCTGTGTTTGTGTGTGTGTATGTATAAGTATGTGAACAGCATTGCTCTTAAACGAAAAATCGCCGAAAGTTCAAACTTGATATTCCGTTTAGGCATCACCATGGCAATATGTTACCTGTCAAAATTCCTCAACCGGAAGTACCATTTTACTGATTTTTTTTTTCACTTTTTTGCGATTTTCGCGAAAATGGCTTTAACGATTTTCTTTAAACTTTATATATCAACTACACATACAAAGATCTACAATTTTTATTTGAAACATTTCTCCGGAAAAATGCATTTAAGGGTTTTTTGGGTGAGGGGTGGTGTTAGCTTTACCTCTAAAGTGTATTTAGTTTATTACGCAATTCTATCATCTAAATAATTAATTAGAACAAAATATGTTGTTGAAATTCACAGTTTGAAGAAAATCAGATGAGCGAAAGTACTTTTTACTGAATAGTTTTGCGATTTTCTCCAAAAAGACACCGACGAATTTCATTAAATTTGGTATACTAACTATTAAAAATTTGTTAATGGTAATTTTGAAAACTGGAGTAAGAGAAAGTTGTGTAAGTGTTTCACACCAGATTTTGTTTTTTAAAACGTGTACCCTATTTTGGTTTTTCTTTGTATAGGCACAATTACAAAAACTTCAGGGTGAAATATCACAAATAGCAAAGAGAACTGGTATAACTTCTGCGACAAAACTGGCCCAAATAGCGCCCAAAGTTGAACAAGGTGCTTCAGAAATACCAAAAGTAGAATGGTGGGATTCGGTAATACTAATTAATAATAAGTAAGTAGTCTATATAATACAAAATGAAATATCAGTCAATCAATAATAAGAAATAGTTACTGTATAGAAAGGTACAGTCACCAATTCTTATTTGTAACAAAAATGGCTTCATGATTAAAGTTAATTTATTATTTACAGTTATGGTGAAGAGGAAGAGGTTACTGCTATTAAAGAGGACGCTATTACCCATCTTATTGAACATCCCATACAGATGAAGGCTCCAAGTGAGTGTTGTACAATAGAATTATGAGTAGGTATGTCGTATACACATGTGTGTAGGAATGACAGACTTGATACTGTCGGATATTGAAGACATCTTAGCGTTTGCTTCCTAAGCCTCTACATTTACACAAAATTACATAGGTGTGTGACTTAAACAGTTCAGGAATATGAATTATGGCGAGCTTGAGAGGACAACTGCTCCACAGAATTTAAGTGTAGCGTGTAAATTTGAGCGAATTTAATAAGGATACAAATAAAACTTGTATTAAAACATGCTTGAACATACAAATAAATTAGTTAGTAAATAGTTACCTCTGGTATTTTATCCGTCGTAGCATGCATATTACTTTTATTCCTGACCGGTTTCGGATTTTCATCCATCGTCAGAGTAAATTTATTGAGTTCGCGCTGAAGTGAACTCTACATGAACTTAATAAATGTGCTCTGACGATGGATGAAAATCCGAAACCAGTCAGGAATAAAAGGAATATGCATGCTACGACGGATAAAATACCAGATGTTATCCAGCGGACCCATCCATCCACTTATCGCTTACTTGTTAATTTTTTTTTTTAGCTATGCCAACTAAACCTGTGTATATGCCAGTCTTCCTTACGGTTAAAGAAAGAAAGAAGTTAAGGAGACAAAACAGACGGGAAGCCTGGAAAGAAGAGCAAGAAAAAATTAGGCTTGGTCTGGAACCACCACCGGAGCCTAAGGTATTTTTAAAATACCTAAATAGAAAGTTGTACAAAAGAATATCCAATTTTCGTTTTTCTGTATTGCTAACAAACTTTTTCTGATGAACAGTTACGTATATCAAACTTAATGCGAGCCCTTGGTACAGAAGCTGTACAGGATCCTACAAAAATGGAAGCACATGTGAAAGCTCAAATGGCTAAACGTTTGAAGGCTCATGAGGACGCCAACGCTGCAAGAAAACTGACGGCCAGTCAACGATCTGAAAAGAGGAAAAGGCGATTAATGGAGGATACTACTTTTGGAGTGCATGTCTCCTTGTATAGGTATTCGTATGTTTAATGGTGTTTGGATATTTGAGTGGAAGATATAGAATATAGATAAGAAAGAGAGTGTGTCAAAAATAAATTTTTTTTTTCTTTATGTGTCCTTATATTTTAGTAATCTGTAAAAAAGTGGCAATTTCCAAGTGACTAATATTAAGATGTGTAACGTTTTCAATTTATCAATTACTTTAGCGGGCTCATGCAATGTTTAAATTTTTGTTCCGCGTTTTTAGACTGGAGTCCACTTCGTCCTTCCGGGTTTGTCTGTACAGACTAGTAATTTATTTTCGTATTGCTGGAAGAGAAAGTGTTGAAATTATATCAATTTCCACTGAAATTTAAAGATCCCTCATACTGAAAACGATTAGTTTTGGTTGTTAGATTGTTTAAGAATAATTTCATACAATGAGCATATTTCCAGAATGTAAATTCGAATTTCAAAAGTTATTCTTTCGCTTTTCAGAATTTTTATTATCTTACATAAATTTTTCATAAAACGGCTTCAACCATTTGCATTAAACTTGTTAAATTTACTAGGCATAAAAGAGGGATCGGAAAGGGCAAGAAAGTATCGAAAATCCAGTGTCAAATTAGCTGCAATAAAATAACCTATCTTCGACTAAGTCGATTGGTGAAGTCGTGATCCTTGATGTGGAAAAAGTACAGTAACAGAATATAATGATGGCTGACAAACTAATACGAGAGGTCTATTCAACATTAATGAATTAATACTGGCACGAAGGATTGGATTGGAACAACAACAATATGGTAAGCAAGAGCCTCATAGAAAGCAAGCAGGAATTAGTCACCTTCAGGGGTCTTGGGTTTCCTGTGGATACACCAGCCTAACAGCGCGAACACCACTTATTCTGGCTGGCATCTTCTACATGCTACAATACCCAGAGAGCCTGCAGAGAGATGGTTGACACACTCATTAACGTCATGTCGTTCTAGACGTCCGCATTCTTTATACAAACAAGTAACACCTAAAGAGTTCGCGATAGATTTTTCAGTACGCTGTAGATTTGGCTTTATAGCCATTTCCTATATAGTCAATGGTAACCATGGTATAAATAGCCACAGTAAATAATTAATAATGGTGCAATGTTACTAGGCATAAAAGAGGGATCGACACCAAAGACGAAAAAGTGCAGCCAATGTCCAAAGTAAATTAAAGTTTTGAATTCATAATCCAAAATGTCGAATTAGCTGCATAAAATAATAGACTGAGAGGCAAAATGTAAATGAATGTGATCGAAGCAGTGTTGGAAAGATTTGAAGATTAGTTAGTTGAGAATGACATAAATAGTATACTAAACAACAAAAAAAGAAAGTAAAATGCAAATATACTACGTTTTGAAGTGAGTTAAAAGAAGACTGATTTGGGGGATAAATCGAACTAGGCGGAACAGGGCAAGAGAAATGTGGGAAATAAGAGAGCAATGCAACCGGCTGAGATACAGATAGGAGAAAGGAAAGGGAGTCAAAGGGAAAGAGACGGGAAATCAACGACTACAACAATGTTTAGGAAACATTTTTAAAAAGTTTCAATTGAAGTGATGATAAGTTTTGGGTAAAAGTGTTACATTTCACTACTGGGATTCCACTAGGCTGCAGCTTAATTAAGCACAGTTGATTTAAAAGTATTGAAATAATTCAAATCCTTCAACTTAAATTTATCATTTGTAATTTTTTTTAACCTGATTTTTCTTGCTGCCCTCAGAGTAAAGGACCTTAGTAATATGACGAAGAAATTCAAAGTAGAAGTGAACTGTAAGCAGCTGTTCATGACGGGAGCCGTAATTATGTACAAAGATTGCAATGTAGTCATTGTTGAAGGCGGACCAAAACAAAGTAGCACCTATCAGAGGTTATTTATTATCTATAGGTTCAGTTTTTTTTTTTTTCACTTTGTTTTTTGCCCAAATGTAATGTCTTTTTTTAATCCAGATTAATGATGAACAGAATTAAGTGGGAAGAAGATGTAGTGAAGGATGCAGATGGTAAAGAGTCACCTAATAGTTGTGTTCTAGTTTGGCAGGTAGGTTGAAGATTTATGTAGTTTAAGATTATTGCATAAGACAGTTTGATAGGCTACATAATAGAAACTATTAACAAACTGAAGATCAGGAAGGAAAATGAGTAACTTCTTGGATATTTTAATGGGTACTAGTGTGAAAGCAATACTATTCGCTTCTAGAACTCCCAAGAGAAAGTAGATGCGTTTAGGCTACCAGTTGCCCCACTCTGTTCAGTACTGTGCCATTTAAATACACCGACCAGAGTTGAACGGGAGATATCTTCCAGCCAAGGTTCGGTAAAGAAACGTTTATAATTCTGAACGAAGATGAAATGGAACTGCCGCAAGACCTGTATTGTGTGATGCATGTTTCTTTACGAGTTAATCCCTGTTGGCCATTTCTATAGCCCGATTTTTGCCCTTGAAATAGAAAAGTGTCTTTGAACTTTGTCGGCTCACGGAACCCTTAGGACTACTATAAGGTTTCTCGGGGCTCCACACCTACCCTTAGAAAAATATATCTTAAAATTTAAAGTAAATCAATATGTTATAGGCACTTTAAGTAAAGACAATTGTACAAAAGTATTGTATTTTTTATTAAAACATTTTGACATAAAATTAATGTAATTTACACATTGATAGCATTAACTTGTGCTCTAGATTTCACCTACCTTTGCATTATATTTCGTGACTAGGGTGTGCTTGAATTTTTTTACCAAACTGTCGAAATCTAGCGCTATTGATGTTATCTGCAGTCGCATAATGTATTCTGCATTTAATTTGTTTCTATATTTTATTTTTCTTGCCACATACGTTGAGAAAGATTTTTCGCTTAAATATATTGTTCCGAATGGGATTAAAATGTTTATAGCTGTGAGAGAAACTTCTGGATATTTTGCATGAATCTGCAACCAAAAATGTAGAAGCTGCTCTTGCTTAAATTTAGATTTTAACGTCGAATATGTGGATATGTCGATAAGTTGTTCCTCTCCTTCATTGGCAAGCCTTCTCATTTATCGTAGTACTGGAACGGGTTTTTATCCAGTCATAATTTTTTTTCTCTTCTGGGAAAAATTCTCTTTTCCTCGATTGAAAAAGGTGTGGATAATTTTTAACTCTATCGTCTAAATTCAATTCATTTTCTAGAAGAAAACTGTTTAGTTTCGCCAAGCATTGCACGTCATTCTCTTTGATATATGATGACCACAGTTAAGTTTAAAAATCAATGCTTGAATTTTTTACAATATGTACTTGAAGTCCTTGAAGGGATATGTTTACTTCATTTGGAATAGCAAGCGTGACTGCTAAGTAGGACAAACATTGCAACAATATTTCATCACATAATTTTGGATCATAGACATGACTTGGTTCGTTTAAAAAAAATCTGACTTCCTCTTTCAACTAAAAAATCGGTTCAAGACTTTTCCTTATGATAACCATCTGAATGTAAAAGCGGGGTTCTATGGTCGTTCGATAATTGTTCGCATAAAAAAGCAAATAATCTCGAATTTAATTCTCTGGATTTTATTAAATTTATCATTTCCACTTTTTTTTTTTTTAATTTAAGGCGCGTCAACATCTATGGTCATTTGCGCCCGGAGCCTTCTCAGCGCACTGCCGGCCTCCGGACAATGTTCTCTCCTACAGACAACACTGTCCATCACGGGACAGTGAGCTGTAGAGGCTCCTAGGAAGAGAAAATCTAATGGTAGCACGGTGGGTTCGAACCCGGGATCTCCGCGTTGCTAGTCCAGCGCGCTACCACTGAGCTAATGTCTTCCCTCAAACTCACATCATTTAATACATTCGGTATTGGTTTTACCAAAAGTGTGTAGGGATGGAGACAGCAATGAGAATGTTTAATATGTGGGGCAATTGAAATTATTCGTGATGTTGCTTCTTTGTTGAAGCCTAATAACGATTGTCTCCATCTATACAAATATGCGAACATAAATCCCAATGTAGATTGCGTTAATAAGCTTAAGTATTTTTCCCCATAGTTTTTTCTGGAAGAGATTTACATATCAGCATATCTTCTTGAACTGCAGAACTCGAAACATAACGAACTAAGATTATCAAAATGGCCATACCAGCAGCATCCGTCGATTCATGAACAGCATGGTTAATTGATTGAAGATCTTAAACGATCTATACTATTGTATAGATCTTCACAAAAATATGCCATTGTCTCATTTGAGACATCTTTGTATCAGACAGTGGCAAGCTATCAATTTCGTCAAGATATTTGTTAACATCTTCGGAAGAGATCTTTACGGCTTTATTAACTTTTCCAATTTTATATGCCTCACCTTCTTTAGCAATTCCATAACTAATACAAAAAGAAACTTCAAGAGAAGTGTGGTTGTTGGAAGAACGCATTTTTTTTGTTATTCAGTTTAACACGTTTACGTTCAAAATATTTAATGTTTTTCGTTAATTTAGTGTTTTTTGTATGAGACTCCATATGTCTTTTTAGTAGGGTGTAAGGTATTATTGTTAATGATATTATCACACTCCACACACATACCATTGGCCTCATCTTCCTTGTCCGTTTTTTATTAACACATGAATATTCGGATGAAGAAAAGCCGTGAATCATTTACTTTTGATTGCGTTCAGTGTCAGTAGTCTCATTTACCGTCTTTGACGTTGATCCCTGTTGTTTTCTTTTCAGTTCTCCGGTTCTTAACCAATCATACATTCTGAAAATTGGATTAATTGAAATAATACATTTATAAAATAAAACTTTTTAAGAAAACGGTTTTAGAAATTCGTTAACTTTAGATAAGCCAACTTTTTCACGAAAAATTGAATCAACTTTTGTAGGTTATGATAACTGTTTATGTTACTGCCAAGGCGGCTTGCCGTTAGGACTGACGATTGCTTTACCAAAACGCATGCACTGCTGGGAACGAGTCGGCAGCTCACACACGAAGCTTCTGATTAATTTGAATGATCTTTATATTTTTTAGTTAATAAACACTAGTAACTAGTGTAAGTGCTTTATAATTTTTATTTTCGAATTTGCAAGTTTCCGCGAAACACAGTTTCAAGACCACTGAAATAGAGTCAATTGTGTGAGACTATAGCAGGATCAAGAACATCTTGGAATGGCTCTGTCCCGCAATAATCCTAATAGAACATATTTAATGGCCATGCAAATAGTTTTATATATGTATGAGCTGCCACAAAAAGGTTTTTTGATTTAGAATACGGTGCTGGGATAACTTACAATTTTTAAAGGATAATAGTCGAACATTGTCACACTTGGAGCATGTGTCACATTGTGACCGATTCTCAACATCCATTTTACAATATTGTCACACTGTTCTACCATATGTATACGTGTATTTAATATATTGATTAACGTAATGTGATAATAACTAACGCTAAGCCATGGTCATACGTCCTTCAGATGAGCTCCATACATTTATTATACAGAAATAAAACGCACGATATAGAGATATATGTAAATATGGAAATGTACATGTAGAGATATATGTACATTATGAACAATCTATATATGCACAAACAGCAGTAGCGCCTTAACTCTAAATTCAAAAAAGTACTTTTAGAGAGGAATCTGCAAAAGATAAAAAATTATTACTTTCTCTTACTCCTAGTAAGAGGAAGTATTGTAATCGTGTCAAATTTTCGATATCGACGTTTTCACCGGAAATATCCGTTTTGAGGTCCCCTGAGTCCAAAAAAGTGGTTTTTAGCAAATGGTCTGTGTGTGTGTGTGTATATATATATGTATGTATGTATGTGAACAGCATAGCTCAAAAACGAAAAAAAGTAGAAAGTTGAAACGTGATTACCATGGGATCTGACGGTGCGTTATCTGTCAAAATTCCTCAACCGGAAGTACCACTTTACTAGTTTTTTTTTACGTTTTTACGATTTTCTCAAAAATGTCTTCGACTATTTTCTTTAAACTTGGTACATCACCTACACATACAAAGAGCTACTACTTTTATTTGAAACATTTCTCAGGGAAAATTCATTTAAGGGCACTTTTAGGGGAGGGATGGGGTTACAGCTTCCTTCAAAGTGGTATAGTTAATTATATAATTCTATCCAAACAAAATTAATTAGAAATAAATAGATGGCAAAAATTCCAAGTTTTAAGAAAATTAGTAATCCGGAAGTGCGCTTTTACTGAACAATTTTTTCAGTTTTCGACGTATTTCGTTGTATTTGGTACACAAACTATAACCTTTGTCAATTATAATTTTGAGAACAGGAGTAAGAGAAAATTGTGTGAGTGTTTCACACCAAATTTTTTTTTTAGCTAAATTCGTTTAGAATTAATTTCCTATATTTGTAGCCGTACCGATCATAACCAGCCAACGTGGATCCAGTTCGTCGTATAAATCATTCAGGAAAAGGCTGAAGTGCATCGGCTTAATGTGGACCCCTGTTTGAATCCCGCCTGTATGCTAAATTTGCCTGTTTTGTTTTGTTTTTTTTTTTTTAATTTAAGGCGCGTCAACATCTATGGTCATTGACGCCCGTAGCCTTCTTAGTGCACTGCCGGCCTCCGGACAGTGTTTTCTCGTTACAGACAACACTGTCCATCACCGGACAGTGGACTGTAGAGGCTCCTAGGAAGAAAAAATATCACAGCTGGACTCGAACCCGGGGTCCTTCGCCTACGCTAACCGCTTAACCCGGGGTCCTTCCCTAAATTTGCCTGTTAATCCGTTATTAGTGCACCCTGATGCCTTCATACCACGAAACAAATCTTTTATGTTGTTCAACTTTTTGCATGACACACCCATCGAAGGTTGTAAGAAATGTCTGAGAAAATGGATGCCTGATTAAAACTAAGGCCAACATAGACAGTGTCTCAGATATTGTCCAGCACTGAAGTGGATCCAGTCTAACACCATAATCAGTATTTATTCCTTTTTTCAAATCTAAAATATGATTATTTTTAGGCATTGTCAAAATTGATTAAATAAAAAAAATCAAAGAAAATCAAGCTTTGAAGATGTTTATTATTGGTCAATCATTGAACAATGGTTGCAGTCAGAATAATTTTTATCGAAAGTACCATTTGAATGAACTTAGTTCTTCTGAACTACAGTTTCGGATTTGTTTATTCCCAAGCAACCTACATATTTATTATCAGAAACTGTTTAAATATAAAATTTCCTTTTGGAAAAAAATAAGAGAAAGTAAAAATGAAGGAAAAGGATTGTGAGTTTCGGTCTTTTTAACAAAAATAAAAAAACTTAAATTCTTGCCAACGTTTCGACAAATATATTGTCTTTTTCAAGGCCTACAACATATAAATACAATAGGTTCTTTTTTGAAATTCAAAATCAAAAAACAAAAATCAGAATGTACTAAAAATATAAAAAATAAAACATGGATTAATTTATAAAAAAATTTTTTTTTTGTTTGCTTACATAAAAAAATAAAATAAAAAACTATTAAATAATCTTCAAAACATATTAAACTTGAAAACTTATGTAATATTTTGGAAATAAAAAGTTGAGAACACCTCAACAACACAGAGAATAGTGAACAAATAAACCATATTGAACAGCAGGCAGGTATATTTATAACGGGACTAGTGGAGAGAGGGGTCTATTTGGAAAAACAAGGTCAGGGATTAAGAAATCACGTTATGATAAATTGAAGAGAGACTGTCGGTATCTGTCCTGTAATTAATAGAATTTTTCTCTTTTTTTATATATAGCATTTCTAAAAATTTAAGTTTTTTCCTATTACGTTCAGTTGCCAAAATACTGGTGTTGGAAAAGTCAAAATCGTGTCTTTTTTCAGTATGGTGTTTAGTAGTGAGTGCTGTTATGTTATCAGAGTTAGGTTTGTTTTTTCTACAGTCATAGTCGTGTTGGTATAACCTGTTCTTTAAATATTGTTTCCGTGAAATCAAACAGCAGTCAAACTGCTGACTGTCTTACTGCTATTCCCTTACAATACGTAGATACAGTTCTTGAAACCTTCAACTCCTTTCACCATCGCCTTAAATTTACTTTTGAAATTGAAACGAATGAACAGATCAATTTTCTTGACTTAACAATACTGCGCCACCACAATTCTTTAATTACAGATTGTTATGTTAAACATATTAGATCAGACCGTTATTTACAGTTTAATTCCTATCATCCCTATTCCCAAAAGATCAATTTCCTCAAAGCATTCACAAAACGCGTCCTCACCCTTAGCCACTCTAAACTTCACGAAAAAAACCTAAATATCCTATCCAAACTTTTTCAGAATAATGGTTAACCGAAATCTTTATGTAAACAAATCTTTGAATTGCCTCATAACAATGGCATTTTGCCCTGTATTTCGGATAATAACCAAATTTCATCCTTGAATCCCAATTCCACATCTATTCCGAAATATATCTCCTTTCCCTATATACGAAACCTATCAGAAAAAATATCCAAAGTCCTCAGACCATATAACATTATCCTAGCACATAAAACAACGAATACAATACGCAAACTGTTCACTAAATTAAAAGACCCTACGCCGACTGAATTACAATCAAATATTATTTACAAAATAAATTGCCAGCAATGTCCAGCCACGTATATTGGACAAACGAAACAATATTTAAAGAACACGACTATGACTGTAGAAAAAACAAACCTAACTCTAACAACATGACAGCACTCACTAAACACCATACTGAAAAAAGACACGATTTTGATTTTTCCAACACCAGTATTTTGGCAACTGAACGTAATAGGAAAAAACTTAATTTTTTAGAAATGCTATATATAAAAAAAAAGAAAAATTCTATTAATTACAGGACAGATACCAACAGTCTCTCTTCAATTTATCACAACCTGATTTCTTAATCCTTGACCTTGTTTTTCCAAATAGACCCCTCTCTCCAGTAGTCCCGTTATAAATATACCTGCCTGCTGTTCAATATGGTTTATTTGTTCACTATTCTCTGTGTTGTTGAGGTGTTCTCAACTTTTAATTCCAAAATTATACATAAGTTTTCAAATTTTGATATGATTTGAAGATTATTTAATAGTTTGTTTTCTTTATTTTTTATGTAAGTAAACCAAAAAAAATTTTATAGATTAATCCATATTTATTTTTTATATTTTTATTACATTCTGATTTTTGTTTTTTGATTTTGACTTTCAAAAAAAAAAACCTATTGTATTTATATGTTGTAGGCCTTGAAAAAGACAATATATTTGTCGAAACGTTGGCAAGAATTTAAGTTTTTTTATTTTTGTTAAAAAGACCGAAACTCACAATCCTTTTCCTTCATACAAGTAATGGTCGAGAAGAATCTTCCGAAAGTAAAAATAGTAACCTGAGTAATTTATGAGAAGAAAGTTGTGTTTCACTTTAAGATCAAAATCGGTCACCTGGAGCGCGAGTTTACTGAATGGTTTTCTAAATTTCCAATCTAACTGAACATAATAGTAAACTAACACTTTTTTGAAGGGTTTACCCCGACAAAAATTGAGTTTATGTGGGTTCTTTGGAATCTGGAAGTTAGGCGCAATTGTCGGCTGCTGTAACTAGTTTTGCTGGGAGCTCACTGAGGCGCTGTTATAATACATTGAGGCTGCCCGTATCTTCCCCTCCCTCATTCAAAAACAAAAATCACCCTACCACAAATGTATTTAAATGCAATGCTAAGGCCAACTAAACGTTTTTTAAATTTTACTTTTTGAAGAAAATTTGAGAGAAAGTCAAACAGTTCCACCAAATGTAGGTTACATTGTAGTCAGTAGAGAATAAAATTGATCGATTAATATTGAATTTATAAAATTGTAAGTTGATACATGAAATTCTATCATTTAATTTAGCTGAAGAAAAAAACTTTATTTTTCCAGGGGATGAAACAGCAAAGAAACTTTGGTGAAATGAAATTCAAAATTTGTGCAACTGAAAAACTAGCACGCGAACAATTAAGAAAACATGGCGTAGAACATTACTGGGATTTAGCGTACAGTGGTACTGTTTTAGAAAATGAAGAAAAATAAATACATAAAAGAAAAAAATCAAATACTATTGAGTGCTGTAGGATTATTTTTGAATTATCCATTTGTATAAATTTTGGTATAATTCTTCTTATTTTAAAGTTGACAATAGTTCACAAGTTAAATAGTTTTTAATTTCACCAGGTATATTCGTTGAAATAACTATAAAAATAATAAAAGTTCAAATTGTATGTACATATGTTTTAAATTACTTCGTAAGTTATATAAATACAACTAAATAATTTTGTCCTTATGAATATTGAAATTTAAATTCATTCCTAGTTTTTATTTAAGAACAGTAAACATACAAACAATTCTTTTTATATGTTTTGTGCTTTATTTGAGCATATGTTATCAGCATAAAAAAATTACTGTCTGTCCAATAAGAAGGATATACAGATTTTACTGTGGTGTAGGAGTTAGGTAAATAGCGAAGATCTCATTCTTTGTATGAAATTAATTTTCAGGTTTCAAGTTTTCTGTTGTTTTATAACTAGCAGAAGTACGGACTTTGGAGGACTCGCGACATTTGGAACTTAGATTTCTGCCAACAGTTCTATATAAGAAAGTTGTATAGAAACGCTTCATTGTGATTATAGAAATAATCTTTTACTTACCACAGTAATATATTGTAAAGGACACTGTTATACTACATTGTGGTTTAAGTTTCTCATTCTGATTCCATTTTTTCTACATTTCAACATACGTGAATGTTTTATGCTTTGAAATCTTTTATAAGGAAAAGTTCTATTAAATGCTCGCTGACTAAAAATGGTTTATAGTCTTGATAAAGAAACGTTTGTTAAGCCAACGCAAGTTTCTTTATCTCCAATATCTACAACTACTTTATCTAAAATTAAACCTTGCCATTTATGAATTGATATTGCAAAGGCTAGTTGAAGTGGAAATTGTTTTCTTGAGCAAGTTATATTTCCACTTTTCCGCATTTAGGTATTGGTGGAATTGGAACACAACCACTTTGTGCATAAGTTAAGTGAATATTGTTTTCAAATTGAATTATTACTCAGTCGCCATGTGATCTGGCCGACCGTGATTTTCCTCATATGTAAATGATATCTTCAACATTACCTAAAGCTCCATTTGCTAATCCTTTTTCAGTCCATAGGTTGGAACGTAACACATTATTTATTATTCGGTTCGGGGTCACCAATTTTCTTTAAACTTTGCACATTGATAGACTCAAAACTGGTGAAGGTGGATCACAAAAAAATCAAGAAAATCAACTGTAAAGTACCACGTCTGACCTTCAATAAATGGTGAAGGTGGATCTCGAGCATTCAAAAGTACCACGTCTGACCTTCTTCTTGTGAAGTGTATTTAAAAGAATATACCTTTGTTACATAATCTTTCAAGACGGAACGTATCGCGCCATCGCCATGTTTGGCATAGACTTCTGAAAAACGTAAATGAGAGGTCGTGAATGAAAATGCACCTTCATAAACAGCTATATAATGTTTATTCATATGTTTACTATTTTTATATTGGCGAGTTTGGAAAAGATCTGGCAAAGAATCCCAATTTTCTTACTAACAGTTGAAATTTTACAGAACATGCACAACAGGATGGGCTGGCAAAAAAAGGCAACCTAGTAGAACTATTACAGTTCCCATGTCTCCTTTAGTCAGGCCGATTGCTTATTTGGTGTGCGCTAATGGAAATCAATCACATTCGCCATCATTATAGGGACTATGAATAGTGAACTGTGCGTCAGTGGCGGAAACAATTATTCAGATTTACCATTTCACAATTTCGGGGGATCAACAAAAAAAAAGTTGTAGAAAAAATATTTAAAATAAATCTGAAACTATAGACAACATATAAATCAAAAACAATTCTTATCTATCAGGTCTTCCCAATGAAGATAAGTTGATTGGAAATCTTGTTTAATATTCTTGTTTATTGCTCAAGAAAATATTTCTATGACTAATTTGCTCTGTTTCTCCAAAATTTCAGGGGTATTCATTTCAATTTCCCCCCGCACTCGCATTGGAGTGTTTAAAGGTATTGTTAAATAAGGATGTCACGGCCCTGAAAAATAACGGTTAGTCTTGCATTTCCTTCATGGAATTTTAAAAATGTTAATTGTAATAATTCATATAACTGGAAAGATCAAACCATCGTCCATTTGTGATATGAGACTTTATCTCACCTTAGTTTGTTGACAGCTCTTCAAGTTTAATATCTACAAACTTAAAAGAAATCTAATTGATGCCATTGTCAACCTCTAATAGAATTTCCAACTTTTTTATTTTTTTGAAACGTTCTTTTTGAGCGTTTCTGATTTCATCGGTAAATGGAAGTTCTTTTCTAGCTGAATAAAAACATGTCCAATTTAGATTGTTTCTTAAATCATAGTTCTCAGTTTCAGCATAACCTTTATTATTCAATTTATCAACACAATTACTACGCAAATTTGTATTTAATTTCAACAATTCATTAACATCATCCATAAGTTGTTGTTTACCATATTTAATTAGTGATTTGCGAAATTTTTCGACAAAATAATCATATAATTCTGTATCAACAGTATTTAATTTCAAAAGTAAGTCACGTTCTTCTTCGGTTAATGATTTAGTTTTATTTTGTGGTCTGGCATTCAGTTTAAGCGAGATTACATTTGCCAATGGCCAATTCATTAAATGTGCTAATAATACCAGCGATGCCTCCATATATTCAGAAATCATTACTAAATCGAATTCTTTATCAAGTTTAGCAATGAAATCTTCAACATTCATTCCTGGTTCATGGCCCAAATCCCAAGCCATTTGATTCAATCCAATTCTGTTTAAAAATTTAACCTTTAATCGAGGCCATTTATTTTTTGATTTAAATATTTCTTTAAAGGAAACCTTTGTTAAAACTTCCAAATGATAAAAATTATATAACGACTCATAGAGTGTGGCTGGATCTCTTAATATTGTTACAAATTTACAATCAGGTTTCATAATGGATTTCATCGCTGTGTAATTGTATCGTGTGTGATGTGTAAATATATGATATTTTCTATTTGGCGATATGAGTTCACTTGATATTAAAGATGCTTCGAATAGTTTGGGATTACCGATGTAGTTACCATTTGATGGCAGTACAAAATCTAATCCTCTTGAATAACCAAAACGCATTAGTATGTTCTGAACAGTTGTGCTAGCGCATTTATGAGCTTTCAGAAACATTATACTGGTTCTTTCATTTTCGGCATTCTTGTAAACTATTGACTTAAGATGTTCCTTAAACTCTGGAAATGATCTGTAAAAAAAAGACGAAAAATATGAAATCCAATGATTGTGCTCTGATAATATATAAGCAGTAAATGCTTTTATCGTTTGAAAATGAAGCAATATAATAATTGGCGAATAATAAAGGAAATGGAAAGGATAAACGTTTTAATAATTTTTTTTCACGCAACAGAGAATTCTATGGATTCCAGGTGAGGGCAATCCTTAACTTAAGGTATGATAATTTACTGCTTTATAATCTTAAGGTAATAGCTGAGTTACCTCCTATAGAAGTAAGAAAAAGTAAAAAGAATATTATTTATAGTGTGGTTATGAATGTATGTTAGTAGTCTGTATTTAAATAGATCGACTTCCGTTTACGTTAGTGTACCTGAACCTTTCTGCGACATTACAAAGTGCCTCAGGAGCGCTCGACTGATCACAAGAATGGTGGATTGAACATATAAGGTAGGCGAAAAAATGTATTAATCTCTGCCTTACTGCAGAATTACTCCAACAATGCCGCGCGCCCATATCCCGTGGGCATCCTTACAGGCCATTTTAGACATACTTCGCATGGACCTTGTATTATTATGTTATTATTATTGTTAATAATAGTTGAAGGGGAGAGATAGTACTTAAATACATGTTAGGTAGACATGTAACTATAATTGCAACCTTCCAAAAACACATACAGGAGTTACCAAATATAGATGGCATTACTACATATTACACTTCCTCACGGAGCTAATTAATAATAAAAGAACAGAAAATATAATTTAAATTTCAAATTGAAAAAGAAAGAAAACTTAATGTCCGTAATTAATAGAAAAACAAATAAACTTTAATTGTCCATTAAAATTAAATAAATAAAATAACTTTTACATTTTATATGGTAGGTAACTCAAATATTATATAATTATAAATCAAGTTTCTTGGGCTTAAGGATAACTCGCCCACTTTGTGTTGTTGTTGTCCCATCCGAGTTAAGAGGCAATGTCTGCTCACCAGAGGATGGCAGGGCTTCTTGTGCGATGCTTCTCTGAAGAGACTGGTCATCAGGCTGTTCTACCAGAGTCAATGGTGAAGGTAGTTTACTACCAAGACCTGTCTTACTT
Organism: Triatoma infestans; assembly: GCA_011037195.1. Lineage (NCBI taxonomy): Eukaryota > Metazoa > Arthropoda > Insecta > Hemiptera > Reduviidae > Triatoma > Triatoma infestans. The sequence goes on from JAAEAF010000695.1 coordinate 440,091, forward strand.
GGTGTCTGCAGCACTGACTTTTGAGGAGGCTGTTCAGTGGTTTTTCTTTCACGAATGCATACTGAATTTCTTCGAAGTTCTTGGCCTGTCTGATCTCGAACTACGTAGGATCTTGGTTCTTCGAGCTTTCTAGAGACCAACCTCCTTCCACCCATCAGGATATAAATTGGTTGATCTTCCTGGAAAGTCTTCTCCTTCTTGGCGCTTCTATCATAATATTTTTTGCTTTGAAATTTTATTCCTCCATTCGAGTTCTTATCTCTTCTGACGGAAAATTTGGAAGAAGTAGATCGAGTGTTGCTGGAGCGCTTGTGCGGAGTAATCTTCCCATCATTAGTTGGCTTGGTGAATAGTCGAGTCCAGTCAGAGGTGTAGCTCTATATTCCAGTAAAGCGAGTTGAAGATCACTTCCACCCTGGATAGACTTCTTGATGAGTTTTTTTGAAATACCCACACCTTTCTCTGAGAGTCCATTAGATTTGCTATGGTGGGGGCTTGATGTGATTACTCTAAAGCCCCATGATTTTGCAAAATTTCTCATTTCTAAACTAGCAAATGGATTGTTATCACAACGGACTGTCTCTGGTATTCCAAATTTACTGAATAATGTTTTCAACTTACATATTATTTCCTTGGCAGTTTTATTCTTTAATGTAATGATTTCGAGCTATCTGGAATAGTAGTCTTCTACAGCAAGAAATATATGTCCTCTATACTCTCCTATGTCCATACCTATACACTGGAATGATACAGTGGAGTTTTTGATGGTAGTAATGGTTCTTTTGCTCTCTTGTTCTGGAACATCTGGCAAATAGAACACTTGCCAACAAAATCAGCAATATCAATAGACATACTAGGCCAATACATTAAAGAACGAATTGTTGCTACTGTCTTATTAATCCCTAAATGGGCTATTTTATGAATTCTATCAACCATTCCTAGTCTACACTTAGTTGGGACCATTATACGAGCATCATAAAACAACAGACCATCTTTCTCAAAGAGACTATCTCTTAAATCAAAATAAATTTTCAATTCAGGCGAGAGAAGTTTTCTATTGACTCCTTTCCAGCCATTATGTGTATAAGTTTTCAATGATATGAAGTTATGATCACATTCAGTCGCTTCTTTCAAAGCATGAATTTCTTCTTTAGGTATAGGTAAATATTCTTCAAGTGTGATGGCATGAACAATTTGTGTCATATCCAAATCTTCTGGTCCAGTTTCCTTAAGGCTTAAACGTGACAGCATGTCAGCGATGAACATTTGAGAACCAGGTATATATCTTAAGGTAAAGTCATATTTGAGAATTTTTAGCTGTATACGTTGAAGTCGTGCAGTATTTTTATGAAGATCATTTTGCACTATTCAATAGAGGTTTATGATCGGTATGAATGATTACACCACCATGACCATAAATATAATTATGGAACCTATTAAGGGAAAATGTTAGAGCGAGCATTTCTTTCTCAATCTGGCTGTAGTTAAGTTCAGCTGAATTTAAACTGCGAGAAGCAAATGAAACTGGTTGTCCATTCTGCATTAAACAACACCCTAAACCATGTTGACTACTATCAGTTTGTATCACTACTTCTTGATTAGGATCGAAGATTTTCAAAGTTGGTGCATTAGTAACTAACTTCTTAAGACTATCAAAAGCCTTTTGCTGTTTTAACGTCCAATTCCAAGGATTTTTCTTCTGGAGAAGTTCTCTTAACGGAGCTGTAACTTCTGAGTAGGAAGGAATAAATTTGTTCACAAAATTTACTGCACCAAGGACGCTCTGAAGCTCCTTTACATTACATGGCTGTTCAATTTCATTAATCGCCTTTACTTTGACATAATCAGGCTTAATAACTTGTGGTGTAAATACGAGGCCCATATAGCTAACTTCATTCTTTTTATATTGCAGTTTGTTCTTATTGAACTTCACATTATTTCTTCTAGCTCTTCTTAGGGCAGCTTCTAGGTTGTCATCATGTTCTTTTTCAGACCATCCTGTAATTATTATGTCATCAAATAGAACCTGCACTTCATCTAGTTCTCCAAATATTTTTGAGTTTTCTCTGTGGAATATCTCTGGAAAACTAGAAAGGCCATAGGGCATACGTAAATAAGAAAATCGTCCAAATGGGGTTATCATTGTACACATTTTGGAAGAAGACTCTTCATCAAGTTCAAATTGATGAAAACGTTCTTTCATGTCTAGAACAGTGTAATATTTTTTCCCACTTAAGTTTGCAATTAATTCTTCTTGAGTTGGAATACTATAGTGTTCACGTTTGATATATTTATTTAAAGGGATTGGGTTAAGGCACAGTCTAACACTCCCATCTTTCTTTTCGACAATGACAATATCATGTACCCAGTCAGTGGGCTCGTCTGTTTGACGAATTATTCCAAGTTTCACAAAGCGATCCAGTTCATTTTTCAACTTCTTCTTAAGAAATTCAGGTATTCTAAGAGTTTTTTTGACACCAGGTATAGCTTCATCACGTAGTTTTATTTTAATTTTAAATGGTAGCTTCCCTATTCCTGTAAATAAATCAGAGTTCTTATCAATAAACCTATCTTTATTTAAATTTATTATTTGTGGTTTCGCACTAATTTTATTATTTATTGGATTAATAAACTTTTTATTAACAATTTTCACTGTATTGCTTGAGTCATTATTATCGGCGTTAATTTTATAAAGTCTTTTTGGAAGTCCTAGTTTTAGACATGAATTGGCACTTAAAATAGGAGACGAATCATAGTTCACAACTATAAAATCTAAGCACTCATTTACTTGTTTATAATTACACTTAAAATTTACTTTACCTATTGGTTTTGTAGTAAAACCTCCATAAGACCTCAGACGAACATTAGTCTTTTCAATTTTGGATGTATCCTGCAGATTATTATAAATGTTTAAAAGCAGAATATTTACGTCAGATGCTGTGTCCAATTTAAAAGTAATAGGGTTCCCTGCAACAAATATAACTTCTTTCCATATTTCACTATTAGTTTTATAAGTTGCACTAATATTATCGCAAGCGAGTTCAAGTTCCACACTCTCACAATTAAAAACTTCTGTTTCACTAAAAGATGTTTCGACTTCATAAACACTTTTCTTTCGGTTTTTTAAAAAACAACCTCTTCGAAATGATTTTGTCGCTTACAAAATGAACATGTTTTCTTAAACGCCGGACATGAGCGAGGTTTATGTTTAGTACCACATTTCTTACAATCATAATATTTTAAGTCGGTGTTCTGAAGTTTATTTTTTATCTTTTTAGTTTGTTTATTAGCGAACTTTCTGGTATAATTCACTTCACTTGTTAATTCATTATTATTATTATTAGAAATCTCTCTCTTATACGTTTTTCCCATTCCGCAGCTCTACACAAAGCAACAATTTCTTCTAAAGATTGTTCTTTAATTTGTTTTAGGAGATTTTGTTGCACTTCCGCATCATTAGCTGCGAGCTATTATATGATCTTTAATCATTCTCTCAGCATACGAAGTTTTACATACGCCATTTTCACAAACAAAATTACACTTTCCTTCTTGTTTTTTTAAGTCCGTGACATAATTATCAAAACTCTTCCCAACTTCATGTACAATTTTATTAAATTTAAATGTTTCTATGGAGTAATTAACTGTAGGAACACAATACTCATCAAATGATTTAAGTACAATTTCAAGTTCTGCTTTTTTAGCGTCCGGAAAAGTATTAAAAACATTAACTGCCTCTTCACCCATATTTGTGAGCAATATTGCAATTTTATGCTCTTCATCCTTCGATTTAATTTTTCCCGATGCTTTCATATTTAGCATAAACATCTCTTTCCATTTAGGCCATCTCTGTGCAAGACTTGCATCGAAAGCCATCGGCTGCAATCAGAATGACTGGTCACCCAACTTGATTAATAAAGACCTTATTACTATTCCGTTTTAATTATTAAAACTAGTACTGCACTATTTTCCGCACAACAAAACACTGACACCATGTATTATTATGTTATTATTATTATTATTATTATTATTATTATTATTATTATTATTATTATTAATAGTTGAAGGGGAGAGATAGTACTTAAACACATGTTAGGTAGGCACGTAATTATAATTGCAACCTTCCAAAAACACATACAGGAGTTACCAAATATAAATGGCATTACTACATATTACAGACCTGACAGCGGATAGCCTTGGTTTTATCACGAAGAAGAAGAAAGAACACTGCACAAACTGTGTCAGTGTGAGGGGCTTGTTTGGCTGAGGTTACTTCTCCTTGGAGAGCAGAAATTGACACTTGCAAGCTTCACCCAAGGGTCTCTTACAGGACTCCCAAATCTAATAAAACAGACAGGGCTTCAGAGCTAATGGGTGGGTGCCACAATAGACCCACAGGAGTCGCTGTGGCCATAGGCTGGATAGCCAACCCCCGCAGTATCTAATCGAATCTAATACAAAGTATGAATATTATTCATTAGTTTTAAATGCCATTTTAATTTTTACTTTCTCTTACACCTTGTAATTGTGTCAAATTTTCGATATCTAGTTTTCGCCAGAAGTATTCATTTTAAGGTCCCCTGAGTCCAAAAATGTTATTTTTAGAAAATGGTTTGTGTGTGTGTGGGTTGTGAACAGCATAGCTCAAAAACAAGAAATCGCAGTAAGTTCAGGAATATCATACCACGGGACCCGACAGCAAGTTATCTGTGAAAATTCTTCAGCCACTTTACTAAATGGCTTTTCAATATTTTGCGATTTTCTCAAAAATATCTACAACGATTTTCTTCAAACATGGTATATCAACTACTCATACAAAGATCTATAATTTTTATTTGAAACTTTTCTCCAGGAAAATTAATTCAAGGGTGAAACAAAGAGCAAAGTACAAATACAAAGAGCTACAACGTTTATTTGAATCTTTTCTCGGGGTAAAATTATTTAAGGGGGCTTTTGGCGGTAGGGGTAATGTTAGGGGTTATGCTTTCCTCTACTGTGCTACCTTAGTTGATTATACAATTCTGCCATCTAAACAAAATTATACGAAATAAATAGATTGCTAAAATTCCGACGTTCAAAAAAAAAATCAGTAAACCGGAAGTGCGTGTTTACAGATCAGGTGTTTCAATTTTCTCCATAAAATCACCGACGAATTTCATTAAATTTGGTATACTAATTATGAAATTCGTCAATTACCATTTTGTAAACTGCAGTAAGAGAAACTTGTGTGAGTGTTTTACACGTTTTTTTTTTTTTTTTTTTTTTTTTTTTTACAGTTAAATCTATGAGAGTTGTAATTAGAGAAATTGTTTGAATGTCTTATATTAGACATTTGGGAAATTAAAAAATTGTGGATTATTGTTTATTCAACTCATAAATTTTAATTACACAAAATTTTAAAGTAAAAAAAAAAAATCTTTCAGAATTTGATTATAATGATAGAAGGCGTAACCTGAATAAACTACCAGTTATCCATACCTTGATTTATAAAGCAATAAATAAATACAAAATGGGATCATACATAAAAACATCATCGCTTGTATAATTCTCCTATTTCGCATTTTTTGTACTGTACGTGTCACTTTTTTAAAAAACCTGTTCACGGAACTATTTATTTTCAATCGCACCATTTTGTTACATTATAATAAAAAAAAATTCCACATCAGTTGAATACTCACATACGAGTGTAAACAATGAATCTTACCTGATAGGTAGATTATCATTATTACAATTATCTTAAAGATAAGATAATTATAAAAAAAAATCTTCTATCGTAGATAAAAATGTAATGAACTTGTTCTTCACTTCCATACCCACATTTCATAGCATCTTTAATCTCATTGCTATCTTTTATCATTATTCTTTATCTTTTAGTAATTTTTCGTCCACAAAATATTTTATAATAAAAAGAATTTGATGATCATTTATGTAATTGATACAAACTAAAAAATGTGAAATATTTGTCGGTATGTGTCAGTAAAAAGATTGAATGGAATTTGTATAGGTTGCTTGAACCATTGAAGTTCTTTAGTTTCGAAACTAAAACCTGCTACCTCTCCCGAGGTTGATAGCAGGAAATATTCTATGCTGAGCTACCTCTCATTCCATCATTGCGCATGCCCGGACGATCACAAACCATTTGAGGCTCCGTTGGAATTGTTTTGGTGTTCGTTACGACCGCTGTAAGTTGTAAAATGGATGTTGAGGTTCAGTCTTGAATAAAACTCTTTTTAAATTTTCACCTACGTTTCGCAAATTTATTGCTTCCTTCATGGCCTCTACAAAGGTTATAATACAAATCAGAAAAAACACGTAAATATAAACTTAAAATAAATATATCAAATAAAATTCTTTTTAAAAATACACTATATAAATATATAAATAAATAGGTAAAAGTATTACATAGCAAATTGAAATTTATTTTAAACTATTGCTATTACTGCAGAAAAGATCAGAAATAAACTACATCTCAACTATTAAAATTTAAACTATATTGGTATAAATAAGAGTAAAATATGGAAATAACAAAAAAAGTGTACTTACAAAAATTTCTAGTTTTTTGTTTTTTAAATTTAAGGCGCGTCAACATCTATGGTCATTGGCGCCCGCAGCCTTCTCAGTGCACTGCCGGCCTCCGGACAGTGTTCTTCGCTTCGGCGGTACATATTTCTAGTTTGAATTCCTTTAAAACTACATTTAACTTGTGATATACGATCACCAAGTGTTATGGAAATTGGATGTGTCAAGGTTTATAAAGGGCTAGGAGAGCGGATGGGAAAACCGTGTCTTATTGTGTATGTTGTTTAGGAAATTCCAGGAGACTGATAAACTGAGGGATAGGTTGTTGGTATCTTTTCTAAAATTAATAGATACTTTATCTTTTTTAATATTTATTTTAAATAATAGTAATATTTAGCATTTCCAATATATTTCTTTTTTTATTATTATTGTTAATGGAGAGAATTCTAGTATTTTCCATGTCAAATTCATGTTTGTGTTGTACTCAAGGTTTGGTTAGTGCTGTAGTCATGTCAGTCGGTTTTTTAGTTTTGCAGTCGTATTTATGTTGGTACAGTCGTATTTTTTAAATATTAAGATGTCTGTCCTATGTACATATGTAGCTGGGCATTGTCAATAATGTATTTTACAAATAACATCTGATAAATAAAGTTATGGGTGTGGGGTTGAAATGTATTTGGGTGTTGATGTATTTGTGGTAGTAGCTTGTGGCGTGAGCGGTTTAGTAAAGGGGCTTGTATTTGTAAGTTTTAAGAGAGAGAAGTAATAGGAATAATTAAGAAGACACTGGTAGATTAAATTAAGTATATTATCTTTAAAGATATTTAAATATTTTACAATATCACAACTATTATGTTTATGAAATTAAGTATTTATCTAGCTTAAATGCAAAGCTCTTATATTTTAATTTAAAGTGGCACTGATTTTTAGAGAGCGATTCCTGAAGCAAGTGTTCGCTTCGGTGTCTACAACCAACTGTTCTTCTTTGAAAGCAGAATGCAGACTGTCTTGAAGGAATGTCTTCTCTTCATAGTTCAAATCCTTTCAAATCATGCTGGTATGTCTGGAGGGAGTTTTATTGTTTTATCCTAACTGTTTCTTGCCCTTTGTCTCTTGGTTTGCATTGACCTAGATTGTAGTACCTGGCTCTATCCCCATCACTAAAATACACTATTTGAAATAGCTAATTTTCACAAAATTATTTTACTAAACTATTTTCCAAAACTATTATTTTTCTATTTCGTTCTTCCACTACAATATCCCCCAACTCGTTGTTGTTGTTGGGAAGAGAGATGCGTTAATTTGTTGAGAAGTTTTTGTTGAAATAGAGCGATTTCGTTAGTGTTAGTTTGAGTGGCAGATTGTACTGCGTTTATGGTGTGTCTGTAATTCTGTTTCAAATCGTATTCGATATGTGCGATTGGAAAGTGTTTTTGAAAAGTAATTTCGTGTGAGGTAGTTGATGGTGCAGGTGTTGCTAGCAATGTCTACGATAGATTTGGGCATGTAGAGACCCGTAGGTAAGGAATTGTGTTGTGTAGGAAGAATTTGTGTGTCAAGAGGAATTTTTGTATATAGTGTACGTGTTTGTATTATGTGTGCGCGACTACAATTTTGTGGCGTAGCTGCAGGGTTTTGGGTAAAGGTAGCTGTTGAATCGAATTGATTTGGTGCGTTTGAGCACTATTTAAAAATGGAATGTTGAATTTATTGAGTGTTAGTGTACGTGTGCGCAAATTGATAATTGCCCTATTTAATGAAAGGACATCTCTACCAAGTATTAATTGGAAATTGCCTTTTAATTGCGAAACTATAAATTCGCCAGAAAAATTGGAACTTTGGACATTGTGCGCATGCAAATGAAGGGACGTGATGCCATAATTAGGTATTACCTGGTTAGTCAGGGATTTTAAAATAATGTTGGAATGCTGAAGGTTCTTATTTCCGACCAAAACCGGAATCAACATATTTGAAGGAATAGTAAAAGGTAGTTTTTTAATAGAATTATGAATTAATTCTGACATGATGATATCCGGGAGAATAGGTCCTAGGCTACTTTCCTTGGCTGTACCAAAGATTTGTTGGTAAAAATGTTGATTATATTGAAAATATCCTGATTTACAGCAATGGATAACAGAGAGATGAATTTTTGAAGAGGGATATTAGTTATATTCTCTAGACCATGAAAATTCTTTTTTATAATTTATATCTATCTTCAATGGGAACATTTGTGAACAGGGAAGAGACATCTAATGAAACAAATCTAAATCTAATGAAATTATATATCTATTTATATAGTTTATTTTTTAAACAAAATTTATTTGACATTTTTATTTTAAGTTTATATTTATGTTTTTTCTTTTTTTCTGATTTGTATTATAACGTTTGTACAGTCTTAGATGGATTAGATCCCGGTCTGGATTTTTGTTCTAGACCCGGTTTGTTGTTGTTTTTCTTGGGGTAGCTATATGGGCCCAGTGAGGCTTTGGACAGCGTAGGGTTTGGTCCCTCCCCACAGACAAATAATAATAATAACCTTTGTACAGACCATGAAGAAGAAAATAAATTTGCCGAAACGTCGGTTAACATTTAAAAAGATTTTTTTTTATGACCGAACCTCAACATCAATTTTATAACATTAAAAATCTGGTGTGAAACACTCACATAACTTTCTCTTACTGCAGTTCGCAAAATTATAATTGACAAATTTTATAGTTTGTGTACCAAATTTGATGAAATTCGTCAAAAACAGAAAAAGCGTTCAGTAAAAGCGCACTTCCGGTTTACTAATTTTCTTGAAACTCGGAATTTTGGCCACCGATTTCTTTCTAATTAATTTTGTTTGGATGATAGAATTGTATAATCAACTATGATAGCACTTTAGAGAAAAACATAACCCCACCCCTCCCCCAAAAGTGCCCTTAAATGAATTTTCCCAGAGAAATGTTATACATAAAAGTTGTAGGTCTTTGTATGTTTAGTTTACATAAGGAGTTTCAAGAATATCGTCGGAGTCATTTTTGAGAAATCGCGAAAAAGTGAAAAAATCATTTAGTAAAGTGGTAAAGTAAACGCACTTCCGGTTATCCGATTTTTTCAAACTCGGAATTTCAACAACATATTCAATTCTATCAGAGACATTTTCCGTAGTAGCCTGCTTCATTTTGTGGTCATCGACCGGTTTCGGGCGTTCGCCCATCTTCAGGATGCGTTTTTCAGATAGTGTGACAACACAAACTTGCACAGAGCAAATCAGTTTTCACACTCCTGTCCAGAATTTGCTCTCTCTCACACACACACACACACAGATTATTTGCTAAAAACCACTTTTTCGGACTCAGGGGACCCTCAAACGGATATTTTCGGTGAAAACTGTTAGGAAATGTATTTTATTTTTTATTAATGTTTGCTCAGTGTTTAAAATATATTAAAATTAGATAATAACATGTGTTGTAATAATTTTAAAAAGGTGATAGATAAGCGATCTAGGTAGTGACATTTTTTTGGAAGGTTACATTGTATTTTATTTGTTGAAGAGAGTTAGAACGTTTACAAATATTCTTTTGTAATTAATCAATGTTCAGTAAATATATAATTATAAAGGAGTTTCTTTTGCGTAAAGTTTTAACCTCTGCTCAACACTTCGGCGCACAATACAACAAATTGGTAGCAGAGCGTGGTTTGGTGGATGAAGCTTCAAGGAGTAACTACCTTAGAAGTCACATGTGAAAGGTTTCTGTTGGTATTTTATTTTATTCTGGACTAACACCCAGTACCTATTTGTAATATGGATTTGATTGCATATACACCTTTTGGAATGGATATATGATTGACACTCTAGTAACATGGTAAAGTTTTGCCAGTCAGCTGATAAAGTAATATGTCTGAATAGTAAGCATTAGAAATGATTCTTGGTGCTTTAACTGCCTCCAAGTAGGGGTACATAAACATATGATTGACACTCTACATGGTAAAGTTTTGCCAGTCAGCTGATAGAGTCATATGTCTAAATAGTAAACTTTAGATATCATTTTTACCAGCAATATGATTTCAAATAAACCTAATAGATTTGTGTCTGTTCTTACAACCAAGTTTTAGGAAGATTTCTCAGTTTTTGCGAGAACATAGCTAATAACTGAAAAAGCGTGAATAGATTTCTTCAGGATTGATACATTTTGAACCTACTTAATCCTCCACTGATTATAGTCAGTGGAAGATACGGTGTTAATTATACTATCATTATACAATATGGCGGTAAATACCTCGCGTCATGAAGACGAAAATCGTTCGACCCGTTTTCGAGAAAAAGTTATACATCTATAGATCTCTGCTTGTGAAATTGAACGTTCGAAAGTCACTATCTAACATCTTAAATTTCCGCGAAATGGCCATCGGAAACCAAAATTCACATTTACTATTTGCATCAGAAGCTATATTATTTTTCAGGTACAATATTGATGCTTACAATTAACCAATACAGGAGAGAATGATTATTTTTAATAAAATAAATCTAGAATTACATGTATTCAGAATGATTATGCAATTAAATTCCCGGTATCCATTTAAAAATGAATTATGTGATACACAGACACATGTTTCTTGTGAATAAAATTAAATACATTACTGGAAATTCAAGGAAATGAAAGATACGAAGGGGAACTGGTTCTAAACAGATAGGCCGGTTGACCTCTAAGTCAGAGTGGTGGCGTTACATGCTATCTCCTTGCATATTCACTTTGAGTACACAAATAAAGAACTCAGTCATTCTGTGTTTATTGGACGGGCAAGGTCGTACCATTCGCAGAGTATTTTTTTTATGTTTTGAATATTGTTTATTGGTTAACATGATAATAAAAATTTATCAGCTATTTATTGTTTTGTTTATGTTGCTCGGTAAATTTGCTTCATCTTCATTTTTACAATATGAAGAAGGTAATTGTAATATTTGATAATTACTTTTCTCTTTATTTTTAAGTATTTTTTCATTTTGCAAATCAGCTGACAATGTTTAAATGCAAATCAGGGAAGTGGATTTTTCCTTGTACTAGTAAATTTCTTTTATTTTGTGTTTCTAATTATAAGTTAGGAAAGGGATTATTTCAATGGTAGCGCATTGGACTTCCACGCGGAGGTCCCGGAGAAAAAATACAAATCATAAAAAAAAAATCTGGTGTGAAACACTCACACAACTTTCTCTTACTCCAGTTATCAAAATTATAATTGACAAATTTTATAGTTTGTGTACCAAATTAATTCAAATACGACGAAAACTGAAAAAACCGTTCAGTAAAAGCCCACTTCCGGTTAACTAATTTTCTTGAAACTCTGATTTGGCCATCCATTTATTTCTAATTAATTTTGTTTGGATGATAGAATTGTATAATCAACTATGATCGCACTTAAGAGAAAAACATAACCCCACCCCTCCCCTAAAAGGCCATTAAATGAATTTTACTAGAGAAATGTTTTAAATAAAAGTTGTAGCTCTTTGTATGAGTATTAATATATCATGTTTAAAGAAAATCGTTGTAGCCATTTTTGAGAAAATCGCGAAAAAGTGAAAAAATCATTTAGTAAAAGTGGTAAAGTAAACGCACTTCCGGTTATCCGATTTTTATCAAACTCGGAATTTCATGTTAGAATTTAGATGTTAGAATTTTTTAATAAACTGAAATAGCACTTTAGATGAAAACCTAACCCCACCTCTTCCCCATATGTGTCCTTAAATGAATTTTCCCAGAGAAATTTTTCAAATAAAAGTTGTAGCTCTTTATATGTGTAGCTGATATACCAAGTTTGAAGAAAATCGGAGCCATTTTTGAGAAAATTGCAAAAAAGTAAAAAAACCTAGAAGTAAAGTGGTACTTCCGGTTGAGGAATTTTGACAGGTGACCCACTATCAGATGCCATGATGATACCTAGACGGAATATCAAGTTTCAACTTTCTACGGTTTTCGTTTTTGAGCTATGCTGTTCACATACATACACACAGACACAGACCATTTGCTAAAAACTACCTTTTTGGACTCAGGGGACCTCAAAACGGATATTTCCGGTGAAAACTCGATATCGAAAATTTGACAATACTTCCTCTTACTAGGAGTAAGAGAAAGTAAAAAACTGTTCTTACTCAAATCCACTTAAAATGAAATACGATTTTATTATAATATTTTACGTTATATTTTTATTTTCAAAAGTGAACTTTCATCATGGCAATTCTCTCAGATCAAATCTTCTTCAATGTTTGAATTTCTCTAAATGATTAGTTGCTTTCAATATCAAAGAGGAACCAAAGCTATCATTAAAAAAATCTGGTTTGAAACACTCAAATCACTTTCTCGTAGTCTAATTAATGTAATTTAAGAAATTTTCTTTAAAATGGCAACGTCACAATGTTTAGTTGGGCTGGCCATAAAAATAGTGGTAGGGATTTTACTTGTATAGGTACCTGAGCGGCCTTATGGGGAGTGCTACATGTCCAAACCAAGAAAGCTTGTAAATTTAAATTTAAACTGACACATCTCCAGTATCCACTGAGAGCAATTTTGCAGAAAAATGTTCAAATAAAGTGACACGTTTCTCTCTATGAGGCAAGCAGTCCAAGTTTAAAAGAAATCGATGGAGTCGTTTTCGAGCAAAACTCAAAAATCTTAGAAACCTATTCCATAAAATCGCACTTGCGGTTAATTGAATTTATTCAAACTCAGGATTTCGACAACATATTTAATTCTAATTAATATTATTTAGATGATAGAATTGAGGCATTAACTAAAATTTAGAGGAAACTAAAATCCCAACTCTTCCCCAAAAGGCCCTTAAAATGAATTTTCCCGGAGAAATGTTTCAAATCAAATTGTAGCTCTTTGTAGTGTGGTTGATTACCAAGTTTAAATAAAATACCGTTAGAACCGACAAATAGAATACCGATAGTGCTAGAATGACAAAAAATAAGGAAAAACTAATCAGTAAAGTGGCACTTCCGGTTGATGGATTTCGACCGAAATCTTGGTGTCTGATGCGGTGGTGGTACCTGAACGAAATACCAAGCTTGAGCTTCAATGCGACTTTTCGCTTTTGAGATATTCTTTTCACTCACATCCACACACACAGACCATTTTATAAAACCATTTTTTTGGACTCAGGGGACCTCAAAACGTGTATTTCCGGTGAAAAATAATTTCGAAAATCTGGCACGATCGCAATACTTTCTCTCTTTTAGTAAGAGAAATTAAAAAGAAGTTGGAGGAAAATAAGTCCTGTGGAAATATAAAAATTGCAGTAAGCGAAAGTTACTTACTTATGTAAATTGGTAGTTAGTGTGAATCGTGGGAGGAAATTACTATTAGCTGACCAGTGATTGAATAGTGTAAATTAAAGGCAGTAATTTCCAGAAATATATGTTTTAATAATCTGTTTTTATTTCAATTAGGTGACGAATGCGATATTAAGAGATCGCACAGGACTTGCCAGAATGTTAAAAAATGTCCAACAGAAGCGGAAGCGGTTAGAAAAGGGTTAGAACCGGATATCTGCGGACTGCGTCAGTTACAATTGGTGTGTTGCAGTAAAACTGTAAAAAAATCCATTTCTAACAAAAAATATTTACTGCTGAAGGAAGAAGCAAATAACAAGAGGAAACATATAATCAAAAGGGCTGCACCTGGTGAGAAAAGTAGACGAAGTAAGTATTTTACTTGAAATGAATTTTCATTGAGTACTCAACATTATATAAGTTAATCACTACATCCAATATAAAAACACACAGCAACTTTTTTTGCACAATCATTTTACCAAATATAGATTTGTTATTATTCTATAATGTTTCTTTTATTTATTTTTACCTTCAACCTGGAGGTCGAGGTCAAGTCGGCAACCATTGTCAAGATCAAACGTATTGCACATAGATCTATTTCCTCCCCACCAATGTACTTTCGTAATAGTTTCATTTCGGAGGGGGAGCTATAAGGAAAAGTGGATAATAATTCCTTTAATTGCGATGTTACTGGACCTTGATATCTAATTATTTTCTCATAATGCTTGCAAGAGGAAGTAACATGGGGTCCGGCCAGGTTTCTGTTAAAATCCGGCATCGAAAATGCACATTTTTAGAATAGTTATTTTTCTGTTTTCCGCAATTATATCGAAAATAGCTCCCATGATTTTTGTCAAACTTTGACCGGTTACTGACTTCAAAACCAAATCTTTGTTTGAAACATTTCCTGGAAAAATGGATTTCCAAGTTTTGTGAGGAGCTAAGAGTTTAGGCTTACCGTCTGAATGTCATTCCAGAACGATGTATCATCTGATCACTAAACATGATTAAATCTAGGGATATTTAAGTAAATATGATCTCAGAACTGTAATATAGAATACAGAATTGTAGAAAAAGAAAGTGCTCTGAATATTTCAACCACTTTCCTTTTTACTTTCTCTTACGTAAATATCATTCTCTTGCGATCGGAAATTTTTGAAATTGAGTTTTTTCCAGGCCTGAACCACTCACAAGACTTTCTCCAATTTACATAGTTACATCGTCTCTAGATTTTCGAACTCTAATATATTACGCTTCTTCATATTATAATTTGTTTATTTAATTGCACTGGTAATTAGTTCATTTCGGTTTTTTATGTTGTTGCAAGAAACTAGACTTTTATTGAATCAGCTTACATAAACATAGAATACCATTTTTATGGTACTCATTTAATAGTTTGTGGACTGGGCCACAAACATAAAATTAAGGACAATATAATGTTTATGAATTCATTGGAGAAATTTTTCTGGGTGTTTAACATCAATTTTATTGTGTTCCATTAGTATAAACGGCCAAATACAAAATGGCGGATCTTGCATTTCTGCCTAATTCTCTTTTGCTTTCTTCTTCAACAATAGAATGAAAATTCTGAATTTTTTCTGTACAGCTCACATTAATTTTATAAAACAGTTTATATTATGTAAGAAATTACTTGATTTCTTTGCATTTTTTGTATACAAAATTTTTATTGTACAATTTAATCATTTATAAAATACCTACGAAGAGAAAATTAGTAATAAAATTCTAAACTAGTTTTTTCAGTGAAATAATTAGATATAAATAATTAACCGGTCACAGTGGAGAAAAGAAGGTGAGAAATGTGGGTGTATAATAGACCAATCAGAAATTTACAATTATCATGTTGACCACGCCCACATTTGACATCTTCCTTTTACGGCTAATTATTTCTTTGAAAAAACAAGTTTAGAGTTTTGTACAATTTTCCCTTCGTAAATATTTTATAAATTATTTATCAAATTGTGTAATAAAATTTTTTTATAAAAAAAAATCTAGTTATTTCTAACATTTTGTTTTGTATATAATTAATGTGAGCTATAAACAAATCAAAAAGAAGGCAAAAGAGGTGGAAATACAAGTTCCAATGTGTCCGCCATTTTGTATTTGACTGTTTATCCTAGAGGACAGAAAAGAATTCATGTTAAACACCTGCAGAAATTTCTTCAAGGAACTCATAATTTTCAGTTAAAAAACTTTTTTCAGACCGGGAGTTTGTAGCGATTCATTATATTGTGCTTAATTTTATATAGGTAGCGCAGTCCACAAAGTATTGAAAGAAAACTATAAAGATGGAAATTTCCGCAAGTACTCGCGCTCTTCAATCAAAATCTAGTTCATCTTAATCAAAACACTCACGACTTTCTCTTACTGCGAAATGGCAAACTTTCTTCACACCTACAGTTCTTATTCGTGTTTAAAACCGTCGTCATATTTGTGGAGAAAAATCACAAAAACTGAAAAACCTATTCAGTAAAGTCGCACTTCCGCTCAACCGATTTTCTTCAAACTGGGAATTTTGCAACTTATATAATTCTAATTATTATTATTCAAAGAAGGGGAGGGCAAAACCCTACGCTATTCAAAGCCTCCCTGAGCCCATGTAGCTACCCCTAAAGAACAACAACTACTGGGACTAGAACAAAAGACCAGGCCCAGGTTTTACCCATCTAAGTTTCACCACAGACCGAACAAATCGGACCAAAACCTTAAAAGGACATAGCTTAAGATCCTCTACCCATATCCTATTCCGGCCGAAGGTCCTAAACCTAATCTCCTCACAGCCCAAACAATCCGTCATCAGATGCATGGGTGTTTCCTCCTCCGTCCCACAAACTCTACAAAAGGGGTCAGGCATGAGTCCCATTGTATAGAGATGTCTCCTTAAGCCACAATGCCCAGTGAGGAAGCCAACCAGATGCCTGAAAGACGTCTTTGAAAGACATCGGATCCCGCTACTCAAAGCTCCGTCCAGACCCCCAATGAGCATCTTAGACTGCCGACAACCCATTCATCCATAAGGATGAGTGCTGCGAGGTCATCCATGTCTGGAAGCCTGACAAACATGTGCCAGTAGACACATCAACAGCAGGCTCTGGACCAATGAAAAGGAGAGAGGCACCTAATTTGGCAAACCTATCCACCTCCTCATTCCCAAAAATTCCCATATGACATGGAACCCAGACCAGAAGCACATCCTTCAATGAAGAAAGATCTTCCAGTCTTTTAGAACATTCCAACACCAATCTGGAAGTGAAGACACATGAATTAAGCGCCTTCAACGCAGCCTGGCTGTCCGAGCAGATACAAACACCTTTTAAATTAGTGTTACGCACCCTCTCACCCAAAATACAGCAAAGAATGGCTGTATTCTAAAAACCTTAGCCTGGAAAACGGTGGCCCACTCACCTCACTCAAAATAGACGGCAGCCCCAGACCTACAGTCCATCCTGGAACCGTCAGTGTAGCATCGGAAATAATTCTCTGGAATCACCCCAGACGGAACCCAGGGTTAACCAATCTTCCCTGTAGGAATGACCAAAGACAAAAGTCTTCAACATCCTATCAGAAGGGAAACCTGTAATGGGAATCCTTAAAAGCATCTTGCGATAAATGGTAGAATACCATATCGCTTACCCTGCCAAAAACCTGCCTGTTTAATTCTATAACAGGCTTTCATTGCCTGGTTTTTCACCTCCACAAAGAGAGTTGGAATCCCTAACAAATCTCCATAGATGCGGTCGGTGTAGTCCGAAACGCACCAGTCACCGCCAGACAAGCCAAACGTTGGATATCTTCCAGCAGCTGTCTAGCGGATCGTGTTTCAATGCGACGCCACCACACCAAAACCGCATATACCAACCTAGGTTTAATGACCATGCAATAAATCCAGAACATCATCTTCTGGATTTATTGCATGGTCATCTTGGGAGTGATCCCCCAGTTCTTACCTACAACTTATCGACATTGCCAAAAGGAAATTACTGCTGTTGTGGAGGTTGGTTCCGCACAGCTGGAAAGCATCAGAGACATTTTCCGTGGTAGCCTGCTTCATTTTGTGGTCATCGACCGGTTTCGGGCGTTCGCCCATCTTCAGGATGCGTTTTTCAGACAGTGTGACAACACAGACTTGCACAGAACAAATTCAGTTTTACACACTGACTGGTGTTTTTAACTGTATTTAAAACTAATCTCTTAAACTAGGTCAAGGAGTATGGTCAGCTGGGTGGGAAAACACGTGTTTGGGTTGTTAAAGGGCAAATTTTCCTTACAATGGAAACAACACGTGGGGGTCTAATTTTTAAACTCTGTTGTTGGAGGGAGATTTACTTTACAATTAACTAATCAAAATAAAATATAAAATATATAAAATAAATTTAAATTAAATTAAATAACGATTTAAACTAACATCATTTAAAATTAAGCGATTTTTATAATTATGTTTTTTATAATTATGCATTGCAGTCGTTATTTCACTTTTTCATACAACATACACATCCTCGCAAGCATGTATACCTAAATATATTTTTTTTTATATAATTAAGTTTTTTATTATGCATTCCACACAACATATCACCTTTTTACACAACATTCACATACATCCAAATATTCACACTTTTTTTTTTCTTTTTTTTTTTAATATATATATATATAACTAGTAGGTTTAAAACTAAACTTAAAACTAAAATCTGTGTAAGAACTATTTGTTGCATGTATAATGTTTAATGTTTGCACTGGTAATTGCGTTTTTGTTGCTATTGTGGGAAGAGTGTTTTGAATAATGGTTCACTGGCACGTTTTGTCTGTTCGTTTATTAAGTTTTGTGTCTTGTGTTTATATATTTCCAGTTGTTCTACTATGTCAAGTCTTCGTCCTTTGTGGCCAGAATGTATTTGCTTCATCGTGGTCGTGATGTCATCGGGTTTGTGTTTGTTAGTGTTTAGGTGATTGGCATAATTTGAGTCAACTTTGTTGTATTTGTATGATCTGATATGTTCGGTAAATCGTTCCTTGATTTTTCTGCCGGTCTGCCCCACGTAAATGTTGTCACAGTCCGGGCATTTCAACTCGTAAACCCCACTGCTGTCATACACGCAGTGAACTCGGTACGAATGCGGATTTTGTTGCCTAATTTGTTGTTTGTTCGGAAGGATGTCTTAATACCCAGTTTTTAAAAAAATTTGTGAGTTTGTACGTGTGGCTTCCAATATATGTGAATGTGGCGAATTTGTCTGCTGTTTCTTTGTCAGTCTATTTCGGTGGTGTGGTTCGTTTTTGAGAAGTTTATTAACGATGTTCGCATTGTACCCATTGTTCTCAGCTATTTTGCAGATTGTCTGCAGTTCTTGTGTGTGGTTCGCGGGTGTGAGGGTTGTGTATTTAAGTCTGTTCGTCAGATGTCTAAGTGCAGCTAGTTTGTGTTGGGTAGGGTGGTTGGAATTGTGCGGTATGATAGCATCGGAGGTAGTTGCTTTTCTGTTGGCTCTCCTCAGAGCATATTTATATGCTCTTTTAATACTGTTATAACTATCCCATGATTCCGAGGAATCATCAAGTACAGCCTTCCTGTATGAGCCCCTTATCTCCTTAGTTTTTCCAACGAAGAGGACCACCAGGGGTTCTTACTACCCTTAACCACCTTTAGAGGACAGGACTCCTCAAATGAGGATCTAATGTGTTCCCCGCCCTTCCCCCCCAAGTGCCCTTAAATGAATTTTCCCGGATAAATGTTCTTAATAAAAGTTGTAGCTGTTTGTATGTGTAGTTGATATACCAAGTTTGAAGAAAATCGTTGGAGCCGTTTTCGAGAAAATCACAACAAACTGGAAAAAAAGTGGTACGTCCTGTTGATGGATTTGCATGAAATCTTCGTGTCTGATGCGGTGATAGTACCTAAACAAAATAGCAAGTTTGAGCTTCCTGTAGATGTAGATTGTTGTAGGGGATTATTGCACTGCGATCTGAAAGATTTATTGTGCCCCCACGGAGCCCTCCTCAATGCACAGCCGGCCTCCAAGCAATGCTCTCTAGCTACAGACAACACTGCCCATCACCGGACAGTGAGCTGCAGAGGCTCCCAGGAAGAGAAAATCCAAGGGCGACATGCTGGATTTGAACCCGGGACCTCCGCGCTGCTAGTCCAGCGCGCTTCCATGACTAATCCCTTCCTTCTTTCTCCCTTGGCTTTCGCCAATTAACTAGGAACGAAGACCCTAGTTTATGTACTGTGTTTGTCCTTGTCTGTAAATTATAGAGTGTATGTAATTTAAGTGTATTGTGTACTGTTCTGACGCAGTGCATAGAGTATTGAACTGTGGAAACCAGTGGGGTCGCTACTCCCCAAGTATCTGCACGCAACAGATACCTCTTGCGGGTATTGAGCTTCCTGTTAACTTTTCGTTTTTGAGATTTTTTTTTACACACATACCATTTTCTAAAAACCACTTTTTTTGGGCTCAAAACGTGAGCGGACCTCAAAACATGTATTTCCGCTGAAAATCAATCTCCAAAATCTGGCACGATCGTAATACTTGCTTTTACTATTATTATTAAGGGAAAGTAATAAATGGTTTTAGCGAAAGGTGTGTGCGTGTGAGTTTGTGTAGTGTTTCGTAAATTTTTTATAAACATTTATTTGCTTATTGCAACATTGCATTTAAGTATAAGTAAATGTTGTTTTCCAGTTTTCTTGCACATAGGTACTCGAATATCCAAGCTTGAAATCTGACTTCTCAGATTCACCAAAGTGTCTGAGATATAAATGTGCATTTAGCATTCCATGTTTAAAGGAAATCATTGGAGAAAATTACACAAATCTCAGAAAATCAAAATGTTTGTGTGGGGTGTGTGTGTATAGAATTTGTTAAAAATGAAAAATCATAGCAAGCTAGATGTTAGCCAAAGGCCGAGAAGGTTTGTCTGTATAATTCACCTAAATTTGTTGTGTATAAAGAACTCAAGTATGATTTAGATAAATAATTATGTAGGAGATATAAATTTCTCGACTTTATGAGATGGGATAATACAAATTAGGGGTGATATATTATATTTTAACTATAGGCATTGTAAAAACTAATCTTCTTTGTAATAGAACGGAAAATGAAGACAATTTGCATTTGCTTGATAAATGCCCTGACTTTCCGAATTTAGAATTACTTATTTCCAAAAAAAAAAAAAAAATCTATATAATGAAGACCATTGAGAATAACAATGGCAAAATACTGGCAAACTTTAATAAATTTCCTAAATTCAGTGTTTAGATGCCGCTTTTTTAGGTGGAATTATAATGGATGATAATGTAAATAGAAGATGAAATAAAAACTAATAAAAAACTTTAACATAAACCTCTTTATTAGACATATTCAGTCATATACAGAAACGCTACAATACTTACTTGAGCACCACACTCGTAAGTTTCTTTTCATAACAGTCAGCAACCTACCCTCTTACATCGATTGTAATCTCTCGACACGCTTAATACTAATTAAAGGATTTAATTCTGATAAGCACCAATCATTTTAAAGTTTATCATTATTACATTTTACTTTCTCTTACCTCCTAGTAAGAGAAGTATTGTAATAGTGCCAAATTTTCGATATCGAGTTTTCACCGGAAATACACATTTTGAGGTCCCCTAAGTCCAAAAAAGTGGTTTTTAGAAAATGGGCTGTCTGTGTGGTGTGTATGTGAACAGCAAAGCTCAAAAACGAAAAATCATAGCAAGTTCAAACTTGATGTTCCGTTTAAGTATCAGTGGAATTCGAAAGTAAATCATCTGTTAAAATACCTCAACCGGAAGTATCACTTTACTGAATGTTTTTTTTCACTTGCTTGCGATTTTCTCAAAAATGGCTCCGACGATTTTTTTCAAATTGGTATATATACTAAACTTACAAAAATCTACAACTTTATTAAAACATTCCTCTAGGAAAACTCATTTAAGGGCACTTTTGTGGGAGGGCAGGGGTTAAGTTTTCCTCTAAAGTGCTATTTCAATTTACTATACAATTCTGCTATATAGATAAGTTTAATTAGAATTAAATGTGTTGTTGAAATTCCGAGTTTGAAAAAATCGGATGACCGGAAGTGCGTTTTTACTGAAATGTTTTTTCAATTTTCTGTTATTTTGTCGAAAACGGCTCCAACGATTTTCTTTAGACTAGGAATGTGAACTACACATATAAAGAACTACAACTTTTATTTGAATTATTTCTCCTGATAACATCATTTAAGGGGGCTTTTGGGGGATGGGAGGGGTTATGTTTGTCTCTAAAGTGCTATCATTGTTGATTATACATTCTGACCAAACAAACAAAATTAATTAGAAATAAATAGATTGCCAAAATAAGAGTTCCAAGAAAATTAGTAAACCGGAAGTGCGCTTTTACTGAACAGTTTTCGACTGTTCATTTAAAATGATTTAATGAAATTCTGTTCACTGAACAGAATTTCATTAAATTTGGTGCACTAAGTATAAAATTTGTCAATTACAATTTTGAAAAGTGGAGTAAGAGAAAGACGTGTGAGTGTTTCACACCAGTGTTGTATAAGGTTAACAGAGAGAAACAAAATTATTAATTTCCAGTGTGCGAAAAATATGCAGAATCCGTATACAGCTATGAAGAACCACAAATTTTACTACCTGGCACAACTAAAGTGAAAATTGACAATTGTGGTATCCGGGAAACACCGCTTATTGTTGGAGGCGAACTTGCACGGCCTAAAGAGTTTCCACACATGGTTCGTTTATCTCTTTAATGTTCATGCTTTATCATTACAGTATATAACAACTTCTGCTGGATATAAATTTTTGTGCTTTTAAGCATTTTTTAGAATCTGATACAATTATCTGGCAAAGATAATCGCTATTAATGCCTGATTCAAACTTGCCATCCTGATTGTTGCTTGGGAAGCATCTTCACATTGCGGCCAAACTATTAAAAACCGCATTGAATCTATTTTTGAATATTGTACCTACTGCTTGTGTTTATTCATTAATTAGTACATACATCATACAGATTTTCCCATGATATCCTGCTTTATTTTGTGGGCATCTACCCCTTTCGTGCGTTCACACATCTTGATAAACAGTGCGATAACATCGAATTGAATTCTGCACAAAGAAAAAACGGTTTAGATACTATGTAGCTTGACCACAAAATGAAGCAAGC
This sequence comes from Triatoma infestans, assembly GCA_011037195.1. Classification (NCBI taxonomy): domain Eukaryota; kingdom Metazoa; phylum Arthropoda; class Insecta; order Hemiptera; family Reduviidae; genus Triatoma; species Triatoma infestans. Next base: position 463,104 of record JAAEAF010000695.1, read on the forward strand.
TATCACGAAAAAGAAGACCCTGATGTTTTCCAGCACAACCAAGCAAAACATTTATCATATATTTGCCCCAAAATTAATTCAGTAGTGACCCATCTGCTCTTGAATATTTCAAAAATAGATAACGTTTAGTTCCTCGGCTAAATAAACTGATGGTCGTGACGAGATGGCAGTGTTACTTAGATAAACATAAGATTACCGCCCCTGAACAGGCTGGTTTTACCAACAACATGTGTACCGTTAAACAAGCTGTAGAGTTAAGTCAAGAGATTAAGCAAAGTACTTTGGCGGTGAAATTTCTAACAGCTTTTGATCGGGTATAGAGGAATCTATTTATTGAAAAAATAGTTGAACTAGGTGTGGTAGGGCACCTTTTTAACACTATTACATCGTTTCTGACAAAAAGTTTATTACAATTAGATTTCGCGATGAAACATCTTCATATAAGCAAACCCATCAAGGCTTAGTATTTAATATTCTCATAAGTGTTGTATTGAAAGAAATAATGACGGTAAATGACGTAAACGCCCTACTTTTTGCAGATGATCTACTTCCTTGGGATTCTAGTAGTAGCATACCGGCGTTTAAAGTTTACTTGAATTCCTCATTAAATGTTTTGAAAAAATGGGCAGGATCACAATAAAATGCTTGTGAATGCAGAATACCAGTTGTTCATATTACCTACAAAGGGTCATAACACCTTTCTTAACCTTACCTACAATAAAAAGACTATGAAGCACACCGACTCTGCAACATACCTTGGAATAAAACCGGACACTAAATTTAGCTGGGGTAGACATGTCGAGGAACTCCGCGAGCAAGGTGAAAAGAGGATAAATCTTTTAAAAAGGCTAACCAGCACGCGATGGGCACACGAATGAGCTATTACTGACCTCTTCAGATACTGCATTGTAAAAGCGAATATAACCCAAAATGAAGACTTAGGGTGAGAACTGGAGGCATTTGCTTCACGCCATTGCTGCAATGGAGCTACAATCATGAATCCCTGGTCACTTGAGCTACTAAAACATAGGAGGAAGTTAGTAGCTCTCATAACGTTCGAAAGTCTAAAGAGACTGGATCTATCTTACTGGAACGATCTACCTTCCACCGGGAGACTCAAAACCAAAGTAGCTAAGTGAAACGGGGTACTACATGAAAAAATGAATACTGATAGCATCCCATGAATGCCAAAAGTTTCCATCATGTCGGGACTTACTCCCACGCTGCATTGCAAATGAAAACCTAGATCTGCTAAAGCCTGTTGACAAAGAGGGCATACCCAATTGCGAACTGAGAGCTATCGTCCTAGAAACTATGCACACTAGATATACTAGTGAGTCAGGGACCCATTTATACCGACGATCCTGCCAAAGGAGCCATAAACAATGCGGGGCGGGGTTTATTGCAACAAGTCTGAGATGGCTGAGGAGATAGCTTCACATTTTGATGTAGAGGTCAAAGCGATTCTTCCCAATCTAAAGGACGTAAAAAATGAAAAATTTGTTTTCTTAATAGATTCCAAGGCAGCAATTCAAGCTCTGACCAGTAGTAAGTTCACAGATGGCACGAATCTAATGAAAATCGAAATAAGCTCAGAAAATGAAGTTAGCCTACAATGGATCCCCTCTCATTGTGGAATCATTCCGGGAAATGAAAAGGCTAACCAGTTGGCGAACCCAAGGCAAACCAATTCCTCCCCTTGTCTTTCATTCAGCAAAGGTCTTGCCAGAAAGGTGCAATGTAAAAGCGCAGAAAGAGTGTATAGACATCTGTAATGGCAGAAGCAAATGGAAAAATTGAAATAATTTTGGAAAATATGTTAGTGAATTTAACTTAAAATGTGTTAAAGTGTATTTTAGTGCAGTGATAAGAGTCAGGTACTATTAATTAATTTGAGGTCAGTGCTACTGTAGAGACAAAGGGACAAAAAACGTTAGGGCTACTACTACTTGGCTGGTTGTTTTATAGAAGCCCCCCCCCCGTCAGTAGTCTATTCCAAGCATCAACCAGTATTCATTCGAGAGAAAACATCAGTGCCAGTTATAAGTGTTAAACATTTGAGTTTAAATCAATCTAGCTAAATATTTAATTGCATATATTCATAAGCTTTTTACATTAATTACAAATAACTTGTAGTTGTTATTTTAAGTGAATATATTTATTGTAAACAGAGATGACTTCTTTCTCTCTAAAACAAATCACACACAAGCCCTTTCAACAACGCTCACGCCACACAATACCACTCCCACTGTATCCAACCAATCACATTACACAGCTGACACAGGACAAAGGGGAGTTCTTGTGGATAAGGGAAGCCGCCTACCACCCACTTTACCAAGAAGAGACGCATTAGCATGTTTCAGAGCCCTGACTGGGCATGACTACCTCAACTCCTATTTCCAACGGTTCCAATGGAGTTAGGGAAAACCTAACTTCTACTCTATGTGACAAAGCTTCAATGATTTTTCAACATTTTGACACATGTCCTCAGTAGAGGACATATGAACTTCTTTTATTCCTGACTGCGACAAGTAGACGAATATGTCAAGGATATATTGGGCTGCTAGAGGTCATATGGCGGCTTCGCTTGAAAAGGCCAGGCATAGGGGAAAAAAAAATGTAGTACTAATCAAGTTTAAAAGTACTAATCCGTTCACATTAAACTGAGTTTACTGAATATGTAGACAACCGCATAATTTCTTAATTTTGCCCAAATAGCCGACACGAGATGGCTAACTTCTAGGTAATGCCATTCGAGGACCCAACGCTTTTTATCCCCATGAAGCGTGGGAAATGAATTTTAACCCAAGTTTCAAGACTATTGTGTTAAATAGAAAATCGGTTAAAATCTGCGTGATAAATATCGAATCATTTCACCTTAGATAATGATATTAATATTTTGAACTTATTGAACAGGTTTACAATAATGACATATTCGTTCTTAATAACTAATTATGCTTAAATTTAAAGCTTTTTTTTTTACGAGTGTCCCAAACATTCAGCAAGAATGAGAAGTTAAAAGGAGGTTTACTGCAAATCATTCTCATTTAAGGAGTTACAAGCAAGAATAATTCTGAATCCAGACATTTGTTTCTAGGCTCTGATTGGACACAGTGAAAATGACGATGAATCTGCAATAATAAATTGGCAATGCGGAGGTAGTTTGATCAGCGAAAGATGGATAGTGAGTGCAGCTCATTGTACGGCTACAAAGAGGTATCTATGTTTATTATCTAGGACACAGAAATGTGATGAAACCATGACAATTTTATGACCTTCACTATTTATATTTAGCATAATTTGTACACATTATGATCTTTATTAATGATTCAAAATACTTTTTTTTTTAAGGCATACACTAAACTCAATCTAAACGGGATTTTACCTTTTATTTAGCAATGAGCACCATCTGGCGGTTCTTAAAAACACAACTATAACATTCAACTCTGATAAAGTTGGTAATAGAATATGTTTATATCTGCGTGTATATTAGTTTGTGAATGTGATTACCACATAGAAAACTGGTAAAGATTTATTGACAACTTTCCAACAGCAGTGGGGACATTTCTGCTCTAAGATAAGAGGAAGGATTGCTTCCGCGCCAAATCTTCAGAAATGAATTTTAACCCGAAATATACAAATTGTTCAGGTCTACTGAGCCCGAAAATAGTGTTTTCACCGAATGGTATATCTCTGTTTCGTGTATATGGTGACAACTGAATATCTCACATATGAAAAATCACAGGAACTTCTAACTTCATATTTCCTTTTACATACCTTTTGACATGAAGGTTCCCGACAAAATCTGTCAACCGAAAGTGCGATTTTACTGAAAGGTTTCACTTCTTCGCGATTTTCTCTAAAGTTGAACATCCGGGTTGATGGGCGAAACATACGTCATTGAATCTAGGTTATATCTAAACGATAATCAATATAAGGTTCCTGCGATTTCTCATTACTGAGATATTCTGCTCACATCCAGACATTGACAACATTTGGAAACAAATCAGTAATCCCTGTCAGTCACCACATGTCAGTAATCTCAAGACATGTATTTTCGCTGAAAACTCAATTTCAAAATTTAGATACATTAAAATACGCCCTCTTTCAGCAATAAAAATGATCTCAAAGTAGACAGAGTGTTTAAACTTTCAAGAAAACATGTGCTAAATTTTGAATAAAATAACATTATTTTTTTATTTGTTTTTAATTTAGCGCGGTCAACATCTGTGGCCATTGGCGCCCGTAGCACTGCCGGGCTCCGAACAGTGTTCTCTCGCTACAGACAACATTGACCATCACCGAACAGAGAGCTGTAGAGGCTCATATGAAGAAAAAAACCTAAGAGGAGCACTGGACTCGAACCCGGGACCTCCGCATGAGAGTCCAATGCGCTACCATTGAAATAATCCCTTTCCTAACTTATAATTAGAAACACAAAATAAAAGAAATTTACTAGTACAAGGAAATTTTTTCTTCATAAATAGTGCATGCGGCTTAGAACTAAAATCTTAAATTAGTACCTCCTATAGTTGACAATATTAAAGTAGGTCATAAGAAAGTCAGATCTAATTAATTCTGTTTGTATTTATCATAGAGGATTAGCCAAATGGGCGACATTAGGTGATCTAAAAGTTCTGTCAAACGATGATGAAGAGTATACAGATCCTGTGACATTGCGCATTGTGGAAAGGGTGGATCATCCTGAATATCAATCTGGCCGTGGATATAATGATATAGCTCTGTACAAACTGGAACGAGACGTTAAGTTCAATGCTTATATCCGACCGATTTGTCTTAACACAGATACTAGGCCGTACAGTGGCAAAGCTATAGCTTCCGGTTGGGGAAATACGAAATGGAGTATGAAGAATTTTTTGGATATTCATATGTTTCTGTTGTTTTGCATAAGAACCATTTCTGTTTCATTTCATTTTGTTTTCTATTTGTTCTCTTGTAGGAGGTTCCTCTTCACAAGATCTACTTAGAGTTGTACTGAATTTATACGATACGAATGAATGTGATAATGCATTTAAGAAGGCCCAAAAACCGGGAATACTTATCAAAACTCCGCAGGGTATTTCTTCACATAATTTGGTCTGTGCTTGGGAAAGAGGAAAAGATACATGTCAGGTAAGTCTTAACTTTTTTTTGTAGTAAGTTATCCGATGGGGATCTATCCTCCACTTAGGGTGGCGATTGGAAGGCAAATTGCATTAGCACCAAGGAGTCAGGATCCTTGTCAGCTGGCTCCTCTTGCGATAGGAACCCATAGGGTTCGGATAATTAGGAAGTACAGCTTCTCCATGTGCTGATAATAAAAGTGAATGGAATAATAATTCTTTTGCATGGTATCAAGGGACATGCTGTTTGTAATACAATATTAGACTGAGGGCATTAATTAGGAACTGTTCAATTAAGTTGTATGAAGCACATACACATCGAGCTAATATCTCTCTCTTACTGCCCACTCTACATACTCTCTTACACTCGTAATGCTCTAGCGGACACTTTCTTAATTACTTTTTTCCTAACAATGCTTATTTTTTTGAAAAAACACATCTTAAAGTACAATCACAAATAAATAACTTTCTCCTTATTAATTCAAAATAAAATTAAATTTAGCTTCTTAATATTATTATTTTACAACAAAATATTTTTTTCTTTTTTGAAAAAACAAACTTAAATACAATCAGAAATAAATAACTTTTCTTCTCTTTAATTTAAAATAAAATTAAAATTCATCTTCTTAATACTATTATTTTATAAGATCATTTTTTTTTTCAATAACCAGAGCATGAGTTTTCTTCGTTATACAATTCTAAAAAAAATAATTTTCTTATATTAATTCACTTAATAAATCCTCCATATTTATCTACCTATAACTTTCCCACTTCTTAATACCATTGTATTCCTTCTTACTGTTTTGTCATCCTGATCTTTAATGTAATATGATCTAGGAGTACTATGTTTTCTTACTACAACCGCTTTTTTCCATATCTCACTAACCCAATCTCTGAATCTAACCTTATTTCCAACATCTAAATGCCTTTTCATTTTCGCTCCTCTATCATAATACTACTTTTGCTTTGATTTATAGGTGTTAAATTTTTGTTTAAAGTTTTTACATAGTTTTGGTTTTAGTATTGTTTTAGTGACCGGAATATTAGGTCTTAACATTCTTCCAAACATCATTTCCGCTGGGGAGTAAGGTAAACCCGCTGTAGGTGTACTACGATATTCAAGAAGGGCTCCTTCAATAATACTTCCGTTACTCTTTTTAAATATAGCTTTTGCAATTCCCACAGCTCGTTCGGCAAGACCGTTTGATTAGGGATACCGAGTAACGAACTCAAAGTTCCATTCTTTACTGAATTCTTTACATTCTCTACTGCCAAAGGGAACATTATCAGCTATTATTCTTTTTGGTATTCCATGTATTGCAAAAATTTCTTTTAATTTTTGTTTAATTTCTTTCCAATTTTTAAATTTTAGTTTAATTATTTCTAGCCACGAAAAATAATCCATAAGAACTAAGTAATCTTTATTATTGTTATAAAAAATATCAACTGCGATTTTATGAAAAGGAAATCCGGAATAGTATGAATGATCATAGGTTCTTTTTGTCCTCGATTTTGGTATTTATTATAAGGTTCGCAATTTGCAATTATTTCTTCAATATTTTGATTTATACTGGGCCAATAGACAATTTTTCTTGCCTTCTCTTTAGTTTTATTTACCCCAAAATGTCCCTCATGTAATTGATTTAAAACATCTTTTTTTAAGGAATATGGAATAATAACTTTGTCATTTACATAATATAACCATAACTAGGACCATCTACATAATATAATTTGTCTTTTAATGAGTGTTCATGTTTTAAAACTTTATTTAGATTTTTTATGTTCTGTGGCCGACCTTCGTTCTGAAATGTAATTATTTGATTTAAGTTTGGATCTTTTTGGGTTTCTAATTTGATTTTATTTAGTTTATCTTGACGAATTGGTAAATAATCTTCTAATTTTAAAGCATGTATTACAGTAAAATCATCATTTGTTTCATTTATTAAGTCGTTATCTATTGGATGATGTGAAAGAAAATCGGGTACTAAAAATTCTTTTCCGGGTTTATAATTTACCTCAAAAATATATTAAAAGTTTTAATTTCAGCCTTTGTATTCTATTAGAGTTTTTATATAGATCTTTTTTAAATATATTTACGAGAGGTTTGTGATCTGTCATAACTTTTACTTTATGACCATATACTAAATTATGTAATTTGTTAAAAGCAAAACAAATTGCTAACAGTTCCTTTTCGATAACTGCGTATTTAGTTTCTGTTTTACTTAAAGTTCGCGAAACAAAAGAGACAGGTTTATTATCTTGAAATAAACAAGCAGACAAACCTTTGTTAGAGGCATCTGTTTGTATGATTTCTTTATTCTGGTCAAAGTACTGTAAAATAGGTGCATTACTTATGACTGTTTAAGTTTTTCTACTGCTTTGCTATGTTTTGGTTCCCAATTCCAAGTTTTGTCTTTATTTAATAATTCTCTTAACACAGCAGTTTTCTGAATATTTAAAAATAAATTTATTTATGAAATTTACAGTTCCAAGAAAACTAAGTAATTCTTTTTTATTTGATGGTTCTTTTAATTTTAAAACCCCTTCCACCATATTTTGATCTACCTCCGTAAATATCATCCCTAAATATTTAATTTTTTTCGTCTTATATTGTAATTTACTTGGATTAAATTTTATATTAAATTTCTTAGCCCTCTCTATGAGCAAATGCATATTCTTATCATGTTCTTTCTGTTTTCCTGAGACAACTATATCATCAAAAAATACAGTTACCCCCGGGATATCTCCAAATATTTGCGAATTTATTATTTGAAACACAATAGAGGCAGTCGACAGACCAAAAGGAAGTCTATTAAAACAAAATTTGCCAAAACATGTATTAAAAGAGCATAATTTAGCACTTTCTTCATCTAATTCGATCTGTTTCATATCCAATACTGAAAATATAGTTTTATAGGATAGGTTGGCTATTATTTCTGTATTTGTAGGAATAGGGTATTGTTCTGGTTTGATCGAATTAGTGTAAAGGGTCTAAACAGATTTTTAAATCTCCCGAAGGTTTTTCGATAATTACTATGTTATGACCCAATCTGTTGGTTCGTTTACCTGTGAAATTATTTTATCCTTGACTATTTGATTTAACATTTGTTTCATCTTTGTTCTACTGTTTCTGGTATCCGTCTAAGTTTTTGAACACGGTCTCAACATTATCTTTTAATTGTATTTTATATTTTAACCCTTTAATTTTTCCTAGACCTATAAAAATATCAAAATTATTTTGTATAAAATTTTGTTTTGAAATATCTCTATTTTCTTTTAAGTTTAATTGCAGGTGATCTACTTTTTTGATTAAATTTAATTTTTTGATCACATTAAGGCCTAAAATAGGTATAGCATCTCCTGAAATTAGAAAATATTTAATGTTATACGAGTATATATAATTATTTAGTTTAGTTTCGATATTAACATATCCTATTGGCTTGATTATATTGTAATGTAGAGAGGAGGAAGGGAAAGAGGAAGAAATCAAAAGGCAATTAATACAGACTAACAGACGGGCACCAGCCCTATTTATTACGTGAAACAAAACAAGTACACTGAAATGAAGATAAAGAAAATACAAAGAAATAAAATGTCAACTTCGGGCTCCCTTGCCTGCTGGTTAAAAATAACTAAAAAAACTATACTTGAAGTGGGAAAAGTCCTCCTTAAAACAGACGCACACCTCGAGCTGGGGAGAGAGAAGAGCTTGCACCGCTAGCACCTATATGCTCGTCTCACGCCACTCAGGCCCTGACTGCCTCCCGCCACTCGGCATCAGCACTCGGTCAAGCTCGCTCCCCTCTCTTGTTCTCTTCTCTCGCGGCCGTCTCCCTCTCTTCTCTCTTGACCACTTGCGCTTACATTTGTCTCCCCCTTTTGAAAAGTGGAGTACCCAGTAGAGGCTCCACTTTTAGGGCATCCTCCTGCTTCTTCTCAAGGTTGGCTGTCATTCCTTCCCTCTCCTAGCGGTCTCCTCCGTGAGCGAATTTCGGCTAACAGTACGAGCGTGCCGCTTGGGGTATTATGTTTTCCACCTTATCTCTCGAGTGGATGAGGCCTCTCCAAACGCAGCTGCCAGCGGACTGTTTACTCGGAGCTTACCGGGCCGCCTCCCCTCTTCCTCACAGACAAAAGAGTACGCTACATCCCCCGTGAAAGCCCCCTTCCCAAAGATTTCTTTGTATTTTATGTCCCTAAACCTACTTACTAACAATGTTACGTTTAATTTCCATGTTAACTTCAACTGCATGCAACACATATTATTCTACTCGCCCCTGCCGTAAGGCCCTCACGCTATTTTCTGGGCATGCTAATCTCGTTGGTTTCGGCGCCTACCTGCATGTTGACTCCAACATTCCAGGGAATCTCTGAGGTGGCTTCGCGGTCCCTCTCCGGACGACTCCGCAGGTGATAGGGTGATCTGAATCTGTCGACTTCTTCGGAGATTTCCCCCAGCGCCGCTACCGGGTCCCAGGCGGACTTCTCCTCACTCCCTTCGTCACTAAGTTCATCCTCCCCACTAGTGTCGGCACCGTTCCCCGGGGGGATGTCTCCTATTTCCTCCTGGTGGCATAGCTCCCCTTCCAGACTATCCTCATCGTTTCCCCTTATCCAATTTTCGCATTCGCCGATGCACCCCCCCCGTAGGGCTTTCGCTTTCTGGGAAGGCCCCGATACCCCCGTTTGGATCCCGTTGCGGGTCCCTGTCCTCCGGGATGGCGTCGGGAGCCGGTTTTATCCGGTTTACATGTACTAGTCTATATCCCCCCTTTCTCAAGGCTAATTTATATGTCGAAGGCGAGGGTTGCGCTACGACCGTATGTGGCCCTGACCAAGGGCGGTGGAATTTGCGCGCTTGGCCGGCGGGGAGTGCAGGTTCATAAAGATAGACCTTCTCTCCTATCTCGAACTCCCTCATAACTTTTCCTTTATCGTGGGCTTTGGCCCTCGCGTGTCTCGCTTTCCGATGTGCTTCTCGAACTTCAGTGAACGCATTAGCCACCTTCTCTTGCCAGGCAGCCACGTACTCCGGCAAGTTGGTTGACGGGGAACTGGGAGCAACTGAACAGTCAAAGGGTAAGTCCAGCTCCTTTCCATAAATGAGGGAATGAGGGGTATACTCTGTCGAGGAGTGCGGTGTGGTTCGGTAGGGCATCAAAACATACGGCAGCCATCGGTCCCAGACCCGTCCATCCCTCCGTACTACATGCGCCATGGCATCTACCAAGGTCCGATGAAACCTTTCTACCACTCCGTTGCTCTCAGGATGATAGGCCGTCGTCTGAAGCTTCTTTACCCCTAGCTGTTTACATGTCTGTCGGAATGCGTCCGACACGAAATTTCTGCCCTGGTCCGTTAATACTCGCTTTGGAGCCCCATGCCTTAGGACGATACATTCGACAAAACCTCGGGCCGTTTCTTCGGCCGTTTGCTCTCAGCGGTACCGCCTCAGCGTATTGGGAGAAGGTATCTACCATCGTCAGCAGATAACGCTTGCCTGTAAAGGAGGTGGGCAGTGGCCCCACGATATTAAGTGACTCCTGTTCCCATGGTCTATGCGCTTCATAGGTCTGTCCCAGGGGTACTTGCAGCCCAGCTGGGGTTTTTCTTTCATTGCACCTCTGACATTTCTGAACATGTTTCTCTACATCTTCTTTGACTTTAGGCCAATAAAAATATCTTTTAATTCGATTGGTGGTACGTATAACCCCCGGGTGCCCCGACCAAGGAGCATTATGGAGAAGCTCGAGGATATGGCCCCTAAGGGATGCAGGGACCATTACTCTCCACTGATCAAAGTTCTCCCCTCCCTCGGTCCAATATAAAAGGCCATTTTCCCCGGTCTTAGCACACTCCGTCTCCCTTGAGAGTGTACTTTGGCACCACGAATACCGTTGTTGTTCTCGCCGAAACCGGAGCTCATCCGGAGTGGATGAGATTTGAATGGTTCCTACTGCCCGACTGAGCGCATCCGCGTGCTGGTGCTTCAAGCCCGGACGGTGCACCTCCTCGTACGAAAATTCCGCTAACCGTAAAGCCCATCTAGTGAGCCTGGCGGAAGGGTCTTTTAGCCGCAGCATCCATTTCACGGCTGAGTGGTCCGTTTGTTTGTAGGGTGAACGTTCTTCCCAGTAGGTAACACCGAAACTGAGCGGTAGCCCATACAACAGCAAGCAATCGCGCTCCGTCGTTGAGTAATTTCTCTCGGCAGCGTCAAGCTGCCTGCTCGCATACGCGATGGGCCTTTCCTTACCATCCCTTACTTGTGACAATATTGCGCCCAACGCTACTCCCGAAGCGTCCGTCGCCAGTATGAAAGGATCTTTAAAATCTGGATAGATAAGGAGGGAATCCGCGCATAAAGCTTTTCGGAGTGCCTCGAATGACCTCTCCTGATCCAGACCCCACGAATATGAAGCTTCCTGCTTCAACAAGGACGTCAGTGGTTTAACCGTATCTGCAAATCTCGGGATGAATCTCCGATAATATCCTGCTAATCCCAGGAAGCTTTTCAGCTCTTTTACACACTTGGGGACAGGATAATCCCGAACAGCCTTAATCTTCTCTGGATCGGGTTTCAAGCCTTTTGCAGATACTACGTGTCCCAGATATTTAACTTCTTCCTGGGCGAAATTACATTTACTGAGGTTAACTTTCAGGTTAGCGCTTTGCAATCGGGTGAGGACTCGGTCCAGCCGAGCACAGTGCTCTTCAATGGTGGCGCTGAATATCACTATGTCATCCAGATAGACAAGGCACTTCTCGCCCTTGAGTTCCGCGAGCAATTGGTCCATCAATCTTTGGAATGTGGAAGGCGCGTTGACCAGTCCGAAGGCCATTTTCCGATATTCATAATGCCCTCCCAACGTGGAAAATGCTGTCTTTTCACAGTCCCCAGGCCAGATGGGTATCTGGTGATATCCACTTGCCAGGTCCAGAGTGGAAAAAAAAGGCTCCTTCCCAGTGTCTCCAGAGTCTCCACGATTAGGGGAAGGAGATAGGCATCAGTCTTCGTTATTTGATTAAGGCCTCGAAAGTCGGTACAAAACCGGTACCTGACCTTCCCTCCATTCGACTTTTTAGGTACCAGGATTACCGGAGCCGACCATGGACTTGACGACGGTGCAATTATCTCCCGATCCAGCATATCCCTCAAGTGCTCGGCCACTTTTTCCCTCTGGTAGTGTGGCCCACGATAAGGTCTTTTGGTGTTTGGCACTTTCTCATTAGCATATATGCGGTGACAAACCGGTAAGGTACACCCCTCTGTCCCCGGTTTCCCGAATAGGACACTATGTTTCCTAAGAACCCTTAGGAATTCTGAGCCTCTTCTGGCAAATGTTCAAGTTTGCTCCAGAACTCCTGCTCCCGGTTATCCGGCGTGGCCGAGTGCTTCCTCGTAGCCTCCACCGCCGCGCAGTAGCCTATGATCTCCTGCTCTCCCATTAAGGGCTCAACGGTTCCCAGCGGTTGCCCTTTTCTAGGTGAATGGCTACTCCCGAGAGATTTACCACGTTCACCATACTTGTTTCCCTGATGCCGTATGGACACTATGAGCCATCCTCAGGCCTAAAGGGACTGATGCCGGCTCAAACAACAAGTCTCCCTCCAATTTATAAGGAAGGCGCCCTTCTAACAGTTGCTCACTTAACGGAGCCACCTCAGTCTTACGTGCTAATTTTACCTTCCCTATTCCTGGCTTAGAAAAATTATCCGCTGTTCGATAGTCCGCGGAGTGAGCAACTTTCTCTATAAACCCGCCAATGGCTCTCACACAACTCTGCGGTACGTCCACTACCATACCCACGGCCGCCATGAAATCTAATCCCATAAGTCCATCTCCAATAGTACTACTGACGCCACAGTAAAGCGGTGGGTTATTCTATTTCTACCTAGACGGCACGGTAACGTTTGGATCCCCTGAACAGGGATAATACTCCCCGTAACCCCGGTCGCTGTAATCTCCGCATCCTTTAGGGGTACATCCGGTATCTCTTTCTTAATTATACTAATTTCCGACCCGCTGTCAACTTAAAGGCGTAGATGCCTGCCCGCCACCTTGACAGTTACCAACATATTCTTCGAAGTGTTCGCGCAGACGTTAGGAATCGAGACTGAGGCTCCTAGGTTCTTGTAGTTCCTGTGGACGGGGCTTCCACCGGTCCCATTTGGGGTCTGGAACTCCGCTTCTTCTGAGTTACACGAGCACACGTTTGCTGCGTTTGACCGCCTGGGACATGCTCTCGCAAAATGTCCCTGCTGACCACAAACAAAACAGGCGCCCCTTTTCCCCTTCCTCGCGTTTCGTTTTGATTGGCTCCCAGAATCCGGACCTGGCTGAATTCTCGGGCAGTCTTTCGCCACGAGTCCACCTTCTCTCATTTAAAGCAGGGTCCTCTGCGAGAAAAACGTGTCTCATTCCCAGATAGTCCTTGGATCGCGCACACCTCCTGATTAGCTATTCGGACCTGTGCGTGTGCCAATTCTATCCTTGCTGCTGTAGCCACAGCATCTTGGAAATTGGTGGGCGGATGGTACTATAACTGGAGCCCCGGCTCCCCCCCGCAAGCCCTTTACCTAGGGCGGCCGCAGCAAGACCTTTTCGATGCTCCTGGCATAACGGATTGCTCCGCCTTAACGACTTGGAAACTACCTTCGCCCCATCCCTGCATCGATCTGCAAAACCAACACCCCCTCGTCCTGGTCGCTGTACAAGCGAATTTAATTGCAGCAGTCTCTGGGCTGGGGAGAGCAAGGTATCAAAACGGTCTCTTAATACCTTCTTAAGATCTTGGAAGGTTGACGCCGGTTCTAAGAGTCCTGGGTGGCCCGCTACACACGCCGAAGCAGCGCCAGTCAACTTCAATCTACATATGAATTTCAGATCATCATCGGTCCAACCCCCTGAGACCGCCAGCAGTTCAATATTTTGTAAAAATATATCTACTCCTTCCTCCTCTTCGCCTCCATCCCATGGTCTTATAAGGGATTGCAGACTGAGGTCCCGTTTGGCGGTGCTAGTCTGAGCTGTAGTGGTACTAGTCTGCGCTAGCGAAAGTCGCCTTAGCTCGTCGCATTCTTGTTTTAACTTGGCCATTTCTTTCTTTAATTGCTCGATATCTCCCATAATGAACCGTTTCGTTAAGGAACTATAAATTCTCGAGAACAGGAAATATTTGCGCAGAGTATACTACAAAACTTTATAATTACGAATAATTGAAAACGCAAAAATTTGTCAGGGTTTCTTATTTTCTCAATAAAAGTTGCATAGATGCATAGGACTTTCAAAACTGTTTCCTATGACACCCAACATGCCATAGTGACAGACAACACTAATGATTACTATTCATTATATTTTAATTATTAATTAGTAATTTAATAATTACCTAATTACACTATTAAAGAGGAAAAAAAAATGCATAAAAACGATGAAAAAGCTGCCGTTTCGCTGCAAACGCTCGAGCCCTTTTCAAGGCCGTTTTAACTGAGGCGTACTGGCCAGCAGCTCTCCCACTACTCCACTAAGAATCACGCTCTTAGCAACAGCCTCACAGACCGACAAACCTCTGTTGCAAACTTATTCTGTTATTTCAATGGTTATAAGGTCAACTAACATAAACAGAATGTCGTACACTCGATTTGTGTTTAATACTCTTCTATGGTAGTTAGTACACTATGTACAATAAGTTATTTACACTTCTATTCTTATTACTATTTGCTTATTAATATCATGTACGTATTCTATCGCTAAATTACTAAATTTCAAAATTTGGAACACACCTTAATTATCACACACATGAAATAAACACAATTTATGTCACACAAATGAACACGAAACAATTTTTTTTTTTTTTTTTTTTTACATAAAAGGAACCCCGTAACCTGACACCAGTGTGTAATGTGGAGAGGAGGAAGGGAAAGATGAAGAAATCAAAAGGCAATTAATACAGACTAACAGACGGGCACCAGCCCTATTTATTACGTGAAACAAAACAAGTACACTGAAATGAAGATAAAGAAAATACAAAGAAATAAAATGTCGACTTCAGGCCCCCTTAGCCTGCTGGTTAAAAATAACTAAAAAAACTATACTTGAAGTAGGAAAAGTCCTCCTTAAAGCAGAGGCACACCTCGAGCTGGAGAGAGAGAAGAGCTTGCACGGCTAGCACCTATATGCTGGTCTCACGCCACTCAGGCCCTGACTGCCTCCCTCCACTCGGCATCAGCACTCGGTCCGGCTCGCTCCCCTCTCTTGTTCTCTTCTCTCGCGGCAGTCTCCCTCTCTTCTCTCTTGACCACTTGCGCTTACAGCACTTTAGAGGAAAACATAACCTTCCCTCCTCCCCCAAAAATCCACTTAAATGAATTTTCCCGGAGAAAAAGAAATGTTTCAAATAAAAGTTGAAGCTCGTTGTATGTGTAGTTTGTTGATGTAACAGCAAGATTAAAGAAAATTGTCCGAGCCATTTTCAGGAAAACCGCAAAAAAGTAAAAAAAACATTCCATACAGGGACTTTCGGCTGAGGAATTTTGACAGTTAACTTTCTGTCCGATCCCATAGTGATACCTAAACAGAATATAAAGTTTGAAGTATTAGCGAATTTTCGTTTTTGAGCTATGCTGTTCACATGCATGCACACAGTAATGGCATGCACCGCTATTTTCTAAAAACTACTTTTTTTGGACTCAGGGGATCTCAAAACGTATATTTCAGATGAAAACTCGATATCGAAAATTTGACACGATTACATTACAATACTTCCTCTTACAAGGTTTAAGAGAAAATAATAGTTTGAAGAAATGCCATTAACCACTGAGCAAGGTTATAGAATGTTTTTTTTCTTCAGTTTATCGCATGTTTACTTTCTCTTAATCCTAGTATACTTTCCTTACTCCTACAATACTTCCTCTTGTAATCGTGCCAGATTTTCCAAATTGAGTTTTCACCGAAAATACATGTTATGTGGTCCCCTGAATACGAAAAAATCTTTTTAGCGAATTCATATGTGCGAATTCGTATGTGTGTGAGTTAACAGAATATCTTGAAAAAGTCGCAGGAAGCTCAAACTTGGTATCAGTCACGAAGATTTCTGGCAAAATCCATCAACGAAGTACCACATTATTGAATGGTTTATCAGTTTTTATAATTTTCTCGAAAACTGCTCTAACGATTTTCTTTAAACTTGGTATACCCTCGACAAATATAAATTGTAGGTATCAACTTTATTTAAAACATATTTCTGAGAAAATTATTTTTTGGGAGTTCGGGAGGAACGTAGCATTATGCTTTTCTCTAAAGTACCACTTCATTACACTATATATTAATACAGGTAGGAAGCATGGATAAATTCCAAATTTGAAGAAAATCGGTTAACCAGAAGTGCGACTTTATAGAAAAGTTTTCTGAGTTTTTAAAAATTTTTTTGAAAACGACTATAACGATTTCCTAACAAACATATTACTTTTGTTTGAAACAATTTAAAAAAAAAAAATATTTTGGTTAGTTGTGCAGAATTTGTGGCATTATTTTCAAATTTTACATGTTGTTGAGCGCTCTATTGGGCCTAACCATCACTTCTCTACCTGCCAAGATTAATAGGTTAGTACTTATCCCTCACCACCTCTATATTTATATTAGGACAAGAAGGAAAAGGAGTGTGAGATTCGGTCTTTTTAAAAAAATAAGAAAACTTAAATTCTTGCCAACGTTTCGAAAAATATATTGACATAAATAGTGATATCACTATTCTCTGTGTTGTTGAGGTGTTCTCAACTTTTTATTTTCCAAAATTACATATAAGTTTTTAAGTTTGATATGTTTTGAAGATTATTTAATAGTTTCTTTATTTTTTTATGCCTTGAAAAAGACAATATATTTGTCGAAACGTGGCAAGAATTTAAGTTTTCTTATTTTTTTAAAAAGACCGAATCTCACAATCCTTTTCCTTCATATAAGTAACGGTCGAGAAGAATCTTCCACTATTAGGACAAGTTTATAAAATTTGAGTTTAAAGAAAATTTGTCATTTTATATATAATTAAAAGGAGTGAGAGAAAGTCGTGTGAGTATTTCACATCAGATTTTTTCGAAAATAGATCAAGCGACATTCTTTAAACTTGGAATAATAACTGTACATACATAAATCCATCATTGGTTTTTTTAAACTTTTTCGAAAAAAAATTATTTGGAGCGGTTTAGGGGAGCTTGGACATTATATGTTGGCCTCCAAACTGCAATTTAAGTAATACAATGATCACTCTCTTTTTAGCTATTAAACTTTCTGTGAAAATTCCAGCTGAGAATAAACTTTGCAAATCAGAACTGTGAGAGTTACAATTATCATATGTTTATCACATACAAATTCTTTGTTTATAGAATTCTTTGACATCAACATCGCCAATGTTAAGATGTGCCGGTGCTGAATGTCTCGGCCGTACGGCACAAGTTATAGCCGATCCAAGAACTACGGCAGAATTAGCACAAGCCAGTTTTGATAAATTGAAATCAGCTAGAGACGTGGCGTCAAGAACTGGCCACTCTTTGGCGTTGGGCTGTCTTCATCGTTACGTTGGTGGACTGGGCTCAGCGCAACATCTCAATACCAGTATCAGTATTCTGCTCGCACTGGCTCATGACCATGCTTCACCTCAAGTCCAGGTACTGTTTAAATTATGAATTATCAGCTTAAATTCTTCTACTTCTCGTATTTAAAAAGAAACATACGAAAACGTCACTCTCTGTATTGTAGGTTTGGTCGTTACATGCTCTTTATTTGATGGCTGATTCAGGAGGTCCAATGTTCCGTGGCTATGTGGAACCAACACTTTCTTTGGCTTTGAAACTGTTACTATCCGTACCGCACTCGCATGTGGACGTGCATCAGTGTGTGGGCAAAGTACTTACCGCGATCATTACAACTATTGGACCAGAATTACAAGGTAACTGAGGTTATAAATACAACTTGAAAATTAAATTAATTGACCAATCAGTAAATTGACTTCGCATTAAATGAGTATGATGATTGTAGGAAATACAAGCACTGTCTGTATGGCGCGTTCATCATTGTTGTGCGCATGCGCCATCATGCAAGATCATCAAGATCCATTGGTGCAAGCTGAAGCTACATCATGCCTTCAACAGCTGCATTTATTTGCCCCACGTCATGTTAATCTTTCATCGTTGGTGCCTAATTTATGTGTTAGTATATTAATCTAGGTTTCATAGTTACTAACCTAAACTTCCAAAAGGTTTGTTTGTAAATAATTAAACTTCATTCAAAGTATATTAAGCTTTAAGGAAATTAACTGATGATAAAATAGATAGGAGAATCAGGTAGCCCACAGCCCTATAAAAACATAACCATCTTGTCGCATCTGAGGTTGCCAACTTAGATGCATATTTATGTTTTCCTGACCGGCTTTGGATCTCATCCATCGTCAGAGTAAGGCTTATCAATAACTTCTCGCATACTATCAGCAAGTGCTGTGCGTGACAGAAACATAAGGTTAACGTCTCTCCACGACTTTGATAGCCTTACTCTGACGATGGATGAGAATCTGATACCGGTCAGGAGCAACATAAACATGCTTGGTTCAAATCCTACATATTATCCAGCATTGTGGATTCATCCACATATTTTACAATGTAGTTGCAGTTTGAGTTAGAGCCAACGCATTATATCAAAAAACTTGTAGAGGTTAAGGCTTTTTACGGGGAGTTTAGTTTGAAATCCAATAAAGCTATTCATGAGGTCGATATGGTGATTCATGACATCGATATGATGTTTAATTTCATGTAGTCTAATATGCAACCTCGTCATCGGTCCCTCCTCAAATTTACAGACCTCGGATATTATGAAGAAGAGTAGTAGGGTACAAAAGATAGTCCTAGTGCAGCCGGAGGGTGCGGGGGCGGGTAGTGTGGTAACCACGAGAGGAGTACTGACCTTGGCGAAATAAAAAAATAATAGATATCATTTGAGCAGACAACCTTTCTCACGGCTAGCGGTTACTTTAACCACTAAACCACGTGGTATTCTTAGTTACATCTAATTGAGCTACATCCTATCAGTGTGACGGTGGCTGGCGCGGGGGTGGGCGGTGGGGGTTGGAAGTCCTGTAGACCACGCCCTCACTGAATATAAGTAAAGTATCTTACATAATTTTTATCCCTTTGAAAAGATGGCAGATTGTTGGGAGAAAATATAACTAGTGTTAATTATAAAAAAAAAAATTCCATCCCACTGTTTTCACCATCACTGGAGTTAGCACAGCAATTTATATAATTAAACGAAAATTCTGTGAAATGGAAGAGTGTGCTAAAGAGTTTGTGGTGTGAGCACCTAATAATCATTTTAAACAATGCGTTTGGTCTAACCTAAGCAGAGGTGTGGGCCTGACACATACACATGTATTCTGATATCATTTCTATCATGCGAAATTGAACGTGACTTAAATGAACTATTTGAAAATGGTGGGGGGTCTTTGAGGTGTATGAAGTAAATTGAACGTTTCAATTGCAACGTGCCTTAGGTCTGTAGGTAGTCTCTGTCTCAGAAGAAGAAACATCTCCATGTCAAGTGAACTCGGTATGCAACTACAGCTTTCTCGCTCAACAACAATTCCACTAAACGGCTAACAACTGGGCTCTCTGAAGAAGGAATACCACTTGTAGCATTGAGAACAACGAAAAAAGAAGTTATCGGCTTGACTGAAGAAGATTGGTCAGAGCTTCAGTCTGACAGACAAATACTCAACCATCTCTTGTGAGAAATCTATCCACAAATTGATTGCATTCATAGGCAAACCAGCATGGTTAGAAACAATCTTAATTGTTCAAACTCCGAATATAACTCTATTGCGTAATGACTTTGTTAAAGTAGCAAGTTTGTACGAAGAGATGTACTTGATTAATTTAATTATTTAAAAAATATTTATAATACAGTTGTATTGTCAAACCCTGAGGAAAATAAAATTTCTTGAACTCTATAAAACTTGTTTTTATTTCTAGAACGTGCTTTACATGCGGAATATCTCATTTCTTGGAAAAAAACAATAGCCGATTTTCACCATCAGCATCGTCTCACACTCGTGCCCCTTAGGCTCTATTTGCAACAAAACCTAACAGATATGAATAAGGTCAAAACAAACTACCGGCAAGGGTATGCGGGAAAGTCAAAGTATGTACGAATATTGAAATGAATCAGTGGATCGCCTACGACTTCTTTATGCATCAAAACGGCTGGTGATACTGACCATGAAAACAAAATTCAGTCCGTAGTAGAAGAATTGAGAGAAGCTAATACAAATTTCTGAAAATTGTAGAAAAATCGTTAGTTAATAATTTGACATTCAACAAACATGGCTATAGTTAGATTTGGTGGACCGTTGACGAAGAAGGAGTTTCAGGCAATTGATTATGGATAATACATCGATTTGAAAAATAAACGATTAAGTGGAATTAGTGAGCCAATAAACAGCGCTGACGCTGTTAATAAGAACTCTTTGGCACAATAAGCCTCAATGGGAGGCTGCGGTGCCTGGGTTTTAGTCCCCCCCTGCAGCATTCTAATTCTAATAAGAACTCTTGAAAAGTACATGGGAGAAAAAAAACTTGTTATCAAAACCTACTTTTTAGATGTCTATGTAAAATCTCGAGTAGATCGTTTATTTGAAGTTATAAGAAACAGAATAAATCTAATGCATCCAAACACTCCTTCTATACTTAAATCAATTTTTGATCAACAATGAGATGTTAGTATAAAATGTCCATCAAAGAGGTAGTAGTCAATGAGCTTCGCGTTTGTTATCCTCGAGGTCGCACTCTTTTTAAGGGTATTGATGACCTGTGGCAGCTGGATTTGATTGAAATGATACGCTCATCAAAATAATGTTAACAAATATATATTGACTATATTTCAAAATATGCTGGGTGGAGCCCAAATCTAAAATCTAAAGGTGGACAAGATAGCTTAAGCAATGGAGAAGATTATAAAATCTAGTGGAAAAGTGCCCGACAATATTCAGACAGATAGTGGGAAGTAAATTCTACAATAAGCAACTTCAAGAAGCTCATGAAAGTGTACAACATAAATCATTACAGCACCAACAAGCAAATCAAAAGTTCCATTGGTGATCGGTTTAATAGAACATTTAAATCGATGATGTATCGCTTATTTAGCCTAAAAAGCAGTTACAAATATATACAACATTCACCTGATTTAGTTCAAAACTACAACAATAGAGTGCATCGTACGATTGGAATGTAGCCTTCAGAGGTGAATGAAAGCAATACACCAACTCTTTTAGCTAAAGTTTATTCATCCAGAGGCGAGCGAAAGGATAAACACCGTTTTAAGGAAGGTGATTATGTGCTCCTTTCGAAGAGTAGAAATGTTTTTACAAGAAGATATACATATCCAACTGATCTGCCGAGATAATTAAAGTTAAAACTGTTCGCAGGACTGTATCTTATATATACCCGCTGGAAGATTTGTCTGGTATCTTATATATACCTGCTGGAAGATTTGGCTGGACAACCCATTCAGGGGCATTTTATACTCAGGAATTGCAGAAAACAAAATATAAAGATGAATATCTTGAGAAAAAAAATATTAAGACGTAAATACATAAAATTACATACATTAAAATCTTACACAAAGCATGATGGTGTGTTTTAACAGAGTTTTAACTGTATTGGCTTTTTTTAACACTAATTCTAATTTTTTTAAGTAATCCTAGTTCTAGATTTCTAACACTCCAAATATACCTCGTGGTCTAGTGGTTAACCCATTCGCTTGCGTGCGTGAAAGGTTGTCTGTTCAAATGATATCTATAACTATTTTTTATTTCGCCAAGGTCAGTACTCCTCTCGTGGTTACCTCCATGTCCACCCCCGCACCCTCAATTGGGAACCATCCTTTGTACCTGACTAAAAATGTTGAGGCTCCGTATTTTACCATTTTGAGAGCAATGGGTCATCTGAAAATTCGTTATATTAATGTTTGACTCTAATATAGAGGTAGATTGATGCAAAATATCAATGATTGGAATATTTTGAAGCCAGATAATGTGAATCACGTTACATATTTTATTGGTTTCTGTTCATTGTTTCATAGATGACGCTCTCCAGTAATCATCTACTTTTGAGAAAGGCCGCAGTGTCCTGTTTAAGACAGTTGACTCAACGTGAAGCCAAGGAAGTGTGTGAGCATGCTCTAACACTAGCTAATGATAACAGTAACATAGAAGGTAATTGTTGAAGTATAATTGGTCTAGGTTGCAATAATTCGAAGTGAGCGTGTAGGGAGAAAGAATAATAACAGTTTCTTACTTATTTTCAGGATTAGTTATCACAGAAACTGGTTTACCTGGAGTGCTGTTTTCAATGTTGGACACAGAAACTGATCAATCACTAATCAAACATATACACGATACATTAACCAGCATGCTGCAAGTATTAGCAGCCAGTAACCTAACCCAGTGGTTATCTCTGTGTAAAGCTGTGCTCACAGTGGCACCAGGTATTATTATTTGTATTATGTAACTTACAAAATCGCAATACGTCAGCTTTGCAAGTAATAACCAATTTCCGGCTCTCTTGCAGAGATCACTTCTGGAGTAACAGGCGACAGCGGCAGCGGAGGTGAACCTGGTGAACGAGAAGTGCTATCCGACGATGAAGAAGGAGATGATGGCGATGAATTCAAGACTGGTGAAGACGCTCGTCGGACAGGATTACAGCCAAGATGGCCGACCAGGGTGTTTGCAGCTGAATCGCTGCGCAAAATCATTGCAGTCTGTCGTGCTGATACTTCCACACCGCACTTGGACTTACAATTGGCCAAAGTATGTTTTTTGTTTTTTTGTTTAACAAAACACTTATGAATTGTTCTTTGTATTTGATGGCTGCAATAATATTACGTTTAGATAACAAGAATAAATTGTAACATCACGATTACAGGAACACATGAACAGTCGTCCTAATCATGGCAAATCTGGTGGTGACTACCTAGTTATACATTTATCAGAACTTGTCCGAATGGCGTTCATGGCGGCTACCAGTGATTGTGATCAACTCCGACTGGAAGGCTTGGCCACCCTACACGAAATTATTGACGCTTTTGCAGCCGTACCTGAACCAGAATTTCCCGGTCATTTACTTTTGGAACAATATCAGGCGCAGGTTGAGTATAAATATCTAGAGTCCCCCCAAGTTATTGCATCTAAAATTTTCTTAAAACAACTGATAACAAAAAAATAAACACTTCTTATAGGTTGGAGCCGCTTTGAGGCCAGCATTCTCGCCGGAAACAGTGCCACATGTGACAGCGGCTGCGTGCGAAGTATGTTCCGCTTGGATAGGTAGCGGCGTTGCTAAAGATCTGAATGATCTGCGCAGAGTACAGGGACTGTTAGTCTCTTCACTGGCCAAATTGCATGGTTCCCGGCCTGCGTTATTGTACAACGAAAGTTTGCTTACTTTAGAAAGATTGGCAATACTTAAAGCTTGGGCTGAGGTAAACATATTTCATACGTTTTTTAGTTTAATAACTGTAAATATAAATAATATTTTTACTTTCTCTTACTGCCGTAAGAGAAAAAACCCGCAAGCGGTGTCTGTTGCATGCAGTTACTTGAGGACAGCGGCTGCACGGGATACCACAGCTCAGTACTCCATGCACATCATCAGAACAGTTCACAGTACACTTAAACATCATACTCTCTACCTTTACAGACAAGGACAAACTCAGTACACAAGCCAGGGTATCCGTCCTTAGTTAATTGGCCTAAGCCAAGAGAGCAGGAAGGGATTAGCTCAGTGGTAGAGTGCTGGACTAGTGACGCGGAGGTCCCGGGTTCGAATCTAGCACGCTGCTCTTAGATTTTCTTTTCCTAGGAGCCTATACAGCTCACTGTCCGGTGTTGGGCAATGTTGTCTGTAGCTAGAGAGCTAGAGAGGCCGGCGTGCACTGAGAATGCTCCGGGGGGCACAATAGATCTTTCAGGTCGCAGTGCAATAATCCCTCCTATAACAATCGAAAAAAAAAGGACAAAAGGAAACGCACAAAAGAATACTTAGTTTACAGTCCGTACAACAGCTTCAAGGCGTTGGCGATACCTATTGGCTATCGCCGTTTAACGGCTGTGAGCTTCACACCTCTGGACTGTTGAATCCCCAAGTACTGTAGTTATCGCCCACAGCTAAACACTCTAACTTCCGATCATTTGCGATCCGGGAAGGCGAACAGTTGACTGCGTTGACGACATTTATCCAACCCTAATGGCATGGCTAAGTCACTTGTGTACCTTGGACTGCATCAACCAACATACCGAGGTGATCTTTTCTAGCAAGCATACAGTTTGAGGTCGTTTATACATAATACATGGGATATTATTATTATTATTATTATTATTATTATTATTGTCTTTTCCTTTTTTTTTTTTATAAGTGTCTCGCGGTCCTTAGGCAAGGGAGGCACGTGGATCACTATAAGTGATCGCATTGTACTGTATTTATGCATTATATAAATAGGACGACTTGGCCATCATCATTACCTGGCTCATTGTAAGTGAATACATTGTGTTCTTGTGTTATATAAATAGGTCAATTTGGCCATCATCATCAGGGGTCTAGCGGCTGCCGCTTGTCCTTCCCCTGCTGCAAAATCTCCCTGATGATCCTACAGCATTATAGCTTGCTGCATTAAAGCCAGCTCTTTTTATTGATCTCCAGTTTGAGTAGTCCTTCCTGGATCGCGCACGGTATTATACCAACTCCAGAGATGACAATCGGCACAATGTCAGCAGACAACGCCTCTCCAAAGAGAAGCAACCTCAGCTGCCAGCGGCCTGTACTTAATCAGTTTTTCATTGAAGGCCCGCACAACATTAGCTGAGTCTGAGACTGACATCTATTATATATACCTTACCCTCCCTCCCTCTTATTGTGTCACACACTAAGAGGTCAGGTGCCCTCCAGTGTATGATCCGTGAGCATCTCGCGATCCCAATAGAGTTGTGTCTGGAGCTCTCTAGCACCGGTTCGGGATGATAATGATAGTAGGGTGGGATATCTCCCGGTGCAGTATCTTAGCCATACTATTGTACCTCTTAAGGTACTCCAACTGTGCCAACATTAGACAGGCACACTCATAGACAGGTGGTGGATGTCTCTGGGGCAGAGTGGCATAATCTGCACTTAACATTCAGGGCACTGAAATCTCCTATAATATAGCGCATATAATACCTGGTAGCCACCACCTGATCCTAAATGGCAATTAGGGTCCCCTCAGTTTCTGGGTAAAGTTGCCCACAGGTAAGCCACATCACTGACGCCTCTGTGTCTATGGCGTTAACATCCAGCGCTGCGGGGTATTGCCCATGTAAGGCCTTCTCACCCCAGGCTGCGGCTATGTTGGTGGCAGAGTCCTGAACCTCCTGCACCCACGGCGACATCCTGTGTAAATCTAAAACCATACACCCCTTATTACTGCACCGATCAGATTCGAGTTCCGGTGGGTTTAGAAATTTAGAAATAAGCTCTCATTCGGACAACCTGTGAATCATGAAAGCCCGCGATACTGACTATACCACGTCCACCTTTCGACCGCAGCAATTCAATTCTTTCGGTGGCAGACCTAGGGTGGTGTTTATTTTGTGTGATAAGCGCTGTTCTGATTGAACGCGCAATTCTGTGGCGGACTACTTTATCACCCCAAACGTATATGACAAAACCGGAACGCAGTACGAGTTGATAGCCCGGGTTAAATTGCCCCTTCGAAGACCTGTCTTAACTGTCAAGTGAAGGCGCTTTTTGAACTTGTCAATCACAACCTGCTTAAGAAACCTGCCACTTTGTGTTCCATTCCTCTCGCTTGCTTTATCCCGAGGTATTAGTATGTTTTGGTTTCCGCGATGGCTTCGAATTTCCTATGCTCCTCGATCTGATTAGTAGTGGGTGTTATTTTGCCGCGTAGGACCGTATGAACGTCATAGAGATATCTGCGGAAAACTTACTGACCAGATCCAGAAGGAGTTCGAGTCGGTCTTTGCGACCGGTGTACACCTTCAGATCATCCATGTACAACAAGTGTGGTAACTTATGTTCGGACGCAGCCTTGCCACTCACAAAATAGCCATAGCCTGAGGAATCAAGCAACCAAGACAGTGGGTTAACCGCGAGAACAAACCAGAGTGGGCTCAATGCGTCGCTCTGAAAGGTACCCCCTCCTGACCGGTCTGGTCCTGGACCGGACAGCGGTCGCTCCTTGCGGGTAATCAAGCATGTGGGTATGTTTTCAGGATATCTATTAACCAGGTATATGGCACCGAGTCATAGGCTTTCTGATTCAATATATGCCATGAACAGATTACGTTTCATTCTCTTAGCTTGTTCCATAACGACGCAGTCAACCGTCAGAAGTTCTTTACACCCGTAAGTGCCTCTCGCACAGCCTTCTTGCGCTTCCGATATGATGTACTGGCTATCAACATGATCATAGATTCTGTCAGCTAGGCACGTGGTGAGTACCTTATAAATGGTGCACAGACAAATGATAGGCCTATGCTGATCTGGGTCCTGGGTGCTGCCCTTCTTATGTTTCAAGTAGGTCAGTCCACTACCTACCTCAACCAAGCGGCTAAACTATTCTGCGTGGTTATAAACTTCTTCCAACAGAAATAGTGGATACCATCAGCAACAGAGGCCTTCTAATTCGGGCATCGGCTGAGCGCATTCCTGATTTCGCCTAGCTCAAAATCCTCAAACGCCACAGCTGGACGAGAATCCCTGTCCTCTGCCAGATACCGAAGCCACGGAGCCTGACGGTTATAATCCGCAACCCCTGACCATAGCCGCCCCAGTACTAAACTCATCTATGGAGAGAATGGAGTTACCGTTGGATTACTTCCCCCTTGCAGCCCCCTGTAAAAAGCCGTCTCATTCTGCTCAAATCTGAGATTATCATTCCTCCAACGAGATGATTTATTATAGCGTCGTAATCTAATAATCTGCCAACTTCTGCTTTAGTGTATACTAAACTTGGCTAAGCGTCTTTTCCGGGTAGGGGGCCTACCCGGGTGGATCCCGGGTCGCATTATTGCATTAACTTTGGCTAATAACTTTGGTTTAGTCTGCTGCATCACCTTTCTGATGAGGCGGCCGAGGTTTTAGCGTAACGCACTAACTTTTCGATCGAGCCTTCTTTTCCAGGCCGCTCCCGTGCTCTGTTAGTGGCAGTTGTTAACGGGTAACGACAAGTAACAATCGTGAAAACCGCTGCTGACGCCGCATACACTACATTATGCATCTCAGACAAATCAGAGGCCATGGCAAGAAG
Source organism: Triatoma infestans (assembly GCA_011037195.1). NCBI lineage: Eukaryota > Metazoa > Arthropoda > Insecta > Hemiptera > Reduviidae > Triatoma > Triatoma infestans. The sequence continues at coordinate 490,569 of JAAEAF010000695.1, forward strand.
GTCGGGGAGAATCGAGTTATTGAGTAGTGCCATACTTCTTATTAAAAAAGGGGACCACTTCATACAGGGCTGTCAAGGTGAATCTGGCCTCCTCACGAAGTTCGTCCAGGATATCTGTGGGTAGAAGATTGTTGGTAACTATCATGCGTCGCTGGTCGGCAAGTCTTTGTTCGGTTACTTCAAGATGCGGGAATCTCTCCCGAAAAAGTCGGTGGCCTATAGCCAACCTTAACAGTTTCTAGGTTCGTCACAATATAATAAGAATGCTTGATGAATTTGTTCATGTCAACAGACCACTTCATGCGCATCCTACACTGCCTTGACGTGATCCTCAATAGACTTACTGGGGAAGCACTTGTCTTGGCTCCTCGGCTGAAGCTTCTTGCGTGAGAGGGACCTGCCTGCTCAGTACCCTCCCACCGGTAGTTCGCATGCTGTCACCTCCCGCACCGGCTCCAGAAGTACACTCGCGTACCCCAGGCAGCGACCTTTGATTTAACTCACCTGTTTTCAACTTCTTTAAAAAATGAAAAAGCTAACAAATACAGTTTATACCTTCAGCCAGGTAGAATAAAAACCAGCCGCCTCTAACATGAGGAACAGACGCTGGAGGGTGTGCCACCCTAACTTAGGGCACACCTGTTGGGGACACTCTTTCGCCCAGAGTCAACCCTCGGCCGTTGGCATCTTCCCCAGCCCCCTTTAAGGCAAGTACTACCACCACCGCTGTTAGCCTACTTGACTGGTAGCCCAGGGGACACTACATGGAGCTTGCGGTTGGATCTTGCCCCCCAGATTATTATTATTATATTTTTTCCTCAACCCAGAGGGCCGGTGGGTAAACAAAGCCTCACGGTCTGCGGCAAGGGAGGCTTTGACTAAGTTGCTGGCAGAAAAAAAAAGACTTCCAGGTTTCCCGAATGATTCTGCATGAGTGCTTGTATTATTATTATTCTGTAATAGCTTGTATTATTATTATTATTATTTTATATATATATTTTTTAATTTAAGGCAGGCATGTCAACATCTATGGTTATTGACTTCTCAGTGCACTGCGCGACCTCTGGACAGTGTTTTCTCGTTACAGACTTCCTAGGAAGGAAAAATCTAAGGGCAACACAGCTGGACTCGAACCCGGGACCGCCGCGTTGGAGTCCAGTATGCTAACCGCTTAGCTATTCACACTAGCTGTTCCCTTCCCTTATTATTATTATTATTATTATTATTATTATTATTATTATTATTATTATTATTATTATTATTATTATTGTAAACCTATCCGTTATCTGAAACATTTTTACCGAAAAATAGTTTTTTGGCAATTCTATGGAATCTGAGATGTTAGGCTTAATTCTAATTTGCTGTTGGGTCGGCTCTACGCCTGCTAGTGTAAGAGTGTACTCTCATTCACGTAGCTTCTAAATATCAAGATCCTAAATTGGACGACTATTTCCCATTATCTATTACTTCTAAGCAATTTTAAAAGCAACTAAATGTTTGATAACAATTTCAGTTCGAAAGAAATTCGTCAATTAGAATTATAAATTGGCACCGCAGTTGTGTAATGGCTAGCACTTTCGTTTGAATATAAATATTCTCTTAGGAGGCATAAATGTTAAATGTTATTATCCCAGCTTCACGAGAAAAAGTGGCCATTTAAAGCGGGCGTGCTCAACCTCCCTTCAATGAAGATCACCTTCTGACAGTGGCCTTTCAGGGTTATTGTTCCAACAGCTTAGTTTTTTATAATTGTGTTGGTGAAATTATGAACAAGTGGAGTTATTTAAAGCACAAAAGCAAAAGCAATATATTTAGTTTGCAGATTTTATAAAGATGTGATATGATGTGGTTTTTTGTTAGTAGTGTACACAAAACAATAGAAAGTAGTTTTTAGTTACAGGTTACCTTGGAGATATATGATCACATAAATAATTTTGTGAAAAGGATATTGAGGTTCGGCCAAAGAAAACTGTTTTTTCAAATTTTTCCCGACTTTTCGGCAAATTTCTTGTTTGAATTTCTTAAAAACTACAGTTTAGCTTGTGATTTACCATCACCAACACTGGTGATGGTGTACCACTTGGTGATAGTATATCACAAGTTAAACTGCAGTTCTTGAATCAGAAATTCAATCAGGAAAATTTTTATCGTGAAGAAGGCAATAAATTTGCCGAAACGTCGGGAAAAATTTGAAAAAACAGTTTTCTTTGACCGAACCTCAATATCCTTTTCACATCAAATACAGCGGTCATAACGAAATCAAAACATAAAGAATTTTGTAAATTAACCAAAAATTGATATGATTTGATCAGCTGACACACCCACCGTATACTGTGTAACGCGCGCTCACTAGACGAACTGCTGGACAAAATCAAATAACAAAGTAGAGCGAGTACAAACTTCTGTTTAGATTTTTTGTGCCATTATAACACTATCAAAATTTTATAAAATAATACTTTAAATAAATTTACCTAACATTGTAATAGTAAAAGTAAGTCATATTATTCATAGGTGTACATCGTAGCGATGGTAGGAAATAATAAAAAAATAAGAAATAATGTAAACAATAACATAATTAATAACAATAACATTGGGAACGATAATGAAAACGACAATGGTGAATTGGTTGACGATGATTTTGGTGACTTTGAATCTGGTGGCGAATCTTTGCTGTCTCTGGTGCAGCCAGAACTAGTGCCCTTGTCGCAGGCGTGGTTGGCTGCGCTCAAAGATCACGCCCTTCTCTCACTTCCACCAGGTAAATATCTATTTCCAAGTTTATTATTCTCTTCCATGTTTTTTTAATCACTTCAAGTAGTGATTAAAAAAATAATACTTTTTTTTTGTTTATAACCACAAATATAGAATTCGCCAGTCAGCTACCACACGATGGCGGTGCATTCTATACAACTGATACAATGGACAGCTGTAGACCGCATTATAATGCATCCTGGCCGCCTCTCTTGCATGCAGCTGCACTGTGGCTTAACGCTACCCAGTTTAAAGGAGAAGTTGCCAGTGATCGATTTCATTTATTGTTCGGTTGGTAACTACATTCAGTCATAAAATTACCTATAATCACTTATTTCAGGCAGACATTTCTGAAGGGATTATTATTATTGCAGGTATATGCATGGAAGCTTTGTGCAGCCCTCGAATGGTTGAACCTTTGGAATCAGTTGTTACATGTCTGCAAGCACTGTTCACTCTGTTGGATTCTGAATTGCCCAGGCAGTTGTTAATGGAAGACAAATCTCTTGGAATAGAATTGTGCAATGTGTTACATAGGTAAGGTTGCAACCAATTCTTTGTTGGTTTATCTTACTGTAAGAAAAAGTATTGCGAACATGCCAGATTTTCGTAATGGAGTTTTCCAGCGGTAATACATGATAGAACTTCTAGAAAAAGAAAAATCTCTCTGAACCCGAATTTCATTTAGTTATCCTCGTTGTTGCATACAACTTTAGATATGGCTTTAGATATGGGTTTCGGTTTAAATCCGTCAACCGGAATTACAGTTATTCTGAATGTGATTTAAGTTTTCTCCGATTTTCTCAAAATTGGTTCCAACGACTTTCTTGAATTTTGTTTTAATTTTGTATTTATTGATAATTGTTTTGACAATGGCTTGTACAATAAGGTTTGATTACAAATGCACTAAACATCATTTAATTACAAATACATTACAATAGAAAAGTAAATAACAGAAAAGAAAAGCAAGCAAAATAAATAAAATAATTAACTAAAAAGAAAAAACATTAACCAGGAACGTTTATAAACAAAAAAAAATTATGAAATATAAAACAATGATGTACACATAAAAGCTAACTTTATACCATTTTTAACTAGGTTAATAAAATTAAAAGAAAATCCCAATTCTTTTAAAAAATGTATCTTTTTGTTTATTTGAGCGAAATTAGTTTCATTTATTTTAGTTATATGTTTACAATAAAATAATTACAAAAAATTGACCTTGAATCTTTCTTTTCTCTCTCTTTCCTTTCTTTGTTTGTTTTTCTCCCCTTTTTTTTAGTTTTAATACAATAATTATCCATTCATTCAAAATAAACCCTCTCAATTTTAAACTAACTAAAGTAAAATTTTAGAAACTACTACTTTCTTTCTAACAAAGAAGCTCAATAATGAAATGAATTGATCTGAATTTTCTAATGAAACATCTGTATATTTCTTAATTTAATATTCTCTTATTGGATAAAAGATTGAACTGTTTAAATAAACGTGCTCCAGGTTATCGTTGTCGTTTAAGTTGCATAGTGGACAGATATTTTCTGGGTCAAAGATATATCTTAAGCCATTTACAATCAATCTCTGTGATCAGAACCCCTAACTTGAATCTGTAAATGACTTTTATCTTTCTATATAACTGGCGCCACTTAGCGAACATATGTATATTTTTATATAAGAGTATTTGGTCGAGTTTAGGATTCTCTCTACATCTAAGGACAAAAGGGATTCGATATTTTTTCTTTCAAGTTAGCAAGCTCCCCTTTTATACGTCGCTAGTCCTGAGACAACCATAAATCAACTTAAACTGATCGGACGTCCAGTTAAAAGATAGCATACTGTTGTCCACATTTTCTATCAGAGCTAGGTAGGCCTGTTTGCTTAGACGTTCGTTATCCATCTCTAACAATTAGGGCCACCACTTAAGAGTGCGAAGGAAAATAAACAAATTCAGATGGTAACTTTCATCTTCCATTCGCGTGATATAATTCGGGATGGCATTGGCAGTTTTAAAAGAGACTTGAAAAATGTTAACTTTACTCGCTCCACTAAATCGGCATATTTTAATCCCGAAATTTCACTATAGTATAATAATGTGGAAGTTACTATTGTATTAATCATTCTTATTTCTGCCGCCAGGAGTTCGTTTTACTTTTGAATACTAAATTGTTAACTTTAGATATGGCTGGCTTTTAAAATACTATAATAGTGCACTGTCGAAATTTAGCAGAAGAACTAAAATGGATGCCTAAACAAATAAACACGTTTTTAATTCTTTCTTTGCTTACCAGAACTTCGTCCTTAATTTATTTGCACATGGTTTATGAAAGGGAGAAAATTATGGTTTTATCAGTATTAAGTTGAAGGCTATTTATTTCAAAATATTTTTAAAGAATTCCTAATTTATTTTGAGCATCAATCCACGAAACTGCTAAAATAGATCGTCTGCATATGATAACAATTGAATTTCTGTTAAATTATTTAGATTGATTCCACGAGAGCCATGACTTTCGAAATAATCTATTATATCTGAGCGGTCAAGGAAAATAAGAGTGGCGATAATTTATCTCCCCGTAAAACCCCTTGAGTCACATCTACTTCAGTTGATGACAAAATCTTAAATCTAGTTTAAAATAAGCAATATTATAAAGATTGAATATGTAGTTGGGCCCGCAATGCTGGATTACATCTATGATTTTATCCGTCATAGCATGGCTTAATTTTGGTTTCGGATTTCCATCCAACGTCAGAGTAAGAATTGCAATCAATTCGTGTATAGAGATGACTTAAACTATATGTTTATATCACAAACGACATTGATAGATTCCAATTGAATCAACCAGAGTAAGCTTAACAAGTTCGTGTAGAGAATTTACTTCAACTTCAGCATTCTCTACACCAACTTGATAGCCTTACTCTGACATATTAGTGATTTCAGCTGGCGGTCTTAGCTTCCTTCTTTTACTTCCGAAAAACTGGGTTCATGAATCCGCCTGTCTTCGAGATAATTGGTAAACAGTACGAAATGTGTGAAGTAAAACTGTGTGTTGGTTTTTTTAGATTGTTGTTGACAAGAGACAGTCTCGATGTACAAATGCTTGTTATGGATGTATTAAATCAGGTGATCAAAGCTGGTCGAGAAGATCTGGAAAATTCTAGAAAGAAAAAATTGAGAGGTAGTTATTGAAAATGTAAAAATAGGAAAAAATACTGTTCCGTTGTTGAACATATCATATTCAAATATTGTTTCAGAATTGGCGCCAGCAAATCAAGAACCATCATCCACACCGGAAGCAGTGGAGAATATTGGCGAAGGTGATGCTGATGGTTTATTAGAACCCGGAAAGTCTTTAGTATTCGCAGTGTTGGAAGTTTGTCTGTGTGTGCTGGTCAGACAGATACCGTCGTTAAATCCGACTACTGGCAACAATGTGGCTGGTGCTATTGCCAGTGGCACCAATGGCAGTCTTATCTACGGCGGCACATTCAAACAGAAGAAAGGTCATTCACCGCATGCGCCGCTCGTGAACAGGGCTCTAGATATGATGGGACAATTGCCTAAGTTATGTTCACCACAAGGTAAATATATAACTGCATCTGGATTTATCTGCGCAACTTGCTGTGTTTTTATTGCGGCTGACAGGTTTTGAATTTGACAGAACTCTGCTAGAGCCCTAAAGACAACAAAAGATCTTTGTATTTAATGTTACATTAGTAACAGTCCATCTTCATTATTACCTTAGGGTGTATTTTACTGCCGATGTCCCCGTACGAAAGACAACAGTAAATAAGGTAACAAATGTGAGATTTTGATCAGCGTTAAAAGTGATAGAACGACTGACCCTGAAAAGGGCTAATCTTCGGTTGTACTAAGCACGATTACACAGCACTGAGTACGGCGGTTGTGTCTATGGCCTACCTATATGTACAACAACATATAATTGATTAATTAAAAGGGGCTGTTATGCCAACCAATTAAAGTGATTGAACTGTGCTAGACTCATACGGCAACATATAAAGCGATTCATCGGTGCTAGAAAACGTTCTAACTGGTTACGAAGGCTGTTGAGGGAATCAATAAAGCCTGTCTGACCATTTTGAATATACACTGCTGGCAGTGCGTGAGACGTCTGGTTTTACTTTGAAATGAGTCGGTAAGTACTGGTAGCTGGTTCTCTCAACCTCTTGCCGGGTGGTGCCTGGTTAAAATCAATCTTTTCCCTCGTTGTAATTTGCGAGCCTTCATATGCTGTTTTTCTGCTAGTTAGAAATTTTTGCCGGCTGGTTGTCCTTACATGTCAATTCCTCAGTGCTCCATTTTTCATATTGAACTACACAATCTGTTTTGTCCAATTCTAACGAAAACTCGTTTCCTCATATACCATTCCATCACATCACTCCTTTCCAATCCTCTAACAGAACAACTTTCCTCTTCAATAATACTAGACTATCCATTGTGGAGAGTTGATGACCTCGTGGTCTACTTTACCCTGACGATGCAATGTTTCATGATAATGGAGTGTCGCCATTGAGTGCCTTCTCCATTACAAACATTCTGATGTTGCAGTATAATACTTACTTGTGGCACTTAATATTGCAATTTAATTTTTAATAAAAAATGTTTCACAGCACCCTATCTTCACATCCTAACCCTCTAGCCCGTCACCTTTCATCCCGTACCCTACCAGATAACCCTCCTAGATGGCTTAAACGCCAGTGGCCTCGAGACATTCCCTCTAGTGCCAGTGCTAGTGACAGTGAGTGAATTATTGATTAGGAGTACTACCACTGGGTAGTTTCTTCACTCGGATTTTATTTTATTTTATTTTTGTCTGTGTATGTATATTTACTTATGGCACAATAGTGCTTGTGTAAATTTCTTAATAAAAAAAAAGAAGACAATTTACCGGAAATCGTAGTTTTGTGGTCCACTGAGAATGAAAAACATATTTTATCAAATGGTATGTATGTGAACACAATAACAACATAAATTCAATACCATTGAAGGTGCGGTATCCATATTGCCGACGGTACTCTATCTTACTACTGGAGTTCTGGAAGAAATTGGAGGACGTCAGAATAGTAACAATACTGCCAGCGAATTAAGTGGAGTGCTACACTGTTTAATGGCGGTTGCATCGCATCCTTACTCCACACATCAACTTACTTCACAGCAGTGGCGAACTCTTTTGCAGAGTGCTCTGGCCAAAATCATTGACCTAGCCAAAACAGGTTTGCAGACATTTATAAAAAACAGTATATTTAATATTAGTAAGATTGGTAGTGAAAGTTTTCTAACCTATCTTGAATTTCCTAATAAACAAACAAAAAATTGTTTCACGCTACCAGAATCCAAGGATTTGATAGGCGGCTATTTAGATATCAGTTGATTTTATATTCATTTAATTTGCTATTACGGCGACAAGTATGGAATTGCCAATTCTTGAACAACTCGGACACCAGTGTCCTTTGTACAATCGAATTCACTCGCTTTCCAAGTGTTCTTGACACAATTATTCAACAGTATTAGTAATTTTTTTTAAAATAAATATAATGGAAATCAGTGATTGAGAGGTTTATTGATTTAGGCACTGATGAAGCAGGCGATGACAGTAGGCTTGATGAGGTTACAATGATGATGGCGATTGCAGTATTCGTGCTACACGCGCCTGCGGAAGTTGTGCTTGCACCAAACTTACAGTATCCTTGTATAAACCATTTTAGAAGATGTATACAGGCGGACGATATTCAGGTAAAATATATCGCAATAAATTGTAAATTAAAAATTTTTGAGAAGGCACTTTCATTTCCGGCTAGAAAAAAAAAAACGGCATCTCTTAGAGATCAATATAACTGTATAACGTGGATAAAGGTTGCGAAACTGTAATGCGATTTTATCTTTTGTAAACTTAGTTTTTTCATAATTTTACTTTTTCTTACCGCAAGGGAAAGTATGCATTCATGTCGAATTTGAGAAATTGAATTTTTACCGTAAGTAAACATTCACATGTACATGTTCTGAGCTTCGAGCTTCTCTGAATAATAAAAAAAATATATATAAGTTATAAGTTTTGTAATGAAAACTTATTTTTTTAAAAAAGGAATTTTATTTCAAATCGACACAACTCGTACTACAGGTTGACCACAATTAATAATGAGAGTAAAAATGATTGCTTATATAACTTTTCTTAATGAATAATACAGAGAAAGAATACAGTATATGGATTGCTGTGTTAGTTTGTTTACTTTACAATATAGTCAGCAGTATTGCAGTATTGTTCTCTTAACTCCTCTCCTCCTAGAGGGAAATTTGCGGTGGGCAATTTCTGCTTTCGGGAGTTGGTTCATTTTTCCTACAATATTTTTTACAAAAATTTTTAATTATAAAATATATTACAGCAATCAAAGTAATGTACAAAATTATAAGATTGAAGTAGTTAAAAGGAGAGTTAACATGGTTATGATTGTTAGTTCGAATTTCTTCTAATTTAGCGGGTAAAATTTTTATTTCTTGTAAGTCGTTGAGGTGCAATTTTGTTAGATTGTTAAGTTCTAATTTTTCTAGATTGTAACTGTATTCCATGACAATTTCTCTGCCCAAAGATTGGTTTTGAAATAGTTTATTATTAATTATACAATTGTCATTTTTGACTTTAAAAATGCCTTTCTTTTTTAAATTGAATAATTCGTGATTACATTTTACATTTACATTTCTTTCGTCAGGATTAACAATTATTAGAGTGTTGCTGTTTTCTATTTGATAGACCATAAAATGTACATCTGTCTTATGGTATTCACAATTTTTAACACCTATATTGTTTACAATATCTTTAAGACAAGTGTCTTCTAATTTGAACATATGCTCACAATAATGAATTGTTTGACAATTTACACAATTTGTTACCTTAAAAATTTTATCATTATCCTTAGTGATTATAATCTTATTCCTATTTATCATCAAGAATTCATTGGATCTAAATATAGGTAGAAAGAATATTTGGTATAGATTATAAGTTTTGGTCTCAAAGATAGGGATGTCTAGTATGAAGATGATTTTTTCTTCAGTTAGTCTACAGTGGGGAGTTATTAATTTGTTTAGGTCCCAATTATTTTCTAGTTTGAGGGTTGACCCTTGAGTAAGTATGTTTATCAGTTCTAAGAGGATGCTAGGGTGTATTATAGAAGTGTGCAGTGTGTTAATGCTGCAGAAAGTTAAGGAAGTTTCTAATTCTTCTAGGAGTGTGGTGATAGCGATTGTATTTTGGATTAATGTTTGTAGTAGAATCACCGTCTGGTAATAGGAGTCCTGGTCAATTTCATTGTTTATGAATTGTTTAAATCTCATCATTTCACTTTGAATGATCATTTCGTTTGGTTTGATAGTACTAATTTGTTTGTTGAATTCTTCAGTGACTTTTGGAAGTATAGCTGATTGTTTTTGTTCTGTTAGTTTAATTTAAGTTGGTTATCTTCAATTTGTTTAAATAGGTCGTTATATTTATCTCCGTCTTTGGAGTCTAGGTTTCCTGTAATTTATTTAGGATGGCTCCTAATCCGTTGATTAGTCCTCTTTTATGTCTAGTAGAAAATGGTAGTCTATATTTGTTTTCTAATTTGATTGAATTGTACTCTAGTAATTTTACGAAATTGGAGATTGATCGAGTAGATTGACTTGAGGTTAGATTTTTGAGTATGTTTTCTTTATTTTCAGTCAGCTTAGTGTATACAGGTTTTAATTCTTGGAGAGGGTAGTAATAGTAGACTTGGTAGTCAGAAGTTTGTATTTTCGTAGTTCCTAAGCCTATCATAATTGTTCCGCTAGAATTACTAATGTTGTCGAATTGTAGGCTTTGACAGATGATTAGAATTCTGTAACAATGTAAAGCCGTAATTTTACTTAATGTCTAATTGTTTATTAATTTATTCTAACTAGTTAGAGAATTAATTATTATTGAGTTTAGTTTTATTTTATTCTATATTATTTCTATAATTCTATAATAAGGTTATTCTATAATAAGATTTTATTAAATATCTTATTACACATCTCATTAAGTGTCTTATTAGCTAGGTCTGCTGATTTTTTTTTTTTTTTCACGATTCGTATTCAGCGAACGTTTTATTTTATTTTAATTTTTTCTCACGGTTCGTATTCAGCGAACGTTTTATTTTCTATAAACTCGTTTCAGTTAACGTTCATTTGAACTCGTTTTATATTACTTATATTACTATTTGTTCGTATTCAGCGAACAATAATAATTTTTTTTTTTTTTAATTTTTTTTTTTTTAGCTAAGTTATTTCATAAAATAAACAATTTTATTATTTAATTATTTTTACTATTATAAATTTTATTAAATTATTCCATTATTATAAATTATAAATTTTACTATTTAATTCAATCCTTTTCTAATTGATGCCTATTCTTGCTTATGTCATTGATCCGAAGTCTCGATATTAATCTTTAGAAGTAGAGGGTCCTGGATCGAACGGAAAATTTGGGTTTGTACAAATTTTTGAGTTTACTTTGCTTCTGTTTGTTTTTTATGTACACCTTTTTTGGTAATTCGCTAGTTCTTGTAGGTTTATCGGTCCTAGTTCTGTTCAGTTTCCCGATGGTATTTTCTTTAGCCTTAATGTTCCTTTCGTTTACATTTCTGTATAACAGTTTTAGTTTGTCCTTGTGTTTGTCTATGTAATTGTTAATTAACTGTAATTCTAAGTTTATATTGAAGGGTGAACGTTGTCTAGGTTACCATATAGTATTTCAAAGGGTTTTAATTTAGTCACAGTGTGTATAGTGTTGTTGTAAGCAATGATTGCATACTTGACTTTGTTTTCGATTGATTCTTTTTTGTATTCATCTTGATTGTTAAATAGCCTAATGTGTTCGATTAGGGTGGAGTGAAATCTTTCAATCGATCCATAGATTCTGGGTGTTGCGTTGAGATGAAGTGTACTTGTATTTTATGTAAGTTAAGTAATTCTTTTACTAGTGAGTTATTGAATTCGAGGCCATTGTCTGTAATAATTTGTTTAGGGATGTTGTGATGACTGAAATATTTTATTAATTTGTTAACTATTTCGATTCCTTGGCTCGATTTTAAGGCGTATGCATGAGCATATTTACTAAAAGGACATATTAATGTTAGGAATTTTTTGTTGTCTAGAGTTGTGGTGTCAGTGTGTAGAGTTTCCAAGGGTTTTGTGGGTGTAGGAGTGATTTTGTATTCGAGTATTAATGGTCTTCGTTCGTATTTTGTTACTAGGCATGTTTCGCATTGGTTGATGTAAGATTGTATAGATTCTTTTTGATTTGGCCAGTAATAAAGGTTTTTTATTCTTGTGTAAGGTTTTTTATTCGTTGGTCCCGCGGTGATTGGTTTTACTAATGTGGTATTTTTCGATTATTTCTTTCATTTCATCCTCTTCTATTACGTCTATAAGTTTTTGTGTATAACGTACGAAGTTGATTTCGGAGTTTCTAAAGTGTTTAAACAAAATAGTACAGAATTTTTCATATGTGTCAGTTTCGAAGTATAGGCAGTATCTGGTTTTGGGGATTACTTTCTCTCTAATAAATTTAATTAGTTCTGTTTCGAAATTGTTAATGGAGAATTGGATGATGAGTCTTTGTTTGTTATTGAATAGGTTTAAGGTAATTGGTTCGGCTGGGCTGTGTTCTACTTCGGAGATAATTATTTGGTTACTACCGTGGTTCACGGGTCCGTCTATTATTGGAATGTTATTGTCGGTATTACTTCTTGCGTTGGAGTGTGCTGTATTGTCGCTTCCGTCATTTTCTTCTACGTTAACAGCTACAGATTCGGTGGGGTTATTTTGGTTGTTTCTATTATATTCGTCCATGATTTCGTTTATTACGTCATTAATTTCTTTTTGTCTGTCGTCGATGGGCTGTGTCTCATTGGCATGTAGTTCAATTCAGGAGAGGGCGTCTGCTACTATATTTTCGGAACCTTTTTTGTAAATGATTTCGTAGTCAAATTCTTCAAGTTTGAGTCGCCAGCGTAAGAGTTTCGAGTTCGGTTCTTTTAATGAAAATAACCATTGTAACGGTCTATGATCAGAGTATATTTTAAATTTTCTGACGAATAAGTATGGTCTAAAATATTTTGTCGCCCAAACAATGGCTAACAATTCTTTTTCTATTGTGGCCAGCCTGCATTCAGATTCGTTTAGTGTTCTGCTCGCAAAAGCGATGGGTAGGTCTTGGTTTTGTGTTTTTTGACTAAGTACTGCTCCTAGAGCAAAATTACTTGCGTCGGTTGTGAGTATAAATTCTTTTGAAAAGTCTGGGTATTTAAGTATTGGTTCGTTTGTTAGTAGTGTTTTACAGGTATTGAAGCAGTTGATGTATTCTGGGTCATTGCAGTTGATTGTTGCGCCTTTCTTTAGTAATTTGGTCATTGTTTTGGTGATTTGTGCAGTCTTTGATAAAACGTCTGTAGTAGCCTAACAGTCCTAGGAATGCCTTTATTTGTTTCGTAGTCTTAGGTAGTGGATAGTTCTCTATGGCCTTAATTTTGTCTTTTTTTGGTTTAATTCCGTCTGGGGTGAAAACGTGTCCTAAATAGGCAACTTCTTTCCTGAGGAATTCGGTTTTGTCTAGCTGTATTTTGAATTGTGCTCTTCTCAGTCTCTCAAATACTTCACGTAGTCTATGTACGTGTTCTTGTAAGCTAGTGCTAAATACTATTATGTCGTCCAAGTATACTAGGCATAGTTCGTTCTGTATCCCTCGTAAAATGGAATCCATAACCCTTTGGAAGCTGCTCGGGGACGTCTTCAGCCCGAACGGCATCCTTAGGAATTCGTAATGTCCGTTTTCGGTACTAAAGGCTGTCTTCTGTATGCTGGATTCGTCCATCTCGATTTGGTGGAAACCAGATGCGAGGTCGAGTGTAGAGAAATATTGGCATTTGCCTAGTTTGTCTAATAAGTCCGTTATGTTTGGTAAAGGGTATCGGTCGTCTACGGTTTTTTCATTTAATTTCCTATAGTCGATTACGACTCTCGATTTTTGTACTCCTGTCGCGTCCAGTTTTTTCGGTACTACCCAGATGGGTGCACTCCACGGTGAGTTTGAGGGTCGTATGATATTTTGTTTTAGCATGTCGTTAATTTGGGATTGTACTTCCGCTTTATGTACCTGAGGATATCTGTATGTTTTAGTGTAGACTGGTAGTTCGTCTGGTTTTTATGTGGTGTTTAATTTGGTTGGTAAACGTCAGTGGACCGTCTAAGTGGAAAATGTCACGATGTTCATTAACTAAATTTACGATTGCTTGTTTTTCTTCTGCGTTCATGTGTTCAGTCCTGATCTTGTTTATGTCGAACGTCAGTTTCTTGTGGTCAAAGAGATTTAGATTACTTAGTTGGTTTACTTCTGTACTAATGAAACTTTCTGCTTCTGTAGGTGCATTTAGGGTTAGTCTGACTGTTTCGTCTCTAGGGTTTGGGATGGTGCAATATGCTTCATGATTTTTCACGTTTACTAGGCATTCAGGTATTTCCAAATTTCCAAATTTAGTGTAAGGAATAATAGCGTCTCCTTGTTTTATGTTTTTTATCGGAATCTTTATACGTTGTACTGATCTACTGTCAATTAAGTACGTCTCGGTATGGTTTATATGTTTCTCGTCAGTTTTGTTATTATAATTAATTTTTATTTTGCAATTGGGGGTAGTCAGTAGGTTTTGGTTGAGATCGATGTTAGCTTGTAGTAATTTGAGATTGTCAAGTCCTAGAAGTAGGTCGAAGTTTTGGTGGAATTTAAATAAGTAGAATTTTAGTGTCAAGTTTTTTGTTTTAAATAATTGGTTTAGTGGTATGGTGGTGCTATAGTTTTCGGTCGATGTGGCCATGAGCTGTGGTCACTTGAAATGGGTCTTTCGCTATTGAGTTTTTGTAATATTTTTTTGCATTTTCGGGGTTGACGAAGGATTTTATGCTGCCGGTGTCGATAAGGATTTTCAGATTATTACCGTCGTTGAGTATGTACGGTAATTCACTGTTTGCGTTGTTTATGTTGGTTAAGTAACTTCGTGTGATGTCTGGGTGTTCTCTAAAAAATAATTTGGTGCTTGTTCAGGTAGTGTTGGCTCATTAGTTTCTGATTTCCACAGATTCTATGTTGTTTAATTCCTCGAAAGTGTAATTTTGTCTTGTAATGGGTCTTCCGTAAGTAACTTGTTTAGTTTGATTTGGTCTAAAGGTAGTGTTTCAGGTACTTATAGACATAGGTGTAGGTTGAGGTAGGGAAGGCTTGTTAGTATAAGAGTTTTGATGTTGAACGTTTCTAATATAAGAGTTTTGCTGGTTGGGTCCGTTTCGTATTGGTAAAAATCGCGATGTAGCCTGTGGTGTAAATTGTGTGTTGTTAGGTGGAATAAATTAAGGTTGAGGTTTGTATTTTTGTGTAATAGGAGGATTCGTTAAATGTTTTCGGGTTGTTGTATAGAGTTTATTGGGGTCTAGATTGAATTCGTTAATTAAAATTTGATAGGCTTCATTAAGAGTGTCAGGAATTCTGGCTCTAATGGATGTTCCGACTGGTCCTAGGATTTGTAATGAAAACTTATTTTTTTAAAAAAGGAATTTTATTTCAAATCGACATAACTCGTACTACAGGTTGACACACAAGAATAATGAGAGCAAAAATTATTGCTTTATATAACTTTTCTTAATGAATAATACAGAGAAAGTATACAGTATATGGATTGCTGTGTTAGTTTGTTTACTTTACAATATAGTCAGCAGTATTGCAGTATTGTTCTCTTAACTCCTCTCTTAACTTATAGTTTCAGCGAATAACTATAGGAAGCTCCAACTTAATATTCTGTAGTAAGACCTATCTGACGATTTGCGGTCAAAATCCGCCAACTGGGAGTGAGACTTCACTAATTTTTTCTCCCAGTTTTTGACTTTTTCATGAAGGGTCCTGTGGAGCTACTTTGAACTTAATATGTGTATTTATCATCAAATAGTTTTATTACTTTCATTTGAAACATATTTCTGGAAAAATTTATTTTAGAGTTGCCCTGGGAAAGGGCGCAAGGAACTGCCCTCTAAAAGTGCCGCTTCTGTGTTTTGTTGGTAAAATTCTCAAGTTGAAGAAAATCGCTTGACCGTTTTTTCGAGAATGGAATCGATCATTTTTTTACTTTCTTTTATTTAGTAAAAGGAAGTAATTGCGATCGTGCCAGATTTTCGAAATTGAGTTTTCACCGAAATACATGTTTTGAGGTCCCTTGAAATAAGAAAAAAATTTAGCGAATGGCCTTTTTGATATATATATATATGTATGTATGTGTGTGTGTGTATATGTCTATGTTTTTAGTTATTACCACCGCATCAGGCACGATGTCGGGCAAAATCCATCAACTCGTTGACATTAATGAATGGTTTATTTTTGTTATTCGTGATTTTCTCCAAAATCGCTCCAACGATTTTACTTGGTATACTGTCTACACACACAAATACCTATCACTTTTATTTGAATTATTTTCACAGAAAATTGATTTTTTGGGTGAGTAGTGGGGGACCAGTTGCTTAATGCGATCCTTTAAAGTACACTTCAGTATAAAATATGGTTTACCATCTACATAATATTAATATTCATTAGAAGTTTAAATGGAGTTCCAGATTTGAAAAAATCGGTTAGCCGGAAGTGCGATTTAACAGAACAAGTTTTTGTGGTCTTTTGGAATTTTTTTCGAAAAAGGTTGCATTGATTTTCTATAAACTTGGAATGCTTGCTCCATAGATAGAAACTTATCACTTTTATTTGAAACATTTTTCTGAAAAAATTGATTTTAGAGGGGATTTGGGGCCCTGGAGGTTAGTTTAAATTTAAATCTGCTTTGTTGGTTTTGACATAGAGCGCTCCACTTTTAGTCGCTCAGGTATACAATAAAATCCCCAGCGTCGTGTTTATGGCCAGCCCAACTAAACATTGCAATTTTAAAGAAAATTTCTTGATTTAAAGAGAAAGTCGTAAGAGTGTTTCCTATCACAATGAGTTTTTAGTATGGCGTCATCCTAAACTCCATGTCTATAGCGACTTGAATGTTCAAAAACATCATTTACTCAAATTCAGAGAGAATTTCGGAAGCTTATTGGACTGTTATTCCGGATTCTATTGCTGCGGTAAATAAATTAAAAGGTTTCCTTTTAGAGCGTAGGACTTGCTTCATGACTGGGTGAAAGCAAAAATGAACATGGTTTTAAGTTGTAGTTTAGCAAGGCTTGCAACAAGGGCAAGGGACGATGAAAGCTAAGCTTCCATATTGGAAACTTTGCTTGCATTATTGATATTCATCAGATATTTAAAATATTGTCTGTATATTGTTTTTTGCTTAGACAAGACTGAAGTGTGTGCAGACGTTGAGGACGATCTTCGGTCACACAGACATGTCAGTGTGTACCGGGTATATCCATTCGCTAGGACCAAGACTATTGGACTTGCTGCACAGCAGGCCGGCCAAACAACCTTCTTCACAGCCAGAACTCTCCTTAACTCTGGAGTGCATTGCTGCGGCCGAGGTCTTAGTACGTCAAGCAGGCTCCGCTCACAGTCAGTATCTATCTGTTATTATTGTTATTTAAAATCTCATTTCTTAATATATAGCATGCTTGCCAACAAATCAATAATTTAGGTTGTTTTAAGTATTGCTTAATTAAAATAATATTATTACATTACCACCGGTGATATACTCACCAGCAACAAATAACTCATTTATACAGCTGACTAAACGAAACTTTTCAACATTTTGAAATAGAATAAAATTTTTATAGATATATCACACATTTTTTACTTTCTCTTACTGCTGATAAGAGGAAGTATTGCATCATGTAAAATTGTCGATTTCGAGTTTTAACCGGAAACACATGTTTTCAGGTCCCGTGAGTTCGAAAAAGTAGTTTTTAGACATTGTTCTGTGTGTGCGTGCGAAAGCCTAGCGCAAAAATGAAAAATCGCAGTACGTTTAAACTTGACATGAATGGTTTTTAGAAAATAGTCGGGTAGGTATGTGTGTGTGGTCGGCATAACTCAAAAGGGAAAATCGTAGAAAGTTCAAATTTGATATTTAGTTTAAATATTAACATGGGACCCATGAATAAGGTTTTGATCAAAATCTGTCAACCGAAAGTAACATTTTACTGAATGGTTTTTTACTTTTTAGCAATTTGCTCAAAAATGGCTCCACTTTTATTTGAAACGGTTCTGGAACAATAACACAACAACAATTCTATCATCTAAATCATGATATTATTTACAATTAAGTATTGTCAAACTTCTGAGTTTGAAGAAAATCAGTTGACCGGAAGTGCGTTTTTATTGAATACTTCCAATTTTCTCCCTAAAAATACCGACGGATTTCCTTAAATTTTGACTACTAACTATGAATATACAGGGCTATCACTTTTGTTTGCAACTTTTTTTCCGAGAAATTCATTTAAAGAAGATTGGGAGGGGGGAGGTTAAGCTTTCCTCAACGAAATCATTTTATTAAATTTGGAAAAAATTGATCCATCATAACTTTGTAAATCGGAATAAGAGAAAGTCACCAGTTTTTTTTCAATATATCATTATTTAGTTTTATTTTGAGGTTTATGGTTTCCTTTTTGAATTCTGAACTGAATAACCTGCCAAGTGTTCTGTTAAGGTTCTTACATATTGACCATCCGACACACAAATTGAGCAAAACAAATCAATTCTTTGAGTATGTGCGATATAGGAAAGTGTATCAAATCCGTTATCATGAAGTGACGCTCTTCATTACCACAACTTTGTAATAGTAATAGTAATTGTAATAGTGATAAAGAACTAGATCACAGGACTCAGTACATAGATAATATAGTGAACCAGTGAACCTTTTATAGTGAATATGGTAAGGCAGTGAGTGATAGGCTTCACTTTTTTCTCCTTCTGCCGTCATGTGTAATTTGTTACATGGCTTGTTATGTCATATGTTTTAGGGCTAAAAGGAAGCCCTAAAATGAATACAAGCATTAAAACAACTAGCATTATTAAAAGAAGCATCAGTAATCTGATTATAAAAAGGTTTAATATGCTGAAAAGAAGTTACTTCGCGACGCATTTTAGTGTTTCGATAACTTAAGTAACTAGGAGTTAACTTTTTGAAAGAAAAAACTACTTTATAATTATCGAATCCAAATTTTATTCTTCGTATCTTATCGAGTTGTCTTTGGATTACATTTAATCCTTCACGGAGATGGACAGTTCTAACAAGGTCACTCTGTTGGTTGTGTTTGAAAGAAAAAACTACTTTATAATTGTCGAATCCAAATTTTATTCTTCGTATCTTATCGAGTTGTCTTTGGATTACATTTAATCCTTCACGGAGATGGACAGTTCTAACAAGGTCACTCTGTTGGTTGTGCTAATATCTGTTGGTTGGAACATGTGGATATGTGGGCAAGCGAATAACCGAGCGAATTCGGTATGAGACGGATCAAATAGGGTCCGGGAACCTTTCTGCTGCGTTCGCCCAAGAGCAGTGAGAAGTCACATTTTGCTGCCTGTATTCGTAGTCAATTAGATTTGATTGATGGATGTCATCGGTCAAAGGCAGGCGAAAGAGTTCATCAGAGGACCCTTGCAAAACTTTACTAATGATCTTAAGAGGGCCTGTGTAGCTTTCAGTGATATAGTAGTGTCTCTGTTGAATGGCCACGATATGGTGAGGAAGCACATCAGCTTCTATTGGATTTGCTAATAGTGGCCACTGAAGGTTTGACTTTACTGGAGAAGAGTCAACCCTTAGCCTTGCTGAGAGTCTGGTAAGAGTGAGATTTTTCATATTACCGCTGAATCGCTGTGGTTGCGAGATTATTGACCTTGGGATTTAATCTGTTTTTTACTTTTCCGAAATAGATTATTCATTATCAAAACACTTATTAAATTTAGTTCTTTACGAGGTCATATTGCATATATAGATATATAAAAATACAAGAACGATTTCCCTTAGATGGAGGTGGACTAATCTGTTCGTCAAGGATCTTCACACACACATATCGCGAACAACAATTATCGGCCAATAGTTTCACAGCTTCTAGGTTTACCTTAGTCACAAATACAAACTCTAGCACATCATGGAAAACATTTACTTTCACCACTAATAGATAATCTTTACAGACGACATATGCAGTATATGAACAGGGAAGTCATATTAGATCTTTCACGTCGCAAGAAGATTTTTTGCATTCTTTCCAGCCGTCCATCATGCCTGACTTAAGAATACATTAAAAACTAATCCATCCCTTGCTAGCGGCCGGT
This sequence comes from Triatoma infestans, assembly GCA_011037195.1. Lineage (NCBI taxonomy): Eukaryota > Metazoa > Arthropoda > Insecta > Hemiptera > Reduviidae > Triatoma > Triatoma infestans. Next base: position 510,632 of record JAAEAF010000695.1, read on the forward strand.
ATCATCTGTTCAACCCGTACCTTTTCATCAGTCGTAAATTGAATTTTAATTCTAAATTGCTACTAATTAACTTTTTAGTTTCAACTCTTATCTTAGCCGTATTCTTCACATAAAAATATAAGAAATTTAAAATGGCTTTCAGATCGTCAGGCCTTAAAATTATATCTCATTATCAAAAATTAGGATTTTTGACCATTATTTCAGCAAATTCGATAGATCATGGTGAAGCTGTTGAGCTAGCACAAATAGAACTTGTAGAGCACATTCAGTAAGATCAGTATTATTGATACTGACTAGTTCAAGCACCATCCTATTCATGTCACTCAAATTTTCTTTACATCGCTGAAATTCGTGCATGGAATTACATTGGTTACTATACAGTTTAAATTAGTAAACACTACTAAGAATTAAGAACACTCACGTATAAGTTTAATTAATTAACTTCTTTACACATAGAGTAAGTTTCATTTTTTAGTTCTATGTAGTAAATGTACAATTTGTATTAGGGAACACGCTTCTGAAAACGGGCAAAGTTGAGGGGCACTCTATTGCACTCGTTGATTTTTGTTTTGTTGCTTGCGCAATACGATCTACATGACATATAATTTTTGCATTTTAATAATTTAAATGCTAAAGCTGTTTTGTTTTTTTAATTTATAAATACTTGTTAATCTAGCGGGAGAGTATAGATCGTAACAGTCCCAGTGAATAACACTCCATGACAAGAGCCAGATATTACTTACTAAACAAAATACCTCACAGACAAATAGTTGGCAGAATATGTACTGTGTGCCGAGCGATGTTGTTATTTCTTGAATTAATAATAATATCTCTTTTCCCTAAATATAACAATACTCTGTAAACAGATGAATAGGTAATAGACAATTATGCTGATTTTTGTTCATTTCTGAGAAGTGGATCTTTGAATTAGTCGATTGAGGTTTAGCGACGTCGAAAACTTCTCACTCCTTGTTTGTTTAATTTTAATGAAACGTTTCCCATCTGAAGTGGATCAGCAGAGTATAAAAAAGAATTATTGTAGAACTATAAAGTTTAATTTATTTGAAATAAATTGTTGAAAATTAATCTTCAGTATTGTGAAGTAATTCATTTTAGAGATGATGATGGTGATTCACCTTTGGTTGAAATGTCTTGTCAGAATAAAACAACAAACAAGAATTGAGAAGTTCTCGCTCTCAAAATTCTCTCAGTCGAATAAATCGAGTAATAGGCAGTGTTTAAATCTGCTTCTGGCCTCCATATTATTGTTTTAATAAAACATTAAACATTCAACAACAAACATTCATTTTAATGCAGGGATTTACTTAATTGATGTTACAGTAAAAACAGCTGGTGAAAAAATAAACAAACTTATTGGAAACATGTGTTTTTGAACACAATATGTTGATGAAATCTTTATCGATATGTTATAAGGAAACATGTATAAATCCGGAGAAACGTGTGTGATATTATTTATATAGTTTCAATTATTTTTTCACCGGTTCTGTTAAATACAGAGGATATTTTCATTTCTACTTATTTCAGTTTTTATTTTTTATATTTATTTTTGTTTAAACATATGGCTCGCTTACGTTTTAGGAGATTTACTACAAGGCAAGTAGACCAGTCATTTATATCATTATCTTTACATAAACTCTCATGTTCGAATTATGTCATTATTTAGTGTTTAATTTTATTTTTATATATAAATTTTATAATGTTATCTATTTATTTAATGTTTGAGTAAAGTGCAAATTGAATGGAAATACATAAACAGGTTCATTTGCTGGTGATTTGATCATTTTTATTTCTAATTTATTAACTATTTATGCTAATTTGAATTTGATACTTTAGTCACCAGTAGTGGACTATTTGTTTAAAAAAAATGTTCGAGCTTAAACTCGCAGCTTACTGTAATTTTTCTTATGTTATTGTTATTTAACCAAAAATATTCGCATGAAAGCACTTAATGAACTTTTGCACAAATACAAGCATGGAAGCTAATTCCTTCATAATCTCCTTACCCAAGACAAAACCCACAGATAAGCTTTTTGGCAAACATCACGTATTCACCATTTAACTTTCACCAACTGCTTTTAAAAGGAAAAAAAATATAGATTTTTGCAATTGAGTTATTCAGCAATACATATTTTGAAATCCTCGGATCACAAAATTGGTTTTTAGAAATATTGAATTCTCTGGGTTTGTGTTGTTTGATTCGCGGCCAATACAACTCCATAAACGGAAAATTATAGAACTTAATTAATATTTCATTTAGTTACTACCACAGGATTCCTAATCAAGGTCACATTAAAAAAAAAAACTATAAAACCGAAAGTGCCACTTTACTGCATTAATTTTTCAAATTTTTAGTTTTCTCAAACTTCCTTTTTCAAACTAGACATATCAACTATAAATAAAACATCTTTTCGCGAAGATTGATGTAGGTAGAAAGGTTTCAGCGTGGGCAAACTAAGAGTTGAGGCTTCACTCTGTAATTCTTCACATTGCAGTCTATGATTCTACAAACCTGGTGAATTTAATAAAAATTCCGACATTTTAGGAAAGTCTGTCACACCAAACAGTGAGAATTGCAATGTGTCCAGATTTTTTTTTTAAATAGTCGTTCCAACAAAGTTACGTTATATAGAGAGCATTTACATGCGTGAAGAGAAGCAAGCTATTTCTCATTACAATACGCTTTTGGGCTTTAATTCAAATTTTCATACATTAATTAATTCTTCCTGCCTTTAAACTTAGTTCATTAATTTGGTTGTCAGCTGTTAGGCGGCCGAAAGCACATTATATTCTGTAAGAATGTGTTGTCCCAAAACACTAACTGCTTATTAGCACAGCCTATCAACATACGAATCTAATGTCTTAGTATAGAAATACTAAAATACCTCTCCTTTAGCTTTTTTTAATTCAGTGTTTACTAGATCTCGCTGTCTTTATTCTCATTGTTTGGTACCAATTCATGATTATTGTTTGTGTTATTACTGTGAGGAGGAACCATTCTCTGCGCTATCCTAAACCTCAGAATTCCCGTGCCACACCCCAGGATAGCAAATACTAGAATATACTGATCAGTGGGGAAAGAATATAAGATACCCTCTGACATCCTGCTCCGAGCAGAATTCTTTGACCTGATCTCCCTCGCAACCCAAACAGTCTTTCATAGGATAAAAGCATTTTTTTCCTGACCTAAAGTGGTTATCTCTCCTCGAATTCCTGTTATGAATCAGGACTTTCTACTCTCCCCACAGAATCTGCAGGTACAATCTAGACCCATTTCTTCAGGTTTCCCCTGAGTTTATATGCCCCATAAGGAAACCTATTAGCATGCGCAGCCTGTTTTTCTTTAGCCTTGATACCATGCTTCAGATCTTTCCGATCATAGCTGCAAAGTGGAAGTGTTTCATCCTGCTCAACCGGAAGTGCACTCTTTAGTTCCCTTCTCTAAGTTCCACTTAAAGAGACGGGTCGTTTATACTGTTAAAGGCTTCCAACACTTTCTAAAGCGAGTTGCTGCATCTTTGGTTACCATACTGTCGGCCATTTCGTTAAGCTTTTGTACCAAGCATTGCATCCAAAGGAGGGTAACTTTGTGGTTCCTAATCGTTCAGGTCACTGAGTTTGCCTGGGCATAAAAAGAAAATATCTTCCTCTATGCACTGTGAAAAAAGGATCCGGCCTAAAGAGTTTCCAAAAGACAGCAATATCTTACAGGATATCATCAGAAATATTTTCCTTGATAGCCTGCTTCATTCTGTTGTTCGCCCATCGTCAGCATAAACCCCTGTGATAATGCAGACTTGCACAGAACAATTCAGTGTATACACTCTGTATTCTGATTTTAGGCAAATGAATGATACTGAGTGTAAACTGATTTTGCTCTGGGTCAATCCGTATTATCAAGACATCCTGATGATGGGCAAACGCCCGAACCGGTCGATGATCACAAAAATGAAGCAGGCTATCACGAAAAATATCTCTGATACTTTCCAGCTCTGCGACCCAACCGCAACTTCCTACAGGATATCTCAAATCAGTATTTTGGAGGGTTAACAACAATATAAACAAATCCATAAGATGAATACTCTAACGCTACGTATTCCTGGGCGCTGGCAAATATGTCCTGTGACATGCCATCTGCAGGTTCGGGGCACTAAAGGAAAGAAAGACCCCTAATTAGTGACAGCCTATCGAACTCCTTATCCTATGTGTTTAAAGGAAATCTTTTAAATCTTATCCTAAAGTATGTAAAGGAAATCCTTTAGTATTCAAATAGGACATTCTATTTGGAAGAGAAGACACGTAAATTTAGTGCCTTCAAAAGTACATTTGGAATTGAAATTGAAAGTACCCCGCCCATTCTTCCCGAATTCATCAGAGAATTTTCATCAGCCAACTTCAGAGAAAAACTGATCTATTTATGAATTGCATTCGCCAGTAGTTTGCAGCTCCAGATCTTGCATCCATTCCAGAGACATATAATAATATACGCAACAATTGAAAGCTTCTGTATGATATAGTATTGATCATCACATTATTCAGCTATAAAATGATTGTAGCTTCAGCGTAGCGCCTGTTCCTAGGTTCTCATATAAAAGTCATTAAATAAATATTAAATTTTAATTTGTTGCGAGAATCATGAAAATGCACTTGTTTACTTTTTTGAAACAATGAGCTGGAATATCTCTTTTTGTTTTCGTGCTAACTTTTAAACAAAACTAATGCATTAGTATAACAAATCAAAAGCTAAGCAGCACTCTTTGCGATACTTCGTTTATCGTTAAGTACATCATGAATTTTGTTAATTATTAAACGATTTCTTGATTATAAAATTATAATCGATTTTTCAAAAAACCTAAATTTACCTCTAAGCAACCAAAGAAATTTTGTAATTATGTACAGGAATCCACATGCTGAAGATGCTAGTACCAGAGCTAGTGGACTGTCTTCTGGAAGGGCCGGCGCTAAAGGAGGCTAACAAATACTGCAAAGCCTTGCACGATCAAAGTCTGAACTGGCTTATGAAAATCGGACCACAATATCCTCAGGTAATTTTTACTTTCTCTAACTGTGTCAGAGGAAGTATTTATAATCATGTCAAATTTTTAAGTCGTTTGCAACGGAAATACGCGTTTTCAGGTCTCCTGAGTCAAAAGAAGTGGTTTTTAGACAATTATGCGCGTGCGTGTGTAAACAACGGAGCTCAAAAACGAAAAATCACAGAAACTCAAAATTGAATTCTGTGTGAGTATCACCATGAGATGCGACAGGAACTTACTTATCAAAATTTTTCAACCGGAAGTCCACTTTACTGAATGGATTTTCCAGTTTTTTAATTGATTTGAAGTGTTTTTTTTTCGAAAACGGCTCCAACGATTTTATTTAAACTTACAACTTTTACTTGAAACATTTCTCTGGAAAATTTATTTAAAGTATTTTTTTTGGAGTGGGTGGGGTTATGGTTACCTCTAAAGCGCTATTTCAGTTTATCATACATTTTTGTCATCTAAATATTAATATTAATTAGAATTACATATGTTGTCAAACTTCTGAGTTTGAAGGAAATCGGTGACCGAAATTACATTTTTACTGAACAGTTATCTTCAGTTTTCTACGATTTTATCATAAAAAACACCGACGGATTTCATTGAATACGTTACACTAAGTAAGTATTGACAATAAATTGAAGACAAACATAAGTAAAAGTTAATGTTTGAAGATAATTGTCAATTATAAAACCATGCAAACTCAATAAGACAAAGTGGCGTGAGTGTTTCACTAGATTGTTTTCTTTTTTATTCAGTCTGCGCTCTTTTTTATGGACTTTAAATGTTCAGTATGACAAAATATCTACATTCATTTAAAAGATATTAAGTCCATTTTTTGAAAACAAAAATTATTTAGATTTGAGAAACATCTTAATTGACGGTAAAGATTTCTTCTTTCTTTTTTTGACCGGAAGTCGTTCGTACAAATTACAAAACCTGAGTGAAAGAAATACAGTTTCGTTCATCGGATAAGACTCTACATATATACAAAACCAATTACGCTTATTTAAAACATTTTTCCTTAGGAAAAAATTGATTTTGGGGGATTCGGGGGGGGGGGGGGTCAAGATTATTAGGTTTTCCTGTATTATCTCAAATCACTTCCATGAGGGATATAAGGAATTTAATGATAAAAATTTTGTACTTAGAAGTAAAGTAGAAAATTGCACCTACGAGTGTTTCACACCATTTGTTATTAATTAAATATATTTTTCCTTTGTCATAGCAGTATATTTCCAATTCTTTAGCAATTGCTACAGCTTGTTTATCTCTTTTGTTTCCAAAACCAAAATGAAGGAATTCAAGTCAATAATGAGCAGTTCAAGCGACATGCGCTGTCGTTTAGAGACAGCCATTAGACAGAGTCAAGAACAAAAATGCCAGCAGAAAAATGGCAGTACAAGCAATGGCGGCGGAGGTACTGGCCACCTCAAGCCGGGCAATCAGAACATTTCCCGACCGCTGCAACAACAACCCACCATCAAGCTCAAAACAGACTTCACAAATTTCACTTGTTAATTAATTAATATCAATTGTGGCATTTGTCACATCATTGTTTATTTCGTTGACGCGTCAGATTATAATTTCCTCTCTGATCAGGTTAGGTTATGTGTTTTTTTTTATTTGTGCTCCATATATATATATATATATACTTCCTTTCCTTTCTTTTCGTGAATTTTACAGTATACATTTTGGTAGTTAACGTTTATTTATAAAATACATAATTAAATAAAAACGAAATCACCTTCCCATACACACGCTACTTTGTGCGAAACTTAAAAAAAAAGTAAACGAAAGAACGAAACAAATGCATGTTTGATTTCAGATGGTTAGTAAATAATAAAAAAATAGTTATTAAGGTTTAGAATTGAACGTATATATTATTTTGTAATCTCTGATAGACTGAACTTCGTCTTTCTTTAATACAAATTGTAGTATACAGTATAATTAATATTATAAAAATTATGTGTAAAAATTTTTGAAAAATCCTTCAAAATTTTAATAAAAATAGAATTGTTTTCAAAATGTTTTAATAAAATTTTGTTTTTTCTTTATTGTTTTAATTACATATTGTATAATGTTAGATTTAGTAAAAATAATAATTTATCCAGTGTACATATAGAATTGTTTGTGATGAAATAGATCGTTTGTATTGATCAGTTTTTATAGATATAATAAAAATTTGTAGTATAGGTCATATTATTATTGTATATTTCCCATAAAACGAGAAAAAGAGATATTTATTATATATATTAATAAAAAATATCGATTATACGCCAATTGTAGATACATATTTCTATGTGTACAATTATTAATATAGTTAGTATTAACCAGAATTTAATACAATTAAATATATATATATATATATAGTCATTATTTTTTAGCAATTTTAAATGAACTATAGTAGCTTGACAATATTGTAAAGAGATTTTTGAATGATGCTGAAGTTCACCCATATTTGGTTTCTGTTGATTATATCATAAGTAGGTTACACTTTCAGGTTGGTTGACTAATTCAAAACATCAAAATTAAATTTATTGAAAGTACTTTATTTCACAGTATAAATACTTTCGAAACATGCAAGTTTAATTTTTTAGTAAATATAAGTAAAAGAAAAAATAAGTAAACAGCACATTGTAACCAGCTAGAACGATCTACGCCAGTAGGTGGTGCTGCGCATGGTGACGCAGTGCTGTTTCCAGCAAAAGAAAGTCGAGTAACTATGTGTTATCTTAAAACTAATTTGTTAAAAACAAGTATTAAATAAAGCAGATTATTGTGAACTGAAAAAAGTACGAATATTTATGTACATACAAGTTATTTAAGTAAAACTAATAATTTGCAATATCTAAAATATTGTACTACTTTCGGGACATAATATATTCACGGTAGATTTGACCATGAGCTGGCAATCCTATCAAAAAAAAAACATGGCAATTTTATACACAATAGTTCAGTAATTTGAATTTTGTTTGTTCGTTACTTTTAATCATCACTTCCATTGTTTAAATTATATTTTTGCGTTTTTAAATACAACAGTATAAAAAAATGATTATTTGGTTTTTGGATAACGAAGGTATGTGTGACCCTGTCCAACATTAATGGAAAATATAAATAGTGGAATCATATGTTTAGTTATTAAACTTACACAACATAAATCTGACAAGGAGCGTAAAATAAATTTAGCATATGAATTTTAAACTCCTTGGTGGTTTTATGTCAATCTAATGTTACTGTATCCCTTTGGGTGGAGAGCTATTAGTAAAAATGATTTCTTCGGTAGGTGGCAAACATCTATGGTAAATTTTATATCATAAATAAAATTGAGATGTTAAGCGGCCTCTACACGGTCAATAATATTGTCAATATCAGTATTGACAATATAACCATCAATACTCGTGCTAACCAGTTTCAATATTTCATTACCCTACACGATCAATATTATTGTCAATACTTTTGTCAATAACTGTGCTCATTAATTACTACTTCTGCCACTAGGAGAGAGAATTTATGTGTTTGTACTAGTTATTTTGTTGGCTTTAACATATTATAATAGTATCGCTTTTGTTTTGTACAGGTTAGTTTCAACGTTGCATAAAACTATTGAACTGAGTATTGATGGAAATATTGGCGCCGCCCCTACACGGTCAATAATATTGTCAATATCCCCTCCAATTCTCAGTATTGATACACGAAAATCAGAAAATCTGAATTTCATCAATACTTTTGTCAATACCGACCATCAATACAATTTGTTCATCTTACATGGTCAATATTATTGACCGTGTAGAGGCCGCTTTAGGGGCATCTGGTGGCAAATGGCAATTGTTATAAAAAAAATTTCGCCGGCAGGGAGAGGCATCTCGTGGCAAAATTTATAACCAAATGTGAAATTCCGGTCTTGGTAGGTGTTGGCACTATTTTCATGACATGCTGGATGACATCTGCGATTTTATCCTTCATGCATTATTTTATTGTTCCTAGCCGTTTTCGGATTCTCATCCATCGTGAGAGTAAAGCTATCAAGTTCATGTAGAGACTTCAAATTTTGGAAACTTTCGTTTTCGTGGTGTGACACCATTGGTTAGGGATTTTTCGACCATTACGCTATGGTTTCTTCAGAGTTGTTATTGTATTTTACCTGCTGGTGTATCTTGTTACTTACTATTAATATAATTAAAGTTTGACAGCTAATAGAATGTTAATGATATTGATACAATTATTTGTTGTCCAAAAAAGTATATTCGTAAGTTATTCCTTATCTTTCGGATGTCTAATTTATAAATGGATGAGTATGTACATTTTAAACAAACAATTAGACATAAAGACTATGAAGTTATAGTAAATATAAAGTTACCATTAAGGTTAATAAATAATGAAGGTTTATTTAAATTCTCTTTAATATTCATTCGGTTCTCCAAGTTGTTCTCTGTATTGGATAACCATGAATCTGTACTGCAATCACGCTAGAACAGAACACTAGGAGACCTTATAGATCTCATAATTCAAATTTCTGGAGATTCATTTAGCATTACAAAAAAGAAGCACAGTGCAATAAAAATAAATAAATCTTGAAAGATTAACGTGGAAATATCAATTTTATTTTTAATACTATTAACAGTTAAATATATACTGTATCGCTTTTCTTGGCGGCTTCCCTCATTCACAAAAGTGGCTTGCTTTACTCGCCTTAAGAAGGGCTAATTAAAACGAAACTTTTCATGAATGAGTGCATACAATTAGAGCAATATTGTGTTGAAAACAATTCTATATGATCAAATTTATTCCAAAAAGAACTCCACAACGCTCCTGGTGAATTGGTCGAGAAGCCAACTAATTCTTGTTTTCATGATGAAGTAAATATTTTATATCAAACAAATATGCAATGCTTACTACTTCATTGCTGCTACATGTTCACCAGGAAAGATGTGGACAACTTTTGCGTCACTTCTTCGGTGGTATTATTTATTGATGTTATGCGGTTCATATAGACCATGCATCAAAAATATGGTTTTTGCACCGGTAAACCCAAGCAATTTACATATTTCCCCCCAATAAATCTGACCTGGTGACATTAAATACGCGAGGAAAAGCCTGCTGTGAAATACTTCTATTTTAGTATTATAGTAAGGACTCTCGCCTGAAAGCAACTTTATTTTTCTTCCAAAAGTGAATTAAGGAAAATTGAACTTTTCAATTGATGCGGCTGTAGAAAAATGGATGAAAGAGAGGGTAACAAACAACAAACTTTATTATTTTAGTAGAAAGCGTACTATATTTATGCAACTTAGTACAACAAAAAATTAATCTTTTGGACTAAGTACAGAATTTTTATTACACTCGTCACATAAAAATATTTGATTGATTTCATTAATTCAAGTGAATGTATAGTAACTTTTTAGTAATATCAATTTTTATCACAGCTGCTATAATCGATTTTTAATACAGCTGTTTATTTTAATAACTCTCTATTCAGTGAGTAATAAGTCCCATTACACAATATCCCGCCACCTTTAAACAAAAAAAATACAACATTAACCCCTTAATTTGTATTTTCTATTTGTTTAATTTTTTTTTTAATTAAACTAACTATTCCAAAATAATAATCATATTATTATCATTATTATAAAAATTTATTTTAGGTAACAGTAACGCAGATAATAACCTTGTCATTTATAACCTCAGTTAGTTGGCCAAATCTGTTTGCTAATTTTCCAGTTTCCACTCTAAGCTTGAGTTATTTATTTATTTATTTTTTTTTTACAATATTTCAAGTGAGTAAAAAATAATGAAAAATTAGCAGTTTGACAAGGCACTCTAACATTTAATAATTTTATTAAAAAAAAAAATGTAACACAAGAAGCCAACTCAACAAGAAACAAAATAATCACGTAGAACATATCACAGATCTTATTGCAAACCAATTATCTGTATTTTCAAAATAAGATATAAACAATCAATCAATGTTTAAAACAAAAATATTGCACATAACCATTTGAGCATACTTTTGAAATTAGAGAGATTTATTTTTTTATTTACATTAATTTTGTCCATAGTGTGTTCTAATGTCTCTTACTGCTCTAAGTGGAATTATTTGTGACCATATCCAATTTTGGAAATTGAATTTTCACTGAATATTGGAGGTTTTCTGGTATCTTGTAACATGTGACTTTTAGGAATTGGTTTGTTTGTGTGTGTGTATCATACGATACGTTAGATCATCATAATTCAAAATCGGAAAATCGAGGAAGAGTGGATCGATACCAAGATAAAATCATTAAACCAATTTTGGAATAGATGGTTCAATTTTTTTAATGTTCTCGGAAAAAGTTCCAACGATTTCCTTTAAATTTATTGTACCAGCTAAATTGAAATAAATTTTATTTGAATTATTTTTCAGTGAAAATTCATTTTGAGGGGTAATCTCGTGTTGTTAGGTTATACCTTCCATAGTATTAAAATCCACAGTTCTATAAACCTGGAGTATAATTTATGGAAATAAAAATTTAATATAAATTCCGCCTTACTCGAAATCGCAGTGAGAGAAAGTAGTTAAAAAAAAAAAAAAAATATATAAAAATACACACACACAAACTTACGTGTATTTATAACAGGACAGATATAGTTGGCAGTTGCGTCAATCATTTCTATATCGCTAATCTTAACCAATTACTTGGACGTATTACTATCTATAGACTATCAGATGTTAGGACTACGAGAGCAATGTGGGTAGTTCACCCCAACTTTATTATACAAGCACTCTTCAGTTAAGTTTGGCACATTATCTCAACAAAAACAATTAAACAAATATGGTTTGTCTATTAATAGCAATTAGAGTTAGTAATTATATATATAATATATTCATGTATAAAAAGAACAAAAATACTTATTCAGTTCAATTATATTTGTAACATTATTTTCTCTGGTTTTGCATTTTATTTTTTAATTTCATTTAAAACTGGCTTCAGAATCGGCATCACCAAACCATCCTGAAGATCTTTCATATCTAGTTTCACTCATTCTAAATCCTCTTGTTCTTGTGGATCGTGCAGTGCTCGGCGAATTCTCCGGGCTCTCCCACTGTCTTGATCTGACCGCCCAGTGTTCAGTAAATTCTGAAGCGGATCTGGCCAAGGACGGTTGACTCATGGAACGTACCAGACTTCTGCAGTCTTCATCTTGGCCATGGTGTTGCCTCAAAGTGTACACGTCGTCGAAATATCTATGCGGATGGTAATAGGATGATAGATCGGACATGTTGTCCGATAGATGGGCACGCATGTCAACGGTCACTTCGCTCATTGAACGCACATCCATTTCCGATCTCAGTGATGATCGGGACGTTCTTCTAGATCTGTGTATATCGACGCCTGGTGGACCATGGCCTTCGGCGGTCAGTGTTCTCACTGAAGAGCCACCGTCTGAATCGTATTCGTACAATGTTGGCAGAGAGCTTCGTCTACTTCTTGTATCCCAGTCGGCTTTGCGCCTGTACTTGTTTGAACCGCCGGCGGCTCCTCTCTGGTCGTATTGCGGCCGCTCGCTGTGTGGTGGTGCCAGCACTCTGATGATTACATCCCACTTTTGTGGCTCAAACAGTTTCTCATATCTTTCGTCTTGTCTGATCTTCTCGTAATCTTCCTTCACTGTGGCCTCGGCCAGCATGCTTCTCAGTGTAGACTCGGTGGTAATGATCTCATGCCACTTTTTCCTGTCCTCAATGGTCAACGCTGATGCAACACTTTCCACGTCAGAATGGTCATCCGCCGATTCATACTGCGGCGGTTCCAACACTCTCAGCAGAACGTCCCAGTTTTGCGGTTTCTCTTGTAGTGCGATCTGTTCCGACTGACGATATACGTCAGTTCTTATATCACTTATATCAGTCCTCTGGGTCTGCATGCGTGTTGATGGATAATGAGCCACAGAGGAATTTTCCGAGTAACTATCCCAATCCGTAGTAGAATCATCGCGTAATGATCCATCTGGACCGGGATAATTTCTAATAGTGACATCCCATTTGGGTGGTGGCTGAGGCTTCCTGTATTCAGTTACTTGCCTCCGGTGTCGCTCAATGTCCTCAATGGTCTTTTTCTCTGTTATAGTTCTCAAAAAGACATCGTCCACCACGTGAGACTTTATTTCTGGCCTACGGGAAACCACCAAAGGTGGTTCAACGATTTCCAAAGATTCTTCGTTCATTTCTGACATATACTGTTGTGGTATAATAGGCGGAGGCGGTGACATTTTCGTCGGTATTCGTTCAACAATTTCAGTCATGGATCTGGTATCAGTGAGATCGGTGTTTGAGCTGGCCAACGACGTGCGACGGTGGTGCATGTCAACGGTATCCTCGCGTGAATATCGCTCTTCCACTGTGCTTACATTCTTAGCGTCGGATGCATGTTTTCTAATCACTGTGGAGTATACTGGCGGTGGCGTGGGCATCTTGGTTGGCGATGGTGGCTTGTGTATTTCCGGCACGTAAGTGAAAGTGGTCTTCACCGGTTTTGGCATAGATCTGGCCTCTTCCAGTATTGTGGTCAGATTTCTTTCTGTCATGCGCATACTCATTTCCGATTCAGACGGTGGCGGTGTAGGTGTGGGCGGCGGTGGAGCCGCCTTCTTTACGCGCACTTGAACGTCGAATTTAGGTTCCGGCGGCGGCCGTTTGGCTAGGATGTTTCTCACCTCATTCTCCGTAGTCTGTGCTATCTCCTCGGTGCGATATGTATCGTGAATATAGGCTTTATTCTCATAAGAACCACCAGAACTCAACGACCGTCTCAAACTTCTAGCATCGATGTCTTCAACTTCAGAATGAGCTGAACTTGGTGATTCTGACGGGTAATCCGACGGCAGAGTGTCGCTAATCAGTGCAGCTTCAGAGCCGGAAGTGCTGCCTGCAGTTTGAGCATGCGCACGTGGAATCTTCAGTCCTTCAAACATTGAGATATTTCCAAGGCTTGAACCGGAAAGTTTCGTGATTTCTGATCCAGTGCCCGTGGACAATGGATGTCGTCTGACAACTTGTACCCGTCTACGTCGTAGCATATAGTAGGAACAACCTAGGCCGAGTAGCACTAGCGAAAGGAAGAGAATGCCACAAATTATGAGCAGGATATGGAATCCTCTGAGCGGAGATGTGACTGGAAGTACGGGCGGTGGCTCCACCACTCTGCAACACAGACAATGAAATTGTGATCAAGCAATTTTATCAGCAATATCTAGGGCATGGCTTCATAGCAGATTAAGACACACACATTTTTTGAGGGTGTTTTTGATATCGAGTTCTCTACTCTATTGTAAGAATAATATGGAAGGAGGTGTGTGACAGTATTTATTGTAAGAATGCGATATGAAAGGTTGGATTAGGATTTGAACAGCTTTAGACCCCAGGATGTGGTACCTAATACCTTATCGCATTTTTAAGAAATGCAGCCTACTGCTGGATCCTCAGCTTGGGGAAGCTTTCTATTTCCTTCCCTCTCCTATCCTATCCTAATCCCTCTCAGGCAAGGGACAGAATCAGAGATGGCAATCTTATAAGATTATCGAATGTGCTAACAGTTACGAGGTATACAAAGTGAATACTAAATAATGACTCGAAAGCAAAAGCATTTTCCTAGTCTCTAACTGATTGTTATTGAGATAGAACACGTACTGAACGTGGTTTAAATAATATTATGAGTTAAGCAAGAGAAGACTCGCGATCTAAACTTAACCCGTGTACCTTAGGCATTAAGCGGAAATGCGTTGGCTAGATCTGCGCAAACCTCTGGGGTTTGTTAGGGGCTGCATACTCAAATTTCCGATAGTTGTGAGGTGAACACTTCGTGGCTTAACCTCATGCACTGGAGAGTGTCTCTCAACTCATCCTTAATTGGTCAAGCGGAGGAGTGCCGGGAGCACTTCTCTGTGAAGACTATGCTAGACCGTAGGTGCAGCGTAACGAGCCCCTTCACCAAAAAAAAAAAAAAATGCACAACAGCATCGCTCCAGAAGTTTAGTGATGTGTTTTCTTTTTAAACAATCGTAACCTTTCACGAGGAGTAGGAATGATCCTTAAAGATCCCTTCATCTTATTGAGATGGTGTAAGACTTCTAGGAAGAATGTCTAGAAGTAAATTATTTTGAGTGGAAACACCTACCTTGATTCAATGAGTCCTGCAGGTGGTGGGGCAATGGGAGGCGGATATCGGCATACGATCGTAATCACCTCATCTCCATCCATTTCCAAGGCTGGGTGGAACCTCACTACTATGTTGTTGGTGAACACTCGCTGAGGATCCTGTAAAATATGAAGCTACCGTCAGCTAATCATTCAGCCTTTGCGAAATAAACTGTACATGGAAAACAGCTTGAGTTTCTGGGTTGAACCGCGTTAATGGTTTGCTGGATACCGACATTTTGCCCCAATACTGCAATGAGCCTTTCAGGGTGGTGACACCTTGAAAACAATAAAGCAATGGACCTTAGTAAAGAAGGGGTGTGGCTCCTTCCTCCGCCATATTGACTGCCTTCTTGATCACCATGTTTACTGAAGGAGGTGGGCGGGGCTTAATTTTCTCTCTCTTGCCCACAGTTGGCTGGCGGGTACAGATCTAAATCTTCCATCCCACTGCCCTCCCGCCAAAGTTTTAACCTTGTCCTGATCCAGAAAAGCATTAGACATTTTCCCTGCTTTTTCGCCTTTTTTCCTGAGCAGGGGAAGCCATGTTCTGCTTAGACGGAGCCTGATTTAGTCAGTTTTCCTCTACCAAGGTTCATTGCCTAATGGCTTTCAAGATTAACGACCCTGAAGAGGATCATTGCAATATGGGCGAAACGTCGGTTTCGAGTAAACCACTGACGCGGTCTCAACCCGGAAACTCAAGTGTTTTTTAAATAAAATGGCCGCGGAAACCTAAAAGATCAAATTGTACATTATAACATCGATATATACCAAGCTGAAGAAATTGATTATAGCGCTGATACTTTACCTGTTTCGTGCCACAACCTTTAAGTGGCAGATCAATTCTAGCGGTGAGGTCGCCTCTCCCGGACACTTTACAAGGGCTCGATCGATCGAAATTTGCATAGGCAATCCCATCGAAAGGTTCATCAAATTTCAATTCAATCTAAACATACAAATAATAATAATCATTAGTTGTGGTTGAGGATTTGTCAGTGAGTTATTTTGGTATCAACAAGTGGCGAGAGTGTAACAAATGGAGCGTCAATGTGGTGAGAATCGTTACGAGATCGATCCTGCAGTGATTTAACATTTTGAAGCAATGAGATATACATGTTTTAAATGTCTCCTTTGCATTGAAATTAACACACTATCACTGCCATGAAATTAAACCACTTGTTTGATTCAACGAAATAAATGTTTCGAGGAAAAGAAAAATCTGCGGTGAAAGACCACAATACTGTCTCTTACTGGCACTTATTGCATGCAATTACAATTGACCTATTTTCTTCAAACTTGCTATTCTGAATGCACTTTAAAGAAAAGTTTAACTTTGCAGCGGCCCCCCAAACCCCAAAAATAATACTTTTTCCAAAAAAAAATATACACAGGCGAAAAAAAATAGCTAATAGACGAAAAGCTTCGAGGTCTAATGCGACTGAGGTGCCAAAGTGGAATGTTCAGTTTAAGACTCCTTGTGACTTTTCCTGTATTTACCGTCAACAAGGAGACCGTAAACGACATGTGATTCTGTGAACCTTACAATATGTATGTCCGTTGAACACTTAATTTTGAAAATTTGACACGGTCTCAATATTTTCTGTTATAAGCAGTAAGAGAAGGTTTATTATTCTCCCACATTGATTGATTCGTTCTTCAGATCACTCAGGAAGTATACTTTACAAAATGAGTTCATTCCTTTGGACATTCCCTTCATCTTATGAACCGTTTATTTTTAATTATTTAATAACAACCAGAAATGTTATGGATATATACTACAAACTTACTTGCATATAGCCTGCAGCGCAGTTTAATGCAGCCTTAGTTCTGTTTAGAAATATAACTGGCGACAGATCGTCCAGTTTGGTCACTTTACCGTCCAGCACGGTCGAGTCTGGTAGACCTTCATTGCTGTATTCAATGCTGTTTGCCTGTGAAGCATAGTTACTTTGTCCGTCCACACTGCAACTACAAATAGCCAATACCACCAGAAGTAGGTTCCTCATCTGTAAACATATATGTATAAAATTGTAATTAAAATAATATACGCTAATCCTAATTTCTTTTAGCAGAAATAATTAATAGTTAATATTTTCTAGGACATCAATAATTATTAATCAAGTATTTAGGTTAATTTCTTCCATATTCATCTAATAATAATGCAAATAAATAATGTTAATAACTTCTTGAATGGCCGCTAGGGTGCAGTCTTTTGTTCGCCACTAGATCCACTAGTTCGAATCTAGATGTAAAAACATTAAAAGGTTCGGTTACTTTCGGCTGCACACGGGAGACAGAATTTTGGAAATGGTAAATATTTAAAAAGAGTTACAAATACTGTTGAAAAATAACACTGACAGCAAACACAAAACACGCGGCATAATAAAGCAACAAAATAATATGTAACAAAATTATGCATAGAAACACAAAAAAAGGTAATAAGTAAAATATTTTTTCTAATGGTAATTAATAGTTACTCAAATTAACGCACACAGGTTATTGTAGAAATCAGTACACACACACAGTCTATTCCAATCTCTAGATAATTTTGCACACAGATAATAATAAATTCTGCTTGTTGTGTGGTTGGTTCCGCAGAGCTGGAAAACATCAGAGACATTTTCCGTAGTAGCCTGCTTCATTTTGTGGTCATCGACCGGTTTCGGACAATAAATTTTGTCTGTTCATTTATTAAGTTTTGTGTTTTTCGTTTATATATTTCGAGTTGTTCTATTATGTAAAGTCGTCGTCCTTTGTGGCCAGGGTGTATTAGTTTCATATGGTCGTTATGTCATCGGGTTTGTGTTTGTTAGTGTTTAGGTGATTGGCGTAATTTGAGTCAACTTTGTTGTATTTTCAATAACCTAAACACTAACAAACACAAACCCGATGACATAACGACCACGATGAAACTAATACACCCTGGCCACAAAGGACGACGACTTGACATAGTAGAACAACTCGAAATATATAAACGAAAAACACAAAACTTAATAAATGAACAGACAAAATTTGCTAGTGAACCATTATTCAGAACACTCTTCCCACAATAGCAACAGAAACACAATTACACACGCAACAAATAGTTCTTAAATAGATTTTAAGGTTAGGTTTAGTTTTAAATCTACTATGTACATATAACTTTACTAGTTTAGATGTATATATATTTAAAAAAAAAAAAGTGCGTATTTGGATGATGTATGTGAGTGATGATGTGACATGGTTTGTGGGATACATAATAAAAAACTTCATTATATAAGAAAACATAATTAGGTATACTTAATTACATAAAAACTGGAAAAACTTAATTATATAAAAAATCGTTCAATTTTAAACGAATGAATGAATTTTAAATGTTAGTTTAATCGTTGTTTAATTTTATTTAGATTTATTTTGTGTATCTCATTTTTTATTTTGTATATTCTTAATATTTTGGTTAGTTAATTGTGAAGTAAGTCTCCCTCCAACAACAGAGTTTAAAGATTAGACCCCCGCGTGTTGCGTCCACTGTAAGAAAAGAATTTGCCCTTTAACAACCCAAACACGTGTTTTCCCACCCATCTGGCCACATCCCTTTACCTAGTTTAAGAGTTTAGTATTTTTAAAAATATACCTCAGTTAGTGTGAAACTAAGTTACTCTATACGAGTCTGTGTTGGCACGCTGTCTGAAAAACGCATCCTGAAGATGGGCGAACGCCCGAAACCGGTCGATGACCACAAAATGAAGCAGGCTACCACGGAAAATGTCTCTGATAAATTCTGCTCTTCCAAAACGCATACACAGTACACAGACATAAATCTACTCCGACCCATCAACAAATGACAACAACGGAAAGACCATTTTCCATTCAACTTCCGCAATCGATGCCCGGTAAATTTTTTGCGTTCCTCACAAAATTTCTTTACAATACTAAGTTAGGCCTTGCATAAATTAAAGATACAGCAAAAAATTGAATCGTTAGTTGTTTGTTAATTTAAGAGAATGTATTATTACTTTTTTTAATTTTTAAATATTTTGTTGGTTTTAATCACTGGAACTGAGCAATTTAAAGCGAATTTGATGTTTTGAATGATGCCATTTAAAACATCCTCAACGTTCTTATCGATAAACTGATTTCATTGTAGTAAATTATTTTGAATATTTAACTGCCTATATATTAGTTTTATACTTTAGTAAATATTAGCACATAAAAATAATTACACAAATAAAAGTGATATAATAACTTTTATTTTACTAAATTTAAAGAACATTTTTTCAAAAAATGAAAACTGGTGAATTAAACCGCACTTTATACTGACGGATTTTCATAAAATACGCAATATTACTGATGCCATTTCATTTTGCTGATACATTTAAAAGGATAAAGATGTTGGATCATTCATTCACACAAAATGACATTCGACCGGGCAAGCTTAGGCGTGTGAAAATGAAAAATCACAGAAAGCACACACTTGACAATCTGTTTATTTAACAACACCAAGGAGACAAAGACGAAAGTTTCTGTGAAAACCCTATGTAGTTGAGGAAGTACTCAACAGTTTTTTCGGTTTTTCCCAATTTTCTCCTATTATGGGACATTTTATGGGCTCTAAAGGATTTTCTTTAAACTTTGCGTATTAATTACACACAGATAGGCCTATCACTTTTGTTTGGAAATATTTTTCCAGGCAAATTGATTTCATTATGGTATTAGGTCTACCTGTACACTGCCATTTCAAGTTTGTCTAGTGGTCTGTATTGTAGCTACATTTAAGCTCGTCTCTTCTAACACCACAAATATAAATTACGGTTCCCCCACCAATGCAATATTGATTGGCTATTGAACGATTAATGAAAATTGGAAGATTACAGAAAATTTGTTATTACAAATTGGAATAATTGCAGTAGGAGAAAGTGGTGTGATATGTATATCTGTGCGGGGTGTGTATTAGTTGGTTGTGCAGTTTGCTGTTTATTATTTATTTTGCAGAGTCTTCAACATGCCCCGAGTTAGTATTAATAAGCATTATGTAGTAAAATGACAATAAAAAATATGGACCCTTTCTTCCTTATAAAATAATAAAAATAAGAAAGGAAGAGCTGGTCATGTTTTATGAGGTAATAAAAGGTGTCGGACAGGAATCACCGACTATAAAACTGTACAGGCAAGCCACCAACCAAACCGTCCCTTTAATCGCTTTTTCTCATCGAAAGTGAATCGATAATTCACTTCTCTCCTCTATTTATTACTTCCTCAATAGGCAGCTGTTTTCTAGTTTAAATTTCTAATTATTATTCCAACTGAAAAGAAGTGAGAGCTGTATTTAATGAAATAAGATTTTTTAGAAAACATGTCAGCCCAGACAGGGCAAACTTCCCATATAGATATATTAAACTAGAGAGAGTTGCATTGATTATTTATATTACTGCTTGATTAGCATCCTCACGGCCCTTGCTTCAACACCACCGCTTGCTTCAACATGGACACTTCTTCCACCAGAGTTTGATACCTTCTATAACAAGTCAAGATCACCTCTTGAGTATTGTCTTTTCTTCGCTCTCCTAACATGCTAACTATTTGTATGCAAACAATCATCCCGTTCGATGAACTGAGCCATGGATATCCAGGTCTCCAAGGCCCAGTTAAAAGATAGATGTGTAGAGGGAGTAATTGCAAAGCAGAATAATCCAATACGACTTAGATTTTGAAGACTCCCTGAGCAAAAATGTGTGATTTGGACCAAGGGTCGTGATCGAATTAATTTGGCACAGTACCACTTTATTATCTACGTAAATTATTATATACATAAATTACTTCTTACTCCTGTCCAAGATGTATCAATACATTAAATTATTTAACGTAAACAAGTAAAATAAAAAAAATTAAGCTAATTTACAACAATAAAAAATCTGGTGTGAAACACTCACACGACTTTCTCTTCCTCCTTTCAACGAGTTATATATTACAAAATGACAAATTTTCTTTAAACTTCAGATTTTACATATTGGTCCTTACATAAATATAGAGGTAGTGGGGGAATAAATACCAGCCTACTGATCTTGGCAGGTAGAGAAGTGATGATTATATTGTGGCCAAGTAGAGCGCTCTAAAAACACTGAACCAACTACATATTAAAATTTGAAATTAACGCCAAGTCCCGCACATCTATCCAAAATAATTTTTATCTAGAATAAAGATTACATACAAAAGCATAAGACCTTTTTATCTGTGAACTTTTAGCATGCCAACCATAGCGTTATAGCTAAGGCGTTTTCAAGAAAATTCCAAAAACTGAAATCCTATTCAATAAAGTCGCACTAACCGATTTTCCTCAAATTTGGAATTCTATCAATGCTTCTAATATGTATTAACATTATGTACATGGTAATAATAAAAATGATATATTATTGATGTGGTACTTCAGCATAACGGCTACTGTTCCCTAAGCCTCAAAAAATCAATATTCCAGAGAAAATGTTTCAAATAAAAGTGATGAATACTTATGTGTGTAGAGAGTATACAAAGTTTACAGAAACGTTAAAGTCGTTGTCAAGAAAATTGCGAAAAAACTGGAAAAACTTTCAGCTAGTCGCACTTCTAGTTGATGCATTTTGCCTGTATTCTTCGTACCTGATGTGGTAATAGTACCTAAACGGAATACCAAGTTTGAATTTCCTACAAATTTTCCTTTTTGAGAATATTCTGCTAAAACACTCACACACACGTACTTGCAGACCATTGACCATTCGCGAAAAACATTTTTTTCGTATTCAGGGGACTTCAAAACATGTATTTCCGGTGAAATCTCAAATTAGAAAATGTGACACGATCGCAATACTTCCTCTTACTAGGGGGGTACGAGGGGGCCCTGCACAATGGGCCCAGTTCAGGTCTAAGTGGTGAACCGTCCTTGTTTCTAGATTAGGAGTAAGAGAAAGTAAACATTGACGCGATCGCAGTGTTCCATACAAGAGATAACAAAAAGAATTTGTTTTAAATTTAATTTTTAAGTCGAATATGT
Source organism: Triatoma infestans (assembly GCA_011037195.1). Classification (NCBI taxonomy): domain Eukaryota; kingdom Metazoa; phylum Arthropoda; class Insecta; order Hemiptera; family Reduviidae; genus Triatoma; species Triatoma infestans. The sequence goes on from JAAEAF010000695.1 coordinate 532,872, forward strand.
TGCATAAGGATCAAGTACAATTTAAGGATTAATGCACGATTTGCAACAAAATATTTAAGAACAATGACCCCAGATTACGAACCCATGGACGATGAGTGCCGTAAATAAAGAACTTCTTAAATAGATATTCGGTAGTGTTTCTGATTTGGGAGAAATCTAATGATATTTTTACAAAAGTTTGGTTGGAGCTTTCACTGCTGCATTCAATAGGAAGCATCCCATGAAGTTTGTAAAGATGACATTCTTTATCTCTGCATGGCCAACTGTGTGAAGGGAGATGGTAGCAGTGACATGGTGGCAGATATAGGCACTCGCCAGCAGGATAATAGTCCTGTTACTGATCTCTAATTTCACACTTGTATATCTCCAAATAACTGTCTGTGTGTGTGTGTGTGTGTGTGTGTTTTTTGTGTACGCTATGGACAGAGATATGGATGTGCAAGCAGTGAACGGACCAGCTTATCACGTCACACATATGGAGATGCCCTGATCTACCTTTCACTTGTCCCACTTTTTACTGAACTATATCTGCCTCCAGTGTTGACAAGCAGTTTGATGCAGGAGATCTCCTGAAATAGAAACGTGGTGCGTTATCACATGACTTTATCTCACTGCAACTATTTACAACTCTAATTGACACAATTTTCTTCGAACAAGGAGTTTTTACTACAAGTTTACTTGGCACTAAACATTACATACAAAAGGGTAGGGATTTACAGCTAATGTTTAATTCTATTAAAAGAGGAAGATGGGGTATAAACACTTGAGAAATAGCTAGCAAACAGGATGGCTCAGCTTGAGTTCCCAAGTTGATATATTATTAAAGGGAAGAGTGTCTGGAATATCGTTCGATGATTTAACTCTATTGAAATAGTTCCAAAAAACCTTTACATTGTTTGATGACAGTAAGGAAGTTTCAAGATTGTATGTAGGCTAAACATCATAATTTAGACATAGCTTTGCACTTTGAACGCAACATTGAAAGTGAGACATAATCGGAACGACTAAGGGTTTCCTTGTATATACGGTGTGTCAGCTGTTTATCGTACGAGCTGTCTTAGTACAATGGTAAACCAGTTAAGATAGTTTTTACAATTAATTTTCTTCTAGGTGCTTGTCTTGAGATCAAAGTTAAAATTAAACTGAGTGTATAGAGTGAATAAACTGAACGTATAGGCTTGAACGAAAGAAATCTTTTCTTAAATAATGGATCAATAGTCCTCTTGATTGCGGTATTGCAACTGTTCGAAAAAATAAGATCCAGGAACTGACTGCATTCATTTTTGATAGTGTTTAATTGTCTCATTTAAGCAAAGGCGTATGTATCACTAATGAGTGTATCACTAATGAGTCGTCCTGGAGAAAAGATGTTGACTTTGAACAATGTTCATCACCGGACTATTCTGAGGAAGGAATGTTGAAGTCGCCCATTATAAAGGCTATATGGTATGATGTGCTACAAATCTCTTCTATAGTTGCACAATGAAGCTGGTAGGTTTCTAGGGAGGATGATGAAGGAATGTATACAGCACCAACCAATACTGTCAGTTGACCACATTTAAGGTGGACGAATAATTGTTCGGGACTCGAATATCTTAATTTAACTTCTATGCAGGGAATATGGTTTTTTATCGCAATTGTACTCGTACATCTCCACCGGACATCAATGCTTCTATCCTTTCTAAAGATTTTGTAAGCGTCTAACCCTAGTTCAGAATTGTTTATATTGCCAGTTAGATTGATTTCAGACAGACTAATCACATCATAGATATTCAAATTGGTATTTATTAACAACTTACATATCTTGGATTCTGATCTAATCCTATTCGGGTTTTGTTAGTAAAATTGTAAATGGGAATGGATTAGTTTTTATGTCCTTTGAATTAATTATTCTAGGATGACATCTAAAATATTTGATAAATTTCTTGCACCTGATACGTTCCTCTAATTGCTGCGTAAGTGCTTAATTGAATCTTTTCTGATGCTAATATTTTTGAAGTTCTCTCTCTCACTCTCTCTCTCTCTCTGCGGACCACGAAGGAACTTGGCCTCCTCTATCACCTGCTCCTCTCTCACCAAAGCAATTCTTCTCCATGTCCTTAGTCCCAGACTTCTGATGTTCTCCTCTACATCATCCAGCCACCTAATCCTAGGTCTTCCTCTTTTTCTCGCCCCCCCCCTGGGTGCCCATTCATTATTTTCCTGGGGAAATGTATTTCCATTCTTATTATATGCCCTAGCCATCTCAATCTTCCCCTCTTAATCCATCCTATTAATTCTTGCTCCTGGTACAGCGCTCTTATTTCACTATTCTTCCTAATCCTGTACCTTTCTCCTTCTTCCACTGGGCCAAAGATTTTCCTTAGAATCTTCCTCTCCCAAGCATTTAGCAGTCTTTCGTCCTCCTTGGTTAACACCCACGTCTCGCTGGCATACGCAACCACTGGCCTCAATATACTTTTGTAGACGATCAATTTTGCCTCCCTCGATAGTACTCGAAAACTTAACACCTTCTGCAGTGCCCAGAAACACCTATTGCCTGCCGTTAACCTACCTTTTATTTCTGCACTCATTTCATTCCTTTCAGTTAAAACGGCTCCCAGATATTTGAAAGATGACACCCTCTCAAACTTGTAAGGTGCGCATATAGGCGCTTCATAACTACCCAGGTTTCTTTGAGAACACACCATAAACTTCGTCTTTGCCTGATTTATTTTTAGGCCCAGTTTCTTCGAGGCCGCTTCAAATTCTTGGAAAGAATCCACCAGCGCTGCTTTGGTTCTCCCTGTCAAGACGACATCGTCTGCGTATGTCAAATGTTGGTTTAATCTATTATAGATTGTGCCATTGGGACTTGTTCGTATGGCTCTTACGGCCTTTTCTAGAGCTAAATTAAAAAGTAAGGGGGAGAGAGGGTCCCCCTGCCGCAAGCCTTTACTTAAGAGGAACGGTTCCGAGGTATTATTACCTTGCACCTTCACACATCCTTTTGTGCCGGATAATGTCATTCCAGTGAGCCGGATCAATTTCGCTGGGATGCCAATCTGCTTCATACACAGCAGCAACTCCTTTCTCTCCAAGACTGTCATAAGCCTATTGGAAGTCGATAAATAGATGATGGATAGTAACGTCATATTCATATGTTTTTTCCATCATCATTCTCATGGAAGAGATATGGTCCGTGGTAGGCCTACGGTGTCTGAACCCGCTCTGGTATTCCCCAATTATTTTCTCGGCCCATTTATTCAGCCTATTCTTCAAAAGGTCCGAAAATACTTTATACGCCAATTTTAAAAGAGAGATTCCGCGATAACTAGGCACTCTAACTTATTACCTTTTTTATAAATAGGGTAAATGATAGCGGTGTTCCAACTCTCAGGCATCTTCTCACCCATCCAAATGTCCCAAATGAGGCTGTAAATTTCCTTCCTTAATTCTTCTCCACCATATTTGAGTAATTCAGAAGGTATTCCATCTTCTCCTGCCGCCTTGTTATTTTTAAATGCGCTAATTACCTTCATTACTTCTTCCATTACTTCATCCACGACCTCATCCTCTGCGACGAACTGTCTGGGAAAAACTTGGTCTTCACCAACACCAGACGGGTTGAGCAGCCCTTTGATATATCTGACCATGTTTCCAAAATACTCTTCCTATCTCCAATCAAGTCCCCATTCTCATCATGGCAAAAATTTAGCGTGGGCTAAAACCTGATTTAACTTCCTTTAATCCTTTATAAAACTTTCTGCTGTTATGTCATCTAAAATCTTCCTGTAATTCTTGCAGTTTTCTCCTTTCCACCGCCCTTTTCTTCTCTCTGAACTATTGCTCTCTTTTCTCTAAATAGCTCTGTGGCTTTTCTAGTCCTTCTCTGTAACATAATTTTCCTAGCTTAATTTCTTTCATGTAAGGCCCTTGCACATTCCCCATCATACCACTCATTTCTAATAGCCTTTTCCTCTCTACCAATGATCTCTCTCTGCCGCAATAGTGACTACTGACTTTATTCTGTTCCACTTTCCTTGTAAGCTATTGTCCATACCGCCATATCCCTCCAACAGCTGTGTCACTTTCTCCGCATAGGTTTTTCTTCATCGCTCAGCACTTCTCTCCTACATGAAGCAATCTTATCTACTCTCCTCTCTCTTTGCCTGACTGCTATTTTCTGTTTATATTCCACTTTCACCATAAAATGATCACTTCTGCGCCTCTACAGCTTCGGACGTCCTCTATATCTGACACATGCCTTGACTCCATCAAAACATGATCTATTTGATTTCTTGTTAGGCCGACCGGAGAAACCCAAGTTTCCTCGTGAATCTCCCTGTGTTGGAAACACGTGCTGACTATATGCATTCCTTTGTCGGGAGCAAAATGTATTAACCTGTGACCGCTCATGCTTACTATGCTTTCCTATAACAGGCCTATATATAGTCTCTCTCCCTATCTTCGCGTTCATATCTCCAAGTATCATTTTCACATCATGCCTTGGTATACTGTTGTAAGTAATATCTAACTCCTCAAAGAAAGCATCCTTTTCGTCATCAGATTTATCATCAGTCGGTGCATGCATATTAATCAGAGAGATATTGAAAAATCTTCCACGAAGTCTAACCAAACAGATTCGTTCATTCACAGCTTTATAACTATTGACTGCGTGCTTAAGTGTATTCTTTATCATGAAGCCAGTACCCAGTATATTTGCCCTATGTCCACTGTTTATGAGCACATAATCTCTCAACTCCACCAACTCCTCCTCTCTCCACCTAATTTCCTGTAAAGCAGCCACTTCAACCTTATAATTCCTTAATTGTTCCTCAAGCATCCTATTAGCTCCCGACCATAAAAACTTCTGACGTTCCATGTTGCAATCTGTATACAATGTCCTTTGACTCGCCTATGTCGTGCCTTAAATCCATTCCGATTTTCTTTTCCTTGAGGTTTCGTAACGGTTCGGCTTTTCTAGGGTGGGGCCCCACGTCCGACCCCCGTATTTTGAAGGACCTAAGATTTTTCTTTGGGGTTTACTCCCCGAGCCGAAACAGTCATCCTAGAGACGGTTTCCCTAAGGTATGTAGTGTATATGCCTTTGTCTGAAAAGTGTGGGTGTATGTCGTGTAGTGCAATGAGTTCTGTTCTGATGAGTGAGCATGGCATACGGGCTGTGGTACCCGTGGGGTCGCTGCTCCCCAGGTGCTATAGTCACCCCTTGCGGGTAATTTTTTAAGTTACTCTTACTCTAAATTGTAGTTTTTTACTTTCTCTTACTCCTAGTAAGAGTGTCAAATTTTCGATAACGATTTTTCACCAGAAATACACGTTTTGAGCGCACCTGATTCGAAAAAAGAGAAGAGTCTGTGTGTGTGTGTGTGTGTGTGGGTGGGTGGTGTGTGTGTGTGGGTGGGGTTGTTGGGTGGGTGGTTGTTGTGTGTGTGTGGGTGGGTGGGTGTGTGTATACGAGACCAAAAACTGCAACTACCGAAGAAAATATCGAGAAGATACACAATATGGTTCTAGATGATTGAGAACTAAAGGTGTATGAGATAGATAAGGCTTTATGCATCTCCGAAGAAAGGGTACGGTACCTTTTACACGAAGAACTCAGTATGAGAAAACTTTGCGCAAGATGGGTGTCGCATTTATTAAATGCTGATCACAAACAAAAGAGGAATTGAGTTTCTCAGCAATGTTTGTGCGGTTTTAAGAAGAATCCAACCGATTTTCTGCGCCGATTTGTTACGATGGATGAAATGTGGGTTCACCACATTACACTCGAGTCAAAACAACAGTCTAAGCAGTGGGTAGAAGCCGGTGGCTCTGCACCGAAGAAAGCAAAGAGAAATGCATTAGTTGGAGTTCACTAGTTGGCTAGTGTTTTTTGGGATTCCAAAGAGATTCTTTTAATTGACTACATGCCAAAGGGTCAAACAATTAATGGGGAATATTACGCTCATCTTCTTGACTAGGTAGTTGAAAAGAGAAAGGCCTGGTTTGCAGAAGAAAAAAATCCTCTATCCCAGGACAATGCACCCGCCCACAAAGGCGCTTTGCCAAAGGGAAAATTGATGGATTTGAAGTGTGAATTGTTGGAACGTCCTCCCTATTCGCCAGATTTGACTCCCTCTGACTTTCATCTATTCCCAGATCTTAAGAAATTTGTGGCTGGAAAACGTTTTGGGACAGAAGAGACCTACCACTTTTGTTGTGTACTTTATTCCGCGAAAGTTCATTTACAGAAGTTTTGGTGGAGGGTTTCTAAACTAGCTACTAACTAATGTAGATGATAGTTGAAATCTATTAGTTACCCATAATATCCTATACATTGTTAGATAACTTAAGATACCATTTATAATAATATAATAATGATAAAAAACTGGTGTGTGAACACTTACACGAGTTCATCTTAGTGCAGTTTACATTGCAGTGGCATAGGTATAGGTGTAGGTGGCTAGGTAGCAGTGTGCTGGATGGTAACATTGTGTTCTCAAGAAAGGAAAAAGTTTTGTGTAGTACGAAATAGAATATGTTGTAATCATATTTTTATTGAGTGTGTATGCACAGTTGACCGAAAACCATGTCTAAAGGTATTAAATGTTTATTGCATTAGTAGCAAGGTCAGTTCCCCCTCAACTTACATTTAAATGAAAAATTTTCTTATTATTATATTTTAATTAATTTTAGTTTCCATCGTCTCTAATATCTAATATCTAATATCTAATATCTAATATCTAATATCTAATATCTAATATCCAATATCCAATATCTAATATCTAATATCTAATATCTAATATCTAATATCTAATATCTAATATCTAATATCTAATATCCCAATATCTAATATCTAATATCTAATATCTAATATCTAATATCTAATATCTAATATCTAATATCCAATATCTAATATCTAATATCTAATATCTAATATCTAATATCTAATATCTAATATCCTAATATCTAATATCTAATATCTAATATCTAATATCTAATATCTAATATCCAATATCTAATATCTAATATCTAATATCTAATATCCAATATCTAATATCTAATATCTAATATCTAATATCTAATGACCGAGTTTCTGTAAAACACAGAATATCCGTTGGGATTGTTCCGTACACACACACACTGTGTGTGCCACTTTGCTGAGTGGTTTTTCCGGTTTTTTATGATTTCTCGAAAACGGTTCCAACAATTTTCTTCTTTGTATATCAACTACATACATACAAAGAGCTACAACTTTTATTTGAAACATTTCTCCGGAAAAATTCATGTAAGGGCACTTTAGGGGGAGGGGTGAAGTTTTTCTCTAAAGTGCTATTTCAGTTTGTTACACAATTCTGTCATCTAAATAATATTAGTTGGAATGAAATATTCATGTTTTGATGTTCGTTAGGAACCTGTATTTGATATTGTCAAAAGGATATTGTAAAGATAACTTTTTTTTGTGGTGAAAATTTAGAAAAAGAGTTTTCTTTGACCGAACCTCAATATCCTTTTTACAATATAGAATTAAATATGTTGTTGAAATGCTGAGTCTGAAGAAAATAGATCACCGAACGTCTGTTTTTACTGAAGTATTTTTCAGTTTTTTTGCTATTTTCTCTAAAACGGCTTCAACGATTTTCTTTAAGCTAGGAATGTGAACTACACATATAAAGGGCTACAACATCAGAGATATTTTCCGTGGTAGCCTGCTTCATTTTGTGGTCATCGACCTGTTTCGGGCCTTCGCCCATCTTCAGGATGCGTTTTTCAGACAGTGGGACAACACAGACTTGCATAGAGCAAATTCAGTTTTACACACTCACACGAGTTCATCTTAGTGCAGTTTACATTGCCGTGGCAGGTAAATTGTTTACATTGCATTACATTACATTGCACTCTGAGTGTGTAAAACTGAATTTGCTCTGTGCAAGTCTGTGTTGCCACACTATCTGAAAAACGCATCCTGAAGATGGGCGAACGCCCGAAACCGCCCGATGACACAAAATGAAGCAGGCTACGACGGAAAATGTCTCTGATGCTTTCCAGCTCTACGAAGACCAACCACCACAACAAAGAGCTACAACTTTTCTCCTGGTAAAGTTTTTAAAGTGGTTTTCGCTATCTGAACAAAATTATTTATAAATAAATAGTAAAAATACCGAGTTTCAAGAAAATTAGTAAACCGGAAGTGCATTTTTACAGAACTTTTTTTTTTAGTTTTTGCGATTCTCTACATAAAAACTCAGACAGATTTCATTAAATTGGCTACACTAAAGACAATATTTGCCGATTACAATTTTGCAATCTGCAGCAAGAGAAAAATGTTTTATGTCTCAGATTATTTTATTTTATAAAGCCGAACCTCATTATTCTCATTATCTGCATTGTCTTTATACAGTTGTAAGGAACTAATTTCATTTACCTAAGGAGTGACATACGGACAGTCAATTCCAACAAGTCCAAATGAACTTGTCTTTAAGACCTGTCCCGTCCCTCTTCTCTATAAAAATTGAGATATGATATTAATAACCAAGAATCAAGTATCACACATGTCTTTATTGTATAAACAGTCTGGTCTGTCAGTTGACACTCACAATACAGTTAACTGATATAGTTCCCAATAATTATTGTCAAATTATGATATTATTACAATGATAATATTTCTATAACAACACTATAATAAAGTAGTAGTAATATTACAGAGTTATTTTTATTATCTGGTTTATTTAATCATTAAATAATATAAGTGTAGATAATGTTTGGGTATTAGTTAGGTGCGGCCGCTACGAGAGTGCACTGCTGCAGAATACATCATGCTAAGTTCTATTTACCGCTAGATGAATTCAATTCTTGTTGTATTATATTATATAAATAATAATTATAAATTAGTTGTGTACTATATATGTCCAAACTGTTAGGTTTGAGTTGAGAGTGAATTACCATACTGATTAGTATCTAGTATATTACTTACTGTAACTGCTGCTGCAGGAAATATTGTAGACGTCTCAAATTTTCAACATCGATGTTTTACCCATAAATAAACGCTTTGAGGGCACCCTGAGTCCAAAAACCTGGTTGCTTGGAAAATTGGGTATATGTGTGAGAAGAGCACAAAACGAAAAATCGTAGAATGTTCATACTTGACATTCCATTTGGATATCCCTCTGGGATCCGACACGAATTTAAAAAGACGAAATTGCGCAACGGAAGGACCACTTTACTGAATGAATATTGTTTGTTTCATGATTTTCTCGAAAACGGTTTCAACAATTTTCTTCTTTGCATACCGACAAAGAGCCGCTACTTTTGTTTGAAAACATTTCTCTAGGAAAGTTTATATAAGGTGGTTGTAGGAAGAAACGGATATATTTCCCTCTAAAGTGCTGTTCTATTTTATTATACAATTCTATCATCTAAATAAAGTTAATTAGAATTAAATATGTTGTCAACATTCTGAATTTCAAGAGAATCGGTCGATCGGAAGTTGGTTTTTACTCAAATTATTTCAGTTTTCTACGATTTTATCCATAAAACTACCAACAGATTTCATTAAATTTGTTACACTATGAATAAGAGACCTACCTCTTTGTTGTGAACTTTATTCCGACAAACTTCATTTAAACTATTTGAATTTATACACTTCCGTTATTCAAATTGCAATAATAAGTCAATTAAGAGTGTCACCTAGTAGACAGATAAGTATTTATTTTAATAAACAATGCCATAAAATCAGTACAGAAGATAAATGCCCCTTATGTTTAGAATGCTGTGAAAGCTTGGATCACATATTTTTGTTTGTCCTTTATACAACACAATTAGAAATAAATATTTAAAACACTCTGATAACAATGATATTACTGCATTGTTAAATTCATACAAACTAATGGATGTTAAAAACATTTATTTTTTTGTAACCAATTGTTTAAGACTTAGATCTTTATTTGGCTAAATATTTCTGTTTTAACTAAGTTTGATGTTGATTTATTTTCTAAATTTCACACAAGTAAATACATAATGCAATGTACAGGACTAAAAATAGTACCTTTTATATCTGTTTCTTTATTTTCTACAATTTGTATTGTTTCTCTTTTTATATTTGTATTATTGTTTTCTCATAGCGAAAAAGAAAAAAAAAGAAAAGTTCTATCGGTGTAAAATAAATCGCATAACAATCTGTCTGTAAGTTTTACAACTGTAAAAAAACAGATAATAAATTTTTTTATTATTTCAATCTCAACGATCACTACTCTCCTACCTTAAAGAGCTCCTGAAGAAGAGCCCCAATGGTACCCGAAACGTAGAGCAACAAAGAATTCTTTTTGTTTACAAACTTCTCTGGCCATTGCCGTACAAAGATCTCATTGTAATTTAAGGTCTGACGGTTGAATACCATTTTCATTTAAAGAAGTTTGGATGGAGGGGGAGTGGGTATGGTTTGGAAAAAGTTTTACCAAAAAAGTGATGATGAAAAATGATATCCATGCAAAGAATTTCATTGGAGCGTTTGTTTGGAAGTAATTCCAATTAATAGAAGTCTAGTAAAATGCACTTCTTGATTGTATATTCTTCAATTATCGAATTCTGGTAATACATTTTAATGTACCTTCATATTATTTATGTGATAGAACCATAAAGTTCAGAAATGGTACTTTAGTTGAAAACTATAAATATTGCTGCTCCCACAGACCTCGGGAAAAAATGTTTGAAAATAAAACTGAGATAGGCATGGGTAGATATTGTACTAAGTTTAAAAGAAAATCGTTGGAGCCGTTTTTGAGAAAATCGTGAAAAACTGAAAAGATAAACTACGGAGCACTTCCGGTCCATGGCTTCCCTCACAAAGTTTCATGTCAGATGCGGTGGTTGGCACTTACATGGAATACCGAGTAAGGCCTTAATGCGATTTTGTTTTTTGAGATATTTTGTACGCACGCAAATACACACACACACACACAATTTTTTCGATATCAGGTTACCTCGAAATATGCATTTCCGGTGAAATCTCAATTGTTTTAAATGCCAGATTGCAATACTTGCCACTTACGAAGAAGCGTTAGAGAAAGTAAATAATAAATGCTAAAGCACCAACATAAGGACAGATGTGTAGTCTATGTGACGTCATGCGCTCTGAATTATCCTCTAAGTTGGCCACAACCAATACAACCAACTTTGAATAAATAAATAAAAAAATCTAATTAACAAACAACGTTATTAAATAAAGAAAAATCGTTTGTTGGAAAAGATTAATTGAAATGTCACAGCATCATGTTATTAATTTTTACCAGTGTGAGTGATTGAAGGAGTGAACAATGACCAACCAATCCGCCTTTTATGAACTAGTAACTGCATTATGCTATTGTATATTTCCAATGTATTCATTTAGTACTTGTAAAAAATAATCATTTCCTTTTATTGTAGATATAAATATGTGTGGAGTTAGTGTGTAAAAGGCTGGTGCTAACTGAATAGTCTGGTAAGGAACACACAGTGCTAAATATAACAAAATATCCGTGAATAATTCAATTGTCCCCCAAGTTAGTCATATGATTTCTTTATAAAAACAAACTGCTATCTGTCTGTCAGTCCAGGAATTATGCATGCCCAATTCTACCAATTTCAACATTAAACTATTCTTATTAGAACTGTAAATATCGTTTTTACCTTTTTATTGATATATTCAAAACTCTTTCTTTATTCATATTGTTATTATTATATTTTCTTATCCTTTCGACAATTTGTAAAGTGAAAGGTTGAAATTATGTACGTATGTCAGTGTGAGTGCTGTTCTCACACATAAGTAATATTTGGTATTTTATCGTCGTAACATGCATACTTCTCATATTCCTGACCGCTTTCGGATTCTCATCCACCATTAGAGCTCTGAGGAATATGACAAATACGCTTGCTACGACGGATAAAGTACTAGACGTTATCCAGCATTGCGGACCCATCCACATATTCAATATTTAGTATTACTAATCATTATAATCTATTGTTACTTCAGGTTATAACCTGGCCATCACAAGTGATAGGCAAATCACCTGTTTATTTGAAAATCTGGTTTATTTAAAAAACCAGCTGAAAATCAGCTGTTTATTTAAAATAATCAATGTTTTAAATATATATAAAATTTGTTGTGGTAGTTGGTTCCGCAGAGCTGGAAAGCATCATAGACATTTTCCGTGGTAGCTTGCTTCATTTTGTGGTCATCGACCGGTTTCGGGCGTTCGCCCATCTTCAGGATGCGTTTGTCAGACTTGCACAGAGCAAATTCAGTTTATACACTGACTGGTCTTTTTAATTGTATTCTAAAACTACGTTTATAACTACAATTAAACTACAGTTTTAGAACACAATTAATAAGACCAGTCAGTGTATAAACTGTATTTGCTCTGTGCAAGTCTTTGTTATCACACTGTCTGACAAACGCATCCTGAAGATGGGCGAACGCCCGAAACCGGTCGATGACCACAAAATGAAGCAGGCTACCACGGAAAATGTCTCCGATATATAAAATTTGTCTGCCTGTCTGTTTAATTTTAACGCTCTCTCTCTGCTTTAGGAGAATGTATTTGTCCAATTGTTCGTTAATGAGTTCCAAAGGAAATGCATGTTTATTTTGTAATTTTTTAAAATGCGTATTACAAACAAACTGATGTGAAACACTCACACGACTTTCTCTTATTGCTGTTAATAGAGTTATAGAGAAAATTGACACAGTGTCTTTAAACATCAAATTTTATACACTTGTCCTAACAGAAACATAGATGTAGGGGGTAATGGGAAGACAGTGTCTGTTAATAGAGTTATAGAGAAAACTGACACAGTGTCTTTAAACATCAAATTTTATACACTTGTCCTAACAGAAACATAGATGTAGGGGGTAATGGGAAGACAGTGTCTGTTAATAGAGTTATAGAGAAAATTGACACAGTGTCTTTAAACATCAAATTTTATACACTTGTCCTAACAGAAACATAGATGTAGGGGGTAATGGGAAGACAGTGTCTGTTAATAGAGTTATAGAGAAAACTGACACAGTGTCTTTAAACATCAAATTTTATGCACTTGTCCTAACAGAAACATAGATGTAGGGGGTAATGGGAAGACAGTATCTGTTAATAGAGTTATAGAGAAAACTGAAACAGTGTCTTTAAACATCAAATTTTATACACTTGTCCTAACAGAAACATAGATGTAGGGGGTAATGGGAAGACAGTGTCTGTTAATAGAGTTATAGAGAAAACTGACACAGTGTCTTTAAACATCAAATTTTATACACTTGTCCTAACAGAAACATAGATGTAGGGGGTAATGGGAAGACAGTGTCTGTTAATAGAGTTATAGAGAAAACTGACACAGTGTCTTTAAACATCAAATTTTATACACCTGTCCTAACAGAAACATAGATGTAGGAGGTAATGGGAAGACAGTATCTCGGGGGAGACATAGTATCTTTCTATGGGGAAGTCCTAGTATCTTTCTACAGGGGAGGCTTAGTATCTTTCTAGATTGATTTCCCCGAGTCTCCCATTTCACTCATACTAGTCACCAAAAGAACAGAATACGATATACAAAGGCATTAACCATAAAATTGTTTCAGAAATGACAATTGTTCTTTCTAAGAGATTATGAATAGGAGCCGCATCGCTCACGATGCCCTTATCTCTGCTAGGATGGAGAATGAAGAAGGGGAAGAGGGTGCAGGAGCTTTGGAAGATTAAAAAGAAAATGTTAATTTGCAAAGACAGCATATTGGCAGTTGAAGGCAATTAGAAACCACGTAAATAATAATGTCAATATGTTGGTTTTTTCCAGCCCTTAAAAACAAAATAACTGGTTAATGCAAAAACAGAAAACCGCAAAATAAATAAAAAAAAAAAATAGTATCTTTCTACGTAGGAGACGTAATATCTTTCTACGGGGGAGACATCGTGTGTAAAAGATTTGCATAATTCAGTGATAAACGAAGTAAAGTTTTGCCTGTGAATTATTTCTTTTGTAAAAACCCATCACTCGTTTACAGAAACTTCTTCCAGACTGTTTTCATATAAGTTTAATAATTTAACGACCAATTAACCAAAGGATGGATTTAAGGACTCATTAGGTCGAAACGTCCTATTTGTTCAGTTAAGAATAAATAAGATTCATAAAAACAAACGGTTGTCTCCCCCCCTCAATCGTACAAAGCAAAACGATAAATAAGAACATTTAAAAAAGTTGATAGACTAGTAGTCAAAATCTTTTTATGTTAATGGAAGGGATTAGCTCAGTGGTAGCGCGCTTGAATCGCACGCTGAGTTGCCGGGTTCGAACTCCAGCGATGCTGCCCTTAGATTTTCTCTTCCTAGGAACCTCTGCAGCCAGGGATGGGCAGTATTGGCTGTAGTCTGTGGTAGAGTTGGAGACTGCAGTGCATTGAGAAGGCTTCGGGGGGCACATAGATCTTTCAGGTCAGAGAACATTCGCCCCTAAAAGAATCTAGAGATCTAATGATAATATACATTTGGCCTTAGCAGTGAAGAGGGTTAATTCTGTTTAACAAACTCATTAATTACTCACAAACAATTGAGATTCTTAGAGGGAAGAGGGTAATTACGAATTATTCAGACGAGACAAGATAAACATCTTCAACTTAATAGAAGAATTCTGGTGAAGTAAGTCACACAGTGGAAACTGTGAAATTATGAAATTATACAGGTACAAAAGATAAATAAGGACGTATGAGATTTTCCCATCAAGCAAAGCAAGTATAATAATTTATAAAAAAAAAATTGAGGCGGGCGGGGGCGCGCTTTAAAAAAAAATATATAGGTTAAAGGCAGAAAGATATCGGTGGGAATGCGCTATGATGAGTAGAACGTTACAGTACATTTATAGGCCATTGCCAGCTAGATAGAACAGTGTTGTCCTGTCTCTGCCAACAATCACTGGCCAAGCAAATATCCGAACAAATGTATTAATTATTTTATTATCATATTTTCAACAATGTATTAATTATTTGTTTTTAGATCAATGGGGGGGGGGCGCAATTAAATCTTGTTTTTATAACTTTACTTATAATCAACATAATTTGCAATTCGTACATTCAGAAAACAAAAAATCTAGTTCATGATGTTTTATTGCGGCCAAGTAAAGATAGTAATAAAACTGAATGTATGTGTGTGTGTGTGTGTGCGCGTCGAGACAGGAGTGTTAGTGCAGGTAATAAAGCCAAATATATGTTAGCTGTGACCTTTACGATACTATATTTAGAACATTAAGACCATCCAAAGATTAGCGCTGAGTAAGGTCTGTAATGTGGTCTGACATTAAGAAAACCTACTAGAGTACTTGCTGCGCTTCTAAACTGACATATGTAATACTTCCCTATATAAATCTATTTGTGAAACACTCACAAGAGTTTCATTTAAAGCTGTCTTTATACTCACCTATATATAAAATGACAAATTGTCTTGAAACTTCAAACTTTACTCACTTGTCTACAGAGGGAGTGGGGGGGAAGTCTAGTAGAAGTGTGATTACATTGTATTCCAGCAGACTGCGCCGTCAACATTCAACCATATAACATTTCAAATAACGGCACAAATAACGCGCAACTTAAATCAACGTTTTCGAAAAATATTTACAAATAAAGGAGTTATGTTAATAATCTATCAAGTTATTATTCCAAGTTTAAAGGAAATCGTTTCAGTTATTTTCGAGAAAATGCCAAGATAATCAAAAACCCATTCTCTAAATTCGCACTTTCGATTAATCGATTTCAATCAAATTTGGAATTTTATCAATGCTTGTAATGTATATTAATATTATTTAGGTAGTAGAAGTTACATTGTTGTTAAGTGGTAGCTAAACGCTAATGATCCCCCTTCCTGGGAAAATGTTTCAAATAAAAACAGTGAAGGTATCTATGTGTCTAGATATCGAAAATTAAATAAAATCGATGGAGCTGTTTTCGAAAAACTCGATAAAACACCTTTAGTAATTTCGTTCATCCGGTTGATGGATTTTGCCCGAAACCTTTACGTCAGATTTGGTTCAAAAGCGGATTATCAAATTTAACCTCATTAAATATGTTATTGAATTTCCTTTTGATAATTTAACACATTGTTTACTATCTCTCTTTTAATTAATTGCCTCAATGGAGGGTTAAAACAAGTGAAGTTCTTTAATAAAAGCTGAAAAAAACTAGTACTGAAAGTTATACAGGTGGGACATATAGTATTATCGCAGATACTGAGGGAGGAGAGATTTATCTTGCACCGTATTTCCGGCCGGCTGACACTTGTTGCGCTCTTATAGTCCCCCCCCCCCTTATTTTTGATCGCTTTTTACCATGGGAAAACTATTCAACAATGAAATAGTGCATAACTAATCGTTTCTACTATTTATCGACGCTTTCCTTTTTTTGATTTTATTCAAATATTTTATATAAACAGTGTTGAGGTGTTCTTCTAGAGCTGTATACCATTATATTATTGAGTGCGTCTGTACGTATAGTGATCAGGTTATACAAGGAAACTTCTTAAATCAAGCTGCTGCTGCCCTGTATGGTGAACACAAGTGTTTGATATTGTTGCGGTCCTCTTCTAAAACATAGCAAACTAGCTAAATGAGATTCCAAACACCACTATTAGAATTAAAACCATCTGAATGGAGCCAACTAAATCCTCTATTCAACGATGCATGCAGTTGCTACTTTTTTAGGAATACGAAACTGCATTCTAGCATTAAAAATGTTCTTGACTTTCCGCGGAATTGGCAACTGAAGGAACTGCAGCCGATTTTGGTCGAAAGAATACAAGTCGTCGAGTAACATAAACGTTCAAAATACTCAATTTATAATGCTGGAAGGTTACATACTCTATTTACTTGAGAAAAATGCTGTTTACAAAAGACATTTCTTTCTTTAAAAAGACTTTTAAAATAAAATAAATTAAACCAAACTAGAATGAGCACTAACCTCGCGCCATAATAAGAAATAAACAAGTTGATATATATGTTCATTCGTCTCTACAAAGGAATTCATTGTTCACTATATATTACATAATAGATCGAAAAGGGTGGCGGTGCATTGGCCCTCCCTTCAAAAAAAAAAAAAAAATTACACAAAAAGAATGAAGTGAGTGAAACACTCACAGGACTTTCTCCTACTCCTCTCAATACCATCAATTAGAAATTATCTTTTCTTTACTACAATGCTTAGTTCGACTGGCCTTGTATACCTGGGCGGCCTTATGTGGAGCGCTCTATGTTGTTAAAAAGCAATCAACAGCTTGTGGAAATTTACATTCATACTAACTGACCGACCCCAGTACCCCTCTAAAATAAATGTTTTCAGATAATGTTTCAAATAAAAATGATAAGTTTCTATTTATGCAGCATATTTTAAGAAAATCGTTGTAACCGTTTTCGAGGAAGTGCCAAAAAACTCAAAATCTATTCTGTAAAATCGCTCTTCCGCTTAACCGACTTTCTTCAAATTTGAAATTATAACGATGTTCTAATTTGTAATAATATTATGCAAGTAGTAAATCCATATATTATACTGTAGTGATACTTTAGAGGAAAACATAAGTTTACTGTTCTTCCAGAACAGCGCCTGCTCTAGCGGTTACGTCGCTGGAGACAAAAAGACAAATTGCCGCCCCTTAAGTTAATATATATATATTTTTTGTATGTTCAAACACAAGCTGCAGCGGCGCTCTGCTCACGTGCTAATGCTATTCTGTTCAAACGAGTACAACATCGTCCTTTACAAATTCTGCGTTAATTTTTCAATAATAGTGGAAATATTTTTAGCTTTCAGACCTAAACAATATAAATCCGCTACGCTCTGTGAATCTTTAGCGAACGAAAAAACCGATATGTGAAATTTTCTATTAATGAGTATTTAACACATCAATATTTTTCTCACATTTACAGCCAAAATAGCGCCCTTAAATTTTGGCGCCCCTAGAGTGGGCGCTGCCCAGAACCACTCATAAAAACAATTTCCCCGGGAAAAAGTTTCAAATAAAATTGATTGGGTATTTATATGTGTGTGTAGATAGTGTACACAAGTTGGAGCCGTTTGTGAAAAATCACGAAAAACTGAAAAAAAGGTAAAGTCGCACTTCCGGTTGATGGATTTTGCCCGAAATCCTCGTGTCTGACGTGGTGGCAAGTGTGTAATGGAATACCAAGTTTGAGGTACCTGCAACTTTTCGTTTTTGAAATATTCTGTTAACACACACACCCACCCACACACCAATATACAGACCATTCACTAAAAACATTTTCCTCATATTCAGGGCAGGCAGGTGTACCAAACATATATTTCCGGTGAAAACTCAATTTCTAAAATCTGGCGTCACGATTGCGGCACTTCCTTTTACTAGGAGTAAGAGAAAGTAAAAAAAAGGACAGTCTTTGAAATAATTGAAAGTTTTTTTATACCAACTGGAGGGTAGGGCATAAGGTAGTTGTATTTAGACGTGACGATCTATGGTTGGAGACACTTCCGCTATTCATCATCAGACTCCTTCCGCTGAGTTCTCACATATTATCTTTGGCAAAACTGAATATTATTCGAGAACAGTTTGTATTTGCTACGACAACATTAAAGTTGCTATTTTACAGCTAGCTGTGGCCACCTCAAACGAATTATATATAGTTCGTGCAGAGAGCGCCATCTAAACCAAGCACCTAGCAGTTCCGGCAGAGAGAGAGACCTTTCGTATATATTTATTCTTGAAACGTCTTGAATAAAACACCAGATTTTTAAAATACTTCCAGTCAGTTAATCAATAGCTAGACAAAAACTGGGCCATACTGGCGCACTCTACTTTCTAAATGTACAACTTGCCATTAAAGTACATGCTAAGTACATTTACCTGTCTCTAATTATACAGTACCACTATAATATAACTTGGCTAATGTTACCCAACTTATTATTTAAACTTGTTCTAACCTACTTTTAAGTCGTAATTGTTTTTTATTACTCTATTTCTATTTAAGAACAGTTTAGGTACGTAAAAATGCGTTCGAAACGCAAAGTAACTTGGTGGGTTCTCGTAGTTTTAAAACGAAATTCCCCAAGATTATTTCCGCAAATAGTTGCTTCCAGAAGGGTCAAATAAAAGTTAATTGTCTTCTGCAAAACAAAACCTTTTGTGAAACAATCACAAGTTATTCAATCACAGGCACAGTTCACACAAACACCCACAGTACGTGATACCCGCCCAAAATAATTTTTCTGGCAAATGATTGAAATCTATATAGGAAAGGGCTATTATGTGTGCAATTAGAATGCGCACTTCAAACAATATCGTTGGAGCTATTGTTAATGAAACGGCAGAAAACTGAAAAAATAAAATAAAAAACAAACATAAGTATATTTGCACTTCCGGTTGACGAAGTTTCACGGAGATTTTCATTTCGGATCCGAATGAGACCTGTAGGGGAAATCAATTTTGAGATTCCTGCAACCTTTCGATGTTCGACACATTCCGTTCATTCACACACACACACACTACAAACTGCAAAAGATTTTTTAAACTCAGGAAACCTCAAAACGGTTCAAAATTTCAATTTTAAAATGTGACAGTATCCTTCTCACAGCAGCAATACAAAATAATTAATATTTGTCTTTTCTACTTTCTCCTACATCTAGTAAAGAAGAAGTGTTGCACTCGTCACATTTTTTAAATTGAGTTTTACCGGAAATACATGTTTTGAGATCCCCTGAATCGGAAAAAGTGGTAATGTGTGTGGTGTTTGTGTGGTAACGTGTGTGGTGTTTGTGTGGCAATGTGTGTGGTGTTTGTGTGGTAATGTGTGTGGTGTTTGTGTGGTTGGTATAACTCAAAAACGGAAAATCGCAGAAAGTTTAATTTCTCTTACGGTTGTAAGGCGTAATATTGCGATCTGTTAAATTCTCAGTACCGAGTTTCCACCGGAAATATGCGTTTTCAGTTCGAAGTTGCCTGAGTCAGAATCGCATTTTTAAAAATATGTAACTGCTGTCACGAGAAGGTTTTGATCAAAATCGTTCAACCGGAAGTACTTTACTGAATGGATTTTTCAGTTTTTGGCGATTTTCTCGAAAACGGCTCCAACGATTTTCTTTAAACTTTGTATATACATACAAACTGTAGATCTCTTACTTTATCTGAAACTTGTTTCGGGAAATCACATGTATGAGATGTTTTGGAGAGAGGTGAGGTTATGTTTTCTTCTAAAGTGCTAGTTCAATTTATTATAGCACTCTACAATTTAATTCGCTAAAATTCTGAATATGAATAAAATCGGTACATCGGAAGTAAGACACTGCTGAAAAGTTTTTTCAATATTCTGCGATTTTGTCTATAAACTTTGACTACAGAGACCTATAATAACTTTGCTTATAACTTTTTCCCGAGAAAATTGATTTTAGAGGTGTTCAACAAATATTGAACTCTAATAGACATTTAAAAATAATTGTAAGTTTGAACAAAGTTTGTCAATTATAACTACGTAAGAGAAAAGTCGTCAGAGTTTTTTCTACCAGATTTTTCTATAAGATCTCGAGAAAAGAAATGTTCTCGATTCATCACGTATTTACAGAAAATCTCAACCATCTAAAAAGAACAAAACATTCATTACTAGTTGCGCTTCCAAATATTGACGGGTATCGACAGAAATGTGGATCATATACAAATCTCATGGTAATAAATAAATCGAAAAACAACTTTGAGCTTCTTATAATTTGACAGTTCTAAGGAGATTTTGTAATTATTCGCTTAATAACTGCTTTAAGGTTTTAAGACTGCTTTATAACCTCTCCACTATTCCAATACTACCAGCTCGTAAATTTCAAACAGAACGATAATTTTAGCAATAATTATGCATGCTAATGTTTTATCCCTCTAACATGCAGCGATAAAAATCTTTGTTGAATAATTAGTGGAAACTGATTCCTGTTGATATTATTAATGAAATTAATTGACTTCTGAATGTTCAATTGAATTCTGAATTGTCAGACTGAATGTTTGAATTCTATCAACTAGAACTCTGAAACTATTTTTCATTTCTGGAAATATACACAAACAACAAAATAAGAAATAAATACGATAAGTAGAACGAGAATAACTGAAACACAAACTGACAGAATGAATACGCATGTTAGCCAACTGTCGATAGACAGAGTACAATCATAGAAAAATGGTCTGTTAGAGCGTAAAAATGGCTGCCTTTTAAAGTGTCAAACTGAGGCTGGCTAATTTCCTGTATTCTGCAGAGCATTCTGATGAAAGGTGTTTCTACAGTAGAGTTCTATTAGCTATGGCGGAAATACACGGAGCCTTCGGCACCACCTTGCAATTGTAAAGTGACAAGTACAATCTTGTTTCAAGCGCTTCATAAATATCAATAATACTTAATATTATTAAGATCAACATTAATAATAATAATAAAAATAATGGTTTATTTCATAATGACAAAATAAGTATAAAAAAGACATTCTTTTCATTCTACGGCCTGGAAAAACCGTCTGCTGCGAACAACATTATTTGAACTTATTCCAATAAAGAATAAATTTTTATTCCTCACTCCAGTAAAGAAAATAATTATTCTTTATTTTCTTGTTATTTCATTGTTTAGTTGCTTTATACAAATGCTGCGGTGCTGGGGTATAGACGTCCCGTAGATAATAATAATAATAATAATAATAATAATAATAATAATAATAATAATAATAATAATAATAATAATAAAGCTGGTTTGTGTCAGCATGCGAGTCGCTAGTGGTGTGACATTGAACTGTGCATTTAATAGATGTGGCAGTCCCTAACAGTGAAAATTTGTCGTCCACCTAAAACGACATAATTCAGAAATATATTTAGGTTTTTAACGAAATTAAGCAAATGTGGAATGTGGGGATTGTAAGGATAGTTACTATTGTCCTTTCATCAACAGGCGTGATTCCTACTTCTCTGAGAAGAAATATTCAGTCGCAATCTATTAACGAAAATTTATACGTTAATCTGCAGATGTCAGCTATATTAGATACATGCCACATAGTGCGACATTTTTTAGGTTTCTAATCTAAAATAGTTAACTTAAATAGCTGTTCAAAAAAATTCCCAGCTATATAATCCCCAGGATTTCACTGAGAATATGTAATTATTATTAATAATAATAATAATAATAATAATCATAATAATTTTTTTTTTAAATTTAAGGCCCGTCAACATCTATGGTCATTGGCGCCCGGAGCCTTCTCAGTGCACTGCCGGCCCGGAGTGAGCTGTAGAGGCTCCTAGGAAGAAAAAAATCTAAGGGTAGCATAGCTGGACTCGAACCCGGGTCCTCCGCGTGGGAGTCCAGTACGCTAGCCACTTAGCTATTCCCTTCCCTAATAATAATAATAATATAATAATATAATAATAATAATAATAATAATAATAATAAATAATAATATTATTATTATTATTATTATTATTATACAAATAAAACAGGCCGTGGGATATTTGTTCATATGCCTGTGTGTGTGACTGTCTGTAACGTTCATTAGTAAACATATGTGGCATCCTCTCTCTCTCTATGTATATATATATATTAAGATTAGTTAACATTGTCATGTTTCTTGAAATCCTTGTTTGTGTGTAGCCCTGGTCGGGTTCCCGAGATTATTCAATAACATTCAGTATTTACAGTTCTATACATTTATCTAATGACATGAATAATATGACATATATTTATATATAATCAAACTGAAATTGAACTTAGACAAAAGGGGACTGTCCACTGTCTCAACCAGTAAGCTTGTAGCGGCAGTTTAAATTTTTACCTTACTGACAAGGCCCCTAGTCAAGTGTCGATAGACAGAGTGTACAATCATAGAAAAATGGTCTGTTAGAGCGCAGAAATGGCTGCCTTTTAAAGGTCAAACTGAGGCTGGGTAATTTCCTATATTCTACAGAGCATTCTGACGAAAAAAATCAGATTTTCCAACAAAATACGAGGCATGTCCAGTAAGTAAGTGTACTGAATTTTTGTAGGTTACACAAATTTTTATTTGAACAAAAAAATTACCTGGTTACATTGGTACATATGTAAGCTATTTTTCGACATAGTCACCATTTCTCTCAATGCAGGTGGGGAACCGGGGTATTAATTTTTTAATGCCTTCCTCGAAGTAGTTTCCCGCCAACCCCCTCGTCCACTTCTCCACCTCCCCCTTCACCTCCTCGTCGGTTGAAAACTTTTTCCACCCATGTGCAGCTTCAGGGAGGTAAAGAGATAGTAATCTGAAGGTGCTAGGTCAGGGGAATGCGCGGGATGGTTCAGGACATCCCATTTAAACGAGGTAAGCAGTTCCTTCGTGCGTTGGTCGTGTGTGGTCTGGCATTGTCGTGCAGCAGGCAGACTCCCTTTGTCAGCATGCCTCTCCTTTTGTTCTGAATCGCCCTCCGCAATTTTTTTAGGGTCTCACAGTATCTTGCAGAGTTGATGGTCTCCCCTTGAGGCATATATTCAATTAAAATTATGCCTTGACAGTCCCAAAACACGGATGCCATGATTTTCTTGGCTGAAATTGTGGTTTTGAACTTTTTGGCGGAGGGTGAAGAGGTGTGACGCCACTGTTGAGACTGCCTTTTGGTTTCAGGTGTGTAGTGTGCAACCCAAGTTTCATCTCCAGTAATGATGGAGCGGAGAAATTCATCTCCATGGAGTTTGTAGCGTCTCAAAAACTCTTGCCCGGCCTCCACTCGATTCAACTTGTGTTGGTCTGTCAGCTGTTTTGGGACCCACCTCGCGGACAGTTTCCGATATCTGAGGGTTTCTGTGATGGTTTCGTGTAGCAGAGATCTGGAGATTTGCGGAAACATCGCAGAAAGTTCATCCACAGTCAATCTGCGATAGTCACGGAGCGCATTTTCGATTTTTTCCACAATTTCGTCAGTCACAATTGAAGGTCTTCCGCTCCTCTGATCATCATGCACAGACGTACGACCGTTTTTAAACTTGCGACACCACTTGAACACACTCGTACGTTTCATAGCTTTATCACCACATGCAGTTTTTACCTCATTATAAACCTCAACCGGAGTTTTTCCCTTCCAAACGAGATAACGAGTGTACTATTTCCAATTTCACTACATGCAGTGTAGCCATTAAGGTAATACAGGCAGTGTAGCCATTAAGGTAATACAGGCAGTATAGGCATTAAGGTAATGCAGGCAGTGTAGCCATTAAGGTAATACAGGCAGTGTAGCCATTAAGGTAATACAGGCAGTATAGCCATTAAGGTAACACAGGCAGTGTAGCCATTAAGGTAATACAGGCAGTGTAGCCATTAAGGTAATACAGGCAGTATAGGCATTAAGGTAATGCAGGCAGTGTAGCCATTAAGGTAATACAGGCAGTGTAGCCATTAAGGTAATACAGGCAGTATAGCCATTAAGGTAACACAGGCAGTATAGCCATTAAGGTAATACAGGCAGTATAGCCATTAAGGTAATACAGGCAGTATAGCCATTAAGGTAATACAGGCAGTATAGCCATTAAGGTAATACAGGCAGTATAGCCATTAAGGTAATACAGGCAGTATAGCCATTAAGGTAATACAGGCAGTATAGCCATAAAAATTTACTAAGTGGTACTTTAGACATTTCCCCGTTACTCATTCTCCCCCCCGAATTCACAAAGAAATTCATTTTTTTGGAAAAATATTTCAAATTTAGATGTATGTATACATAGTATTCGAAATTTGAAGAAAATTGAACTTTGAATTTTGAGTTGTCACTGAAAATAAAAAGAGTTCACATAAAAATGTTTTTTCTTCAATACTAAGTCTGGCCGCCCAATATTTGAAGGATTTGCAATTTTTATTCACAATACTGGTATCCTTCAGGTCGTGCAAGCGACGAGATGCTGTGCATTCATTACTGCTGATTGGTAGAAAGTGCATAGTGGTGAGGCTGCGATGTAGATGGCTCTGAAGGTAGTCATGACCGGACGGCGTTTGAACAGGCCACGGACAGCCCTCGGCAAATTGACTACGCTTTCGGTCAGCAATGATGACCACTGCTTTCCTTCTGCTTGCTGCTTAAAATCCCGCCCCAAATGCTTCATCGCTTTTGTCTTTTTTTCCCTCTTCGAGTGTGGAGGCCAAATGTTGCTACCGGCTGCTCCTTGAGAGATCCCGCTCTTGCCAGCCTATCAGCCTGTTCATTTCCGAATAGGCCGCGGTGCGCAGGTGTCCATTGTAGTGCCACATTTGTACCTCGGAGAATTAGCTTTTCAGTTGTCTACGGGCACATTTCTAGTTGCACAAGAAAAAGAAAACAAAAAATATGTATTAAACTAAGGAAAAAAGTCACAAATAGTTGAAGAAATTCTCGGCTCAAAATATCTCTCTTGATTCCAGCTATTTCCCTCTTAAAAAAAAAAAGAGTAAAATTTTAAAAAATCTGAAAGGCAAATTTTTTGAAGATAAACAAACTAAATAAAAATTGATAGGGGATTACATAGGGAAGCGCCGTTGCTGCTAATCTGGATTTCTGTGGTGTGCAAAGAAATAAAAAGATATAGCCAAAGTTGTCAGTGAAGAAACTGTGTCCAGTAAATTTATTTTTAATGCTTCCCTCCCCCACCGACTGACATCTTCACAAGAAAACTGTCCATGAAATATTTGTGTGTAAGTATGTATGTATGTGTGTGTGGGGGGGGGGGGGAGATAAAATAAAAAATATATTCAGCTATAATTATTGTCATTGATTGTGAAACTATTTTCCATTAATTTAGTTCGCTATAATGTGAGTTTCATAAAAAGCTCAGGTAGCGTGTGTTTCATATTTCTAACAACTGCCATCTGGATTTCTGCATCTTCGTATTTTTTTTATTTAATTTCTCACTGGCTGTAAGAGTTTTATGATGGCAACAAATTTTCAAATTGACATGGTTTGAGCTCTATTGTATATAAGTAAAAAAAAAATGCTTTTCAGTGAATGGTGTGTATGTGAGCGAGGTCTGTAACAAAATATCTCAAAACCAACAAAATAATCACCGGATGCTGAAACTTGATATTCTGTTCAGGTATCGCATCCCACACAGATAAATAACGGTCAACCGGAAATGAGTTTTCTTTGCAGATTTACGCATTTGTTTGAATATGCTTCCATCGATTTCCTTTTAATTTTGCACACTAACTGCTTTCACATTGAACGATCATTTTTATTTGTTGGGTTCTTGAGGATGCTGCAATGTTCAAGCGTTTCTTTCAATCGGCTCTACCCTGTATCTGTAATATTAAGGTACATTACATCGATTAAACGGAAGTGCAACTTTATAAATAGGTTTCCCAACTTCTCTTACTTTCTGCAAGAGAAAGTATCGCTATCGGATCAAATTTTCGATATCGAATTTTCACGGGAAAAGCATTTTGGTTCTACTTGAAATACATGTTTGGTTATTCTTGAAATACATGTTTGGTTATTCTTGAAATACATGTTTGGTTATTCTTGAAATACATGTTTGGTTATATTTGAAATACATGTTTGGTTATACTCGAAATACATGTTTGGTTATACTTGAAATACATGTTTGGTTATACTTGAAATACATGTTTGGTTATACTTGAAATACATGTTTGGTTATACTTGAAATACATGTTTGTGTCAAAAAAAAGTGTTTTTGAAAAATTGGTGTACATGTATGTGGTCAGCATAACTCAAAAATCGAAAAGGGGACCAGACAGTAAGGTTTTCAACAAAATCAGTCAACCGGAAGTACCACTTTACTGAATTTTGATTTTTTTACGATTTTCTTTAAATTTGGTGTATCAAGTACACAGTTGTTGTGGTTGGTTCCGCAAAGCTGGAAAGCATCAGAGACACTTTCCGTGTAAGCCTGCTTCATTTTATGGTCATCGACCGGTTTCGAGCGTTCGCCCATCTTCAGGAAGTGTCTGTCAGACAGTGTAATAACACAGACTTGCACACAGCAAATTCAGTTTACACATAGTGTGAGTGTATAAACTGAATTTGCGCTGTGCAAGTCTGTGTTATCACACTGTTTAACAAACGCATTCGGGAGACGGGCGAACGCCCGAAACCGGTCGATGACCACAAAACGAAGCAGGCCAACACGGAAAATGTCTCTGATATCAAGACCACATATAATGAGCTAGAACTTTTATTTGAAACATTTCTCCGGAAAGTTAATTTAACGGGACATTTGGGGTATTAGTGTGGTTTTATTTTCCTCTAAAGTGCTACCTTAGTTTATTACCCTAGCATCTAAATAATACTAATTATAATTAAATATGTTGCCGAAATACTGAGTTTGAAGAAAATCGGTTGACCGTAAGTGCATTTTTACTGAAGTTATTTCAGTTTCCTTCGATTGTATCCATAAAAACATCGACTGATATGGTGACTATGAATTCGGGGACCTACGAATGTTGATTGAAACTTTTTCCCGAGAAACTTCATTTACAGAAGTTTTGGCGGAGAGGGGAGGGTATGTTTTCTTCAAAAAAGTGATTTTATTAATTTTAGATCCTTAGATATAAAACTGAAGACAAATAAAGTTTAATAAAAATTATGAATTTGTAAGAAAATTTGTCACTTGTAACTATGGAGACCGCAGGGAGTGGACATTGTGTGAGTGTGAGAGTGTGTAAGATTTGGGGGGAGGGGGTAATTTGGAGGGATTTATGAATTTAATTTACAGAGGGAGTAAATTAAACTATTTGTTGGCGTTTGGCAGAGGGAGCCCTGTGTATTTACATTCAGACAGTTGCTACGGCCTCTAATTACTAATAACTGTATACCCACTAATATTCATATGTAATTCTTATTATTCAAATAAACGTTTTAGTAAAAATTCCGAGATTCTAGCACTGCATTATCTGCAATAAGACATAAGGTCGAGTGGGTGTTTCACACCAGTTTGATATTATATTTTAATTCATGTAGGAGATTGCTATCTGAAAGAGCTCGTTGATTAATTAGTTGATTAGTATATATTGCTTTTCAATTAGCCTGCACCAAGGTCACGAAATGAGGCTACCATTACGTATTTCTCTCCAAATGAACTTGTATTGCAGAGCATGTGAACACACACAAAGGTTTTTTTCGTCTAAGCAGGTGACATTTTGAACAGGGTCCACTTTTATGTGTGTGTGTGTGTGTGTGTGTGTGTGTGTATTGTGGCAATATCAACTGTATATTTCAGGAATATCAGAACCTTCTTAATTCATTGCAAAATATGGCCAGTGTTCCTTGTAAGGCAGGATGACAAGATAAATACATTCCTAATGTATGGAAAGCGACTGGGACCTAGATTAATAAATTAAATATATAAAAAAAAAACCAGTATCTGGAAAGTTCACGAACTGAAACTGAAAATAATATATATATATTAAAAATAAAAAGGAAAGTGTAGAGGAAATGTCAAGGTGGGCCGGTAGGCAGCGCTCTGTTGGCCGACATAGCGTCCACACCCACCTGCTACATAATTCGCTCCATTTCTCACTCACTTTGGATAACTAAAAAAGTTTAGTATGAAACACTCAGACGACATTTAGTGCAATTACCATTAAAGGCAGGTAGAGAATGATTAGATTGTAGAGGGCGCCAATAATAAACAAACAAATTTGAATTTTGACGTCTCAGATTCCTCAGAATCACCTGCAAACAATTTTTTTTTTTTTCAGAAAAATGTTACAATGAGTTTATATTACCTGTGCAGGTAGCGTTCCAGAGTTCCTATGAAATCTTTGTATCGTTTTACACAAAATACCCAAAAAATTCAAAATAACAATTTTGTAAATTAGCACTTGCGGTTAACCGAATTTTTCAAATTAGGAATTCTAGCGATGCCTCTTATAATAATAATAATAGCACTTTTTTTTTAATGATATACAACGGTATATAAACAAGTTACTCTATAGGCAAGGATCAATCCGTCAGCGCTCCACACCCACCTGCTACATAATTCGCTCCATTTCTCACTCACTTTACATTAATCCAAAATAATAGATGCCATCCATATTGATAATCCAAAATAATAGATGCCATCTATTTTACATAAAAAAGTTTATTATGAAACACTCAGACGACATTTAGTGCAATTACCATTAAAGGCAGGTAGAGAATACAGACTGCACAGAGCAAAGAGTCTCAGACAAGATTATAAATTTATGACATAATAATAATAATAATTTAATTATAACATTATATAATTATGATAATAATTTTTTCTTTTATTTATTTATTTTTTTAATAGAAAAAGAAATTAAGGAACTTCATTAAAGTAAATGTACTTTAAAAAAAAAATTATAATAATTTAAATAAAATAAAATAATAATAAATAAAGATACAATTATTGAATAAATTAACTGAAATAAGCGCTTAACTTAAACAAATGAAAGTTTAACTAAAAATTACATTTCCGAATTAAATCGTGTCGGTACTTCCAAGCATGTCGAGTATAATGAATGAGAGGCCGACAGTCAGTGCCGTTCAGGAGAGCTACAGTTCAGACTTGGTTAATCTGGAAACTCCCATATACAGATCCCGAAGTTAGACAAAATAGAACACTCGGCCATGAAATAGAATAAGTCCTCAACTTTCTAGAGCAAATATAACTCAAGAATTACCTCTTATATGTATTACTATTATGTAGATAGTAAAAGCATATATTGTACTGAAGTGGTGCTTTAGAGGTAAGCATAACGTGAGTATGCTGTTCCCTCAAAATCCCAAAATATCAATGTTTCTGGAAAAATGCTTCAAATAAAAGTTATAGGCATTTTACGTGTGTAAATGCTATAACAAGTTTAAAGAAAGGCGTTGGAGCCATTTTCTAGAAAATTGCGAAAAACTGAAGGAAAAACTATTGTGTAAGGTCCCGCCTCCGTATAGTCCCAACTTCCTAATGAATTCTGTCCAAAAGCTTATTGTCACATGCAATGGTGCGACCTGAACATATCAGGTTTGAGCTTGCTGCGATCTTTCTTAATTGACATATTTGTCATATACCATCTCTACGCATAAAAACATGACGCATAAAAACATTTTTTGGTACTCATGGAAGCGCAGAACATGTATTTCCGGTGAAAACTCAATTTCAAATATTTGACTGGATCGCAATACTTCCTGTTAGCAGGTGTATCTTACGGAGAATGGGAAATGCCCGACCTATAAAAGAGCCATAGCATAACTAGAAGGCAATAATCGTCAGAGACATTTTCCCTGTTAGCCTGCTTCATTTTGTGGTCATCGACCGGTTTCGGGCGTTCGCCTATCTTCAGGATTCGTTTGTCAGACAGTGGGATAACACAGACTTGCACAGAGCAAATTCAGTTTACACACTCAGTGTTTACACACATACACTAGTGTAAACTGAATTTGCTCTGTGCAAGTCTGTGTTATCGCACTGTCTGACAAACGAATCCTGAAGATAGGCGAACGCCCGAAACCGGTCGATGACCAAAAAATGAAGCAGGCTATCTCGGAAAATGTCTCTGATGCCTTCCAGCTCTGCGGAACCAACGACCACAACAACTAGAATAAATTTGTTATTGTCACTAGCACATGTATTATCTACAGCTGCTATCCGTCTGGATTATTATTAGTATACTTATAAATTCCCCTCGCCAAAAGTCCTCTCCCCCCCCAATTAGACTATATACAGTCTAATCTGAAGCGGTAGGCAGACTTCACAACACAGCCAGTTTCACCATAACACTGTCTAACTGGTGGCGTAAGTGGGTCAGAGAAAATTAACCAGGAGAAAAGTGTGTCTGTATTCATTAGAGTTTTCCTAAGAAAATATAAACACTATTCACAGACACTAACTTAACACTTTCCTGCATCTGCAACAATCATTAATTCACCTGTAGAATATTATCTTACCATTATTACTCTTGTCATATAACTCTTGTTCAATTAAATCCGCTGTTAACTATCTAAAATCAGCTGTTCACCAAAGTGTACTTATTAGTGTACTATATTAGTTTTTTACTTTCTCTTGCTGTTTAAGTATTTTGATCGTACGAAATTTAAAAATTGAATATTAATCGGAAGTATGTGCTTGAGCTGCCCTGAATAGAACAAGTTGGTTTCTTAGAAATTGATGTACGTAGCGTGTATGGGGACAGTACATCTCAAAAACGAAAAATCACAGTTTACTCATCTTGATATTCCTTCTAGGTATTACCAGGAAACCACAAAAAGTTATTGGTGAAAATCCGAGTCTTATCTGGTAAGAATGAGTGTTGCGATAGTGTCTAATCTGCGAAATTGAGTTTCCGCCAGAAATATGTTTTGGGCTCAGCTGAGTCACCTGAGTAAGAAAAATATGTTTTTAGTGAATGGCGCGCGTGTGTATGTGAACAAAATCTCAAAAACTAAAAATCCCAAGAAGCTCGGTATTCCGTGTAGGTCCCAGCACGGTGTCCAGTCAATCAACGGAAACTAGGACTTGGCTGATTTTTTTTTTATTCAGTTTCCCAGTGTTTTATTTGAGATATTTTGTTGGGAAAATTGATTTTTCCGGTGTTGGGGATTAGTGATGTTAAACATTCCTCTAAAGTATCACTTCAGTAAAATGCATGGTTCTACCATCTATATACTATTAAATTTACATTAGAAGCATCGGTAGAATTTGAAATTTGAAGAAAATCAGTTAACCGGAAGTACGACTTTCAGAATAGTTTTTTGAATTTTTTGGGGGAAATTTTCTAGAAAACATTAACGATTCCCTTCCAATTTGAAATGCTAACTGCGAGATATGAACCTGTCTCTTTTAGTTGTTACATTTTTCCGGGCAAACTGATTATTTGGGGGGGGGGGTCTGGGGAGGTTAAAATTTAAATTGCCGTTATAAGTATTAACTGAAAGCTTCCATACATGATCCCCCCCCACCACCACCATCACCACCATTTTTATGGCTAGCCCGTATAAACGTTAGTAAACATGGCGGCAATTTTAAGAGAGTATGTTTCTATAAATTGTGTTAATTGTAGTGTGAGAAAGTGGTGTGAATGTTTCACACTAGACTTGTTGGTAGGTGTGTGTGTTGGTAGGCCTGTGCGTTGGTAGGCCTGTGTGTTGGTAGGCCTGTGTGTTGGTAGGTGTGTGTGTTGGTAAGACCTGTATGTTGGTAGGTCTGTGTGTTTAGTTTGATCTGTATTGTAATGAGCAACACGGCAGTGCTAACTAAATGTACGAATCAAGGTGCGGTGTCGTTTTAAGAAGTATTCAGTTTTTAATAATTGCATCAAACAACTTTGCTAATGTTTATACGAAGCTTGTCTACCCCTCCTGTCCGCTGACACATTATGTTCAACTAAATGGCCTTATGCCGCTAGCAGTTTGTGGTTGCTACGGTAACACTATTTACATAACCAGCTGATAGTGAACCCACTGTTGAACCAGAAGTCACCATCACCATATAATTATTAAGTTGCATGAAAATTATTTAAAAAAATTCCCAGTGATTCATTCAAAACTAAAAAATAATAAGGGGAGAATGGTTGTTCTAAGAACTGTTTCCAACCTGCCCACAAATATTTGTACTACTAAGTCATTTATTTACTCTTATTTAGTTAGCCATTAATCATTTCCTGTTATTTATTAGTTTATACAGAATACTCTATTAGTCAGTATTCTGTGTAAATTTGAATCTTCACTTTAACAGGAAGTATTGGGATCGTGACAGAATTTCGATTCATGGATTTATACCGGAAATACATGATACACTGAAAACGAAAATCTGGCAACATGAAAGTTTTGGGAATTAAAAACAAAAAAAAATCGCAAGAAAATCTTTATATTCTACTTTTGATAACACCTGAGGATCCGGCAGGAAGATTATGGTCAAAGAACCTTAACCGGAAGCAATTACTTCGCTAAATGGATTGTTTGTTTTTTTTGTTGCGATTTTCTTTAAACTTAGTATGCACGCTGCAAAGTGTAGTAGGTTACTTTTTATTTCAAACACTTTTCTGGGGGAATTTGAGTTTAGAAAGATTCAAGAGAAGGGAAGAGTGACGTCACTCCATATATATATGTGAGTGTGTGTGTTGTGTACCAGCGCATCAGACACGAATATTTCAAGCAGAATCCACCAACCACAAGTGGGATTTTACTAATTTTTTTCCCAGTTTTTCGCGATTTTGCTTTCCAGAAAACAGCTCCAACGATTTTCTTTAAACTTGGTGTACTATTTACACACATCTAACACTTTTATTTGAAACATTCTCCCGGGAAAATTGATTTTTTGGGTGAGTAGTGGGGGAACAGTAGCGTTTTGCTTTCCTCTAAAGCAGTGCTCCGCATCCTTTTCTTGACGGCACAACAAAGTTCTTCCCTAAATTTCGCGGCACACCAAAAGTAAATATATATATAAATATACAAAACAGTATGCATAAATATTGATAACCTTCTTGATACATATACATACATAGCTTTAAGAACTATGATTATATAACACAATGTAACAAAAAAAGGTAATTAATGTAATACCTGAGCTTGTTTCAATGAACACAAATGCTTTATATTCGGCTCGATATTTGAAAGTGCAACCCCAAGATACTGATCAAGAACTTTGAAGTTCGGCCGCTTATCATTTTTAATTAACACAAGAGTTGAAAAACTTTCTTCACATAAATACGTCGTTGAAAATGGGAGTATAATTGAAGTAGGGTGGTAGGATATTCTTTCCTAACCGAAATCCAGAAAGCATCCAATCGAACTTAAGCAAAGTGAAGTTTTAGCGACCTGTCGTTACTCAATTCAATAAATTCTTCTCGAATTTGCAAAGAAAGTGCATCTGCAGAATTTATAGCATTGGTTGCAAAAGGATTTCGAATCCCAATCTTATTTTTACGTATTAATTACATAAAAATATTGGCCAACTGTATATACCACTTGGGTATTCTTTTTATTGGTGTTATTTATTTATTATACCCGACGGGCCACATGCGGCGCGCGGCTGGCCATCCCTTCATTGTACCTACTATTTATTATCTTTACACATAGCATTAACACAAGGCACACTGGTTGGAAAACTTTGATTGAGTTTATTTGGAATTTTCATGAAAACGCTAGAACAATTTTCTTTAAACGTGGAATGCTCACTGCATAGATAAAAAAGTATCACTGTTTTTTGCTACATTTTTCTGAAAAAAGTTGGTTTTAGAGAGTTTTTGATGATGTGTCCAGTTAGGAGCTTTCTCGGTTTTTAACATAGAGCGCTCTACATAAGGCCGCTCAGATAGACAAGTAAAACCTCCACCACCTTTTTTGTGGCCAGCCCAGCTAAACATTTCCCCTAACAGTTGCAATTTTAAAGAAAATTTCTTAATTAAATTGTATTAATCAGAGTAAAAGTAGGTCATGAGAGTGGATCACAACAGCTTTTTTTTTGTTAATTTTTATTCGGACGAAGGGCCATTGTTTATTGCTTATTACAGAGAAGTAATGTATGCGGTCGGGTCGAATTTCTAAACTTCAGTTTTCAACGGAAATACATGTTTTCCTCAATTGGCCACCGGACACTTCAATCTGCTCAATTGGCCACCAGGACACTTCAATCTGCTCAAGTGGCCACTAGGACATTTCAATCTGCACAACTGTATTGCAAACTATTGTTATATTCCTTGGACTGACTGTACTAATTATTAAGAACACTTGAAGTTGGTGTCCTCGCAGTTTGGAGAACTGTACTCCAAAAAGAACACCGTTGTTGTAGTCGTGTTTAAATACACACCAAACCAAGTGTGACGTAATATGGACCTTGCTATTTTAATAAATAATTATATATTCAGACTTGAAGCCCACAGAAGGTCCTTGGCGGTCTCTACCGTACAACTACCAAGCTCACTCTATCACAAACTACTTTCACTGCTACAGTTATAGTTGTTTTTTTTACAATAATTTATATAAATGTAACTTTTTATTAAATTTACTTAACAAAAAAAAACACACACACAAAAAGACCTTGTATGCGGCGTTACAGTCACTAGAAAGGTAATAAAGTCTGAAGGACAACTACTAATAAATTAAACTGCACAATTACAACTGGCTGAATATTTTTCCATTTTTTTTTTAATTTAAAATTAAATACAAATAAAATCAGCTGTTAAAATCATTACAATATCAGCTCTTAAAATCGCGGCTGGCTACAAAAACAACTGTTTTTCCTTTGTTTCGATAGGAAATCGGATAATAGCCTGTGATTATGTGAAATGAGCGCATTCTGGCGGCTGGGGAAGGACCGCCTGCACAATGAGAACGTTTCGTGACCGTACCGCTGAACCACACTTCTGTAAACATTGTTACCTCACCGTCCTCAACAGTGAATACGTGAGTCAATTTCAAACTTCCGGCTTTAATGGTACTAACATCGCTTCAACAACAACATTCTTGTTTATCAGATATATTGAATACGATGTCATTAACCAGTACCTGGGAGAATTTGTTCAGCGTTCAGCATAATTCATTCATCTAATATAGATAAACTATTAAAAAGTAAACTAATGCCTTAACGCCCATCTACCAAATTAGGTGTCGTGGACGGGGGCGGTAAAGCATATACATTAACATTCTTTAAACCAATATAAAATTTAGCAGTTATATGTGGGACTCGAAGTGGGGGCCTCCTAGTTACAAGTCCTTCTCATAACCTCTACACCAATTAACCTTGGTAGAAGTTTCAAGAAAATCGGTTAAAAAAACCGGAAGTGCGAATTTACTGAACAGTTTTCTGAGATTTTCTCCATAAAAAAAATCGATGAATTTGATTAAACTTGCTATCGAGTGTTCTCTATATACACAGAGCAATCACTTTTGATTGAAACTTTTGCCGAGAAAATTCATTTAAAGGATATTTTAAGGGAGGTGGAGGTTATGGAAGTAAAGGTTATGCTTTCTTCAAGAAAGTGGATGTGTGAAGTTTAGATTCTTCAATTCAAGCAAATTGAAGGCTGTTGGAACCCCAACTATATCTTCTTATAATTGAACAGCTACATGATTTTGTAAATAAATGTATTTTTTTATATATGTATATATGTTCTGTATAAAAATATAAAATAAAATAAAAAGAAAAGAGGCAAATAGCCCAAAATTTAAAAAGTCTTTTTCAAGACGAGGGAAGGCAGTGTAGTTCTTTGGTTGACACAGAGATAGCGGCACAGTCGCAACGCCAGAGCGCGACACGGTCGACTCTGCTTTATAAACGGCACAGACGGCCGGGTCCGCAACAGTCTTGGAAAAAATTTTAAAGAAGAAACAACTAACTCTAGCAAGAAGATTGAAATCTCTGTAGCAGCTAAGAATTGCACTGGCCGGACCAACATAAATACATCACTTTTTTGATAAACATTCGCTGGAGAGAGAAGAGAGTGCTGAGGACCGAGCCGCACTAGCACGACTACAGAGGCAAGAGAATCACTCACGCCACCACAGTTCGAGGTGGAGCAAGGAACAGGTCTAATTGGTACAGGGGTTTATCGGGGTGCTGGCCACACTGCCGGGGCTCCCAAAGCCGGTTGCCTGTTACAAGCTCACGGCCCTTTTCAGGGCATCTCATATCACTTTCTGTGGGTTGGCGTAGTGTTCTTATTAGAGCAGGCGCATAATTCACTTTTGCAAACATTGAGGTCAGCCCTTTTCAGGGCCACCCCAACTGTCTGGTTTCCCCACGGGGCGCGCCGTTAGTGATTCTGTGCCGACATATTTGTAGCCGGCCCTGTTCAGGGCAACCTAGTGACGTGTGAACACTACTGCGGCTAAGAACATTGCTGTGCCTACATAATTGTAGCCAGCCCTTTTCAGGACCACCAAACACGCACGCACTCGAGTGGTGAAAAGAATAATTTTGTATACTGGACTCTAGCCTTCGTCCACACAAGTAATACAATAAAGGCAACTAAGCATCTATAAGAATTACATGTAGAGCAGAAATAGTTGATTATAACGATGTAAATTGCGTTAAGACAAAGTCGTATGAGTGTTTCACATCAGATTTTTTGTATTTAATGCACCAAAAAAATGTATTTCTAAACTGAATTTAGAGAAATTGATAAGATTGTATCAATCTAATCGGAATATCATGTTTGAGGTTTCTTTCTTTTTTATTACTTTCTCATCCTAATGTGAGAGAAAATATTGGTGACAAATTTTCAAAATGGTATTATCACCGAAAATACATTGTTTTGATGCTCACTTTTTTCCTTGAATATTTATTTTACGCTTTTCTTGAAATAGGTTTTTGAAAATGTTTCTTAAACTTTTTTGAAAAACAAAACTCCGGCAAACTAGACATTTATAAAGCTATCATTTGTATTTGAAACACTGGGATATTGTTTCAAGATACAAATGATAATGAAGATTGTTTTTGGAGACATTGAGAAGTTAGGTTCCTTCCGTCGTGGGTTCCGCCTCCTGGAAGTAGTTAAGGGAACCAAACATTAGTAGACTGTAGATTTTTGTAGGCGATTATTGCACTGCGACCTGAAAGATCCATTGTGCCCGCCGGAGCCTTCTCCAATGCCCAGCCGGCCTCCAAGGAGTGTTCTCTAGCTACAGACAGCACTGCCCGCCACCGAACATGTGGAAGAGAAAATCTAAGGGCAGCATGGTGGATTCGAACCCGAGTTGCTAGTTACAGCGCACTTCCATGAACTAATCCCTTCCTTCTCCCTTGGCTTTCGCCAATTAACTAGGGACGGAGACCCTAGTTTGTGTACTGTGTGCTTGTCCTTGTCTGTAAAGTGTAGTGTATGTACTTTAAGTGTATTGTGTACTATTCTGACGAAGTGCATGGATTACTGAGCTGTGGTAAACCGTGGGGTCGCTACTGCCCAAATAACTGCATGCAACAGAGCCCCTTGCGGGCAAAACATTTAGTAACATTCCGATTTATTTATGGAACAAAACCATGCGTATGAGCACTATGAGACAATTGTTTGAGCGTTTCAAACCAAATTTTTAATTTTTTTTTGTTCCGTTCACCGGCTACATCCAAACGAATAAAATGAAGGATGATAGGGCTGAATACATCCTTTCAGTTTAAAGAAATTCTATAAAACAGCAGTCCTTTGAGATAAACAACAAAACGACAGCTGTTCTAATACCAACATAGAAAGCATGACTGTGTAAAAGCCAATAAGCATGACAGTAACATACAGCTGTGGTCATGATTATCTGTACATGTCTTGACATGCAAATAGAAAATTTTACCGTGTCATGGTCAATCATTTAATGAACTGACCGCTATAATATAGTGTATAACAGCTCAGTTGTGCAAATCCTCAATTTGCGCCAGTCAGAATTACAGACTGTTAAAAGATTGTCTGTGTGTGTGTGTGTGTGTGTGTGTGTGTGTGTGTGTGAGAGAGAGAGAGAGAGAGAGGGATAGTGTGTACTGGGCTGATCTAAGTATCATGTGTGTGTGTTCGGCTGATATAGTATCCTAGATCACGTATTGTAATCATCCGCTGTTCGTCTATTGCCAAGGTTGCCAGCTGTCAATAATCGAATTAATTATATAATTTTCCACACAGGGGCGATTTAAATCACTTCTATCAAGTCTGCAATCTAAACACAACATTGGCCCAATTATTAATTAATTTCCCAATTATTAAATATTAATTATCGAAATTTAATTAAAGTCCTTAAGATACATTGTTAGTTAATGGTAATTATGTTAGTTTAATGTGTGAACCAAGTACTTGAGGCTCCGTTCAGATAATCTACGAATCTGACGCGAGGTTTCGGACGAAATTCGTTAAACAGAAGCGGATCTTACTGACTCTTCTTTTAGTTTTTCCAAGAAAATTAGTTTTTTGGGGGTCGTGGGGGGGGGGACCTGCAGCGTTTAAGCTTTCATCTAAACTGTCACTTCAGGTTTTGTTGTGGACTGATGACAGCACTACCTGGTGGTGCACTTCAAGTAGTTCCTGAATTCTAAAAACATTCAAACAGTATAGGGTTTATTAATGTACCGTCTATATTTATGTATTGCTAATGCGCCATGATGGCTGAGTGACCGTCAAGCTGAGATGTTGTGCGGTTCGATTCCCGGTCTTGGCCTTAGATTGTATTTGATGTAATGATTTTAATATGTGTAATATATAGCAATATATGCCTCCATCACCCTACTTGATCAGTAGTTTAGCCTATATGGAACAAATAGGCATGATTTTGCTATCATTTTTATTACTTTCTTTTACGCTGTAAAAGGAAGTATTGTAATAATGTCAAATTTTCGTTATCGAGTTTTCACCGGAAATACATGTCTCGAGGTCCTCTGAGGCAGAAAAAATGTCTGTATGTGAAAAATCGCAGAAAGTTCATACTTGAAATTCCATTTATAAACACCATGTCGAAATCTGTCGAAGTTCCTCATCCGAAACTGAATGGATTTTTCGTTTTTTTTGCAGTTTTCTTGAAAGTGGCTCAGACGATTTTCTTTAAACTTGGTATATCAACTTCACCAAACTAAGAGCTATAACTTTTATTTGAAACATTTCCCTGGAAAAATTCATTTAAGGCGGCTTTTGGGAAGAGGTGGGGTTATGTTTTCCAATAAAGTGCTAGTTTAGTTTATTATTCAAATCTATCATCAAAATAACAATAAATTGGATTTAATGTGTTGCTAAAATTATGAGTTTGAAAAACTCGGATAACCGGAAGTGCGTACTTACTGAACAGTTTTTTTCAGTTTTTGGGCGATTTTTTCCATAAAAACA
This sequence comes from Triatoma infestans, assembly GCA_011037195.1. Classification (NCBI taxonomy): domain Eukaryota; kingdom Metazoa; phylum Arthropoda; class Insecta; order Hemiptera; family Reduviidae; genus Triatoma; species Triatoma infestans. Next base: position 572,590 of record JAAEAF010000695.1, read on the forward strand.
CTAATGGACTTGATTAAATTTTTTATATAGTAACTATAAACACCACTTTAATTTGAAAGTTTGTTCCGAGTAAGTTCATTTAAAGAATTTTGGGATGCAAACATTCAGTGAATGTTATAAGTTTGAAGAAAATTTGTGTGTTGAAACTATAATTTTGTCAACTGCAATTAGAGGAATTCGTCTGAGTTTTCACACCACTTTATTTTGACAGATGCCTTGATTTACAGATTATTGAAACTATTCGCCCACAAATTGTGATTTATTTACAATGATGATATATATTTCAACAATGCACTGTGATGTTCGTACATATGTAAGAATATTTCTGGCTAATATCGAGTGTGTGCATTGTATAGTTGGGAACCGGCTAAACAAGATGTGGCTAACTGCTAGTGGACTTAATATTTTAGTGATCAAGCAGAGACTCCTGATCAGTGAGTGACCTCTAACAGATATTATGATCGTTTAGGTTTCCGCGGCCATTTTCATGAAGGACACTTGAGTTTCCGGGTTAAGATCGCGTCAGTGGTTTACTAGGAACCGACGTTTCGCCCATATTGCAATGAGCCTCTTCAGAGTCGTTACCCTTCGAAAGCCAATAAGGCAATGAGGCTATTGTTTCTAGCAAACCGCTGACGCGATCTCAACGCGGAAACTCAAGTGCTTGAACAGATATTAATTGGAAGAAAATAAAAACTGAAAGAAAGCAGTTGCATCAACTTTCTAATAAAGATGGGAGAAAATACAGTTTTGTAAAATTACTTTGTCATAGTTGTGTTGCCAGTAAAATATCGTATATTATGAAAGTTTGACTGGTTATTGAGACGGGGAACCTGTTAGATGATAGCGCTGTTAGATCACTTTCATATTTATTGCCGGTTATTACCACGTCTACTGTATAATGATTTGCAAGTGATTGACTCATTACTCCTGCAAACTATAATTCAATGGAATTTAAAATTTGTTTGTCTGTGCGAAACATAAACAAGACAAAATTATTCCAGACAATTTGGTTAATTCCGTGTGTAAGCATTATTTAACACTCACACAACTTTCTCAAGCTCTCATTATTACATTTATAAATTTGAAAAATAATTGCGTCAACTTGAGTTACAATTTTGTTGCCCTAATGGTGTTAGTGAAGTCCAGTCCAGAATACAGTTCCTAGTGAAACGCCAGTAACATTTGAAATCTTTTTCATTTCCAACAAAACTTTCAAATTCTTTTAATATAACCATAATAATTACATAGGTTGCTAGAACAATTTATATTTCTGAAGTGACACACTACTTCCGTGAAAATGACGAGAAAGTGAGGGAGGGGGAACGATTCAATAGAGTCGCATTTCCGATGAACAGATTTTTAACCGAAACATTTTGTATCGCAAAATAAAGTATGAGCTCCCTGCGATTTTTCTTTTTGGATTTATTTCAAATTTAATACATTACAAAAATCTACCAACATTAGGCTATGATTCCATCAAGTATTTTCATTTTATTTCCTAAAAACAGCCGGCAACAAGCAGTAACTGTATTTAATGTTTTCTAAAAGTCGCATTTTAATATTGTTATCATCCATATGCTAACCTAACCTCTTTCTGCGTAATTTAGTACAATGTTACCAACCTTTAAACACTTTTATCAAATGTTTTATAATATTTTTTTCTTTTATAACCATGAGATTTAGTTCATTTTCTTGATGATGATCAGAGAAAGAAAAGGCGATGCCTATGTGATTGACAATGGGATAGGAAAAGTGACGGACATAATTTAATGAGGGGCACATTATTCTGTATGGGTCTGACATACCTTATTACTGGTGACAGACAACAGTCCAACTAACTGCACTCGTAAATTTCACCGACCTCACACATCGCTACCTCACGCCATCTCCTTGCGCCTCACTTTCCACGTTGCACCTCATTATCACTCTCGATATACTGTGTTTGTGCTTCAAATAAACAAAAATCAGGTTTTATCCATGCATCATGGCTTCCGTATCTTCCTTTTCTAGTGATTCATTTGTAACTGTTGTGGTTGGGTCCGCAGAGCTGGAAGGCATCAGAGATATTTTTCGTGACATCCTGCTTCATTTTGTGGTCATCGTCCGGTTTCAGGCGTTCGCCCATCATCAGGATGTCTTGATAAAACAGTGCAACAACGCAGAGGAAAATCATATACATAATAATCAGTGTATACACTACATTATAGGAGAAGGAATAAGTAGCAATATGTTGTTAGCCGATGTAAGTGAGTGAACAATATATCTCAACAAAAACAGAAATAAAACTAAAAGTCCAGGTAACTCGAACGTACTTAATACAACTCTGTCCTCTATACCATCCGACATGCCGCTTTCAGAAAAGCGTCAACTGTATACATGAGTTTACTGAATCTCCTCCGAGTAACAGAAAATATTGTCCGTCTGTATGTGGTTTTTTTTTTTTTTTTTCATCTTTATTCAACATGCACCATTTACATATTACATGTATTGCAACTAACAACAAGGTGTTAGTTCTCTGTATGTGGTGTGAGTGTGTGTATGTGTGTGTGTGTGTGTGTGTATGTGTATATGTGAGTGTGTATGTGTATGTATGTGTGTGTGTGTATGTGTATGTATGTGTGTGTGTGTATGTGTATGTGTGTGCGTGTGTGCATGTGTATGAACAGCATAGCTCAAGTACGAAAAATCGCAGAAAGTTCAAACTTGATATTCCATCGGTTTTCTGATTTTTTTTCCAGTTTTCTTAATTTCCTCGAAAACTTATTTGAAATCATTTTCCCGGAAAAAATGGATTTTTTGGGGTGGTGGGGGGAGCAGTAGCGTTATGCTTCCTCTAAAGAACTACTTCAGTAAAATATATGTTTTTGCCACCTAGATAATATTAATACACTTTTGTCGTGAACATCGAATTCCAAATTTGAAGAAAATCGGTCAACCAGAATTGCGATTATACAGAATAGGTTTTTGAGTTTTTTGGAATTTTCTCGTCAACGGTTACAAGGATTTTCTTCAAACTTGGAATGCACTGCTGCACAGATAGAAACGGATCACATTTCTTTCGAACATTTTTCTGAAAAAATTGATTTTTGAGGGGGGGGTATTGGTGAGTATGTCTGTTAGTTTAAATTTAAATTCGCATGAGCTTAGTTGGTTGTGATATAGGTGCTCCACTTAAAGCCGCTCAGAGGTACAAGTAAAATCCCCACCAACATTTTTATAGCCAGCCCAACTAAAGATTGCAACGTTGCAATTTTAAAGAAAATGTCTCGATTAAATTGTACTAATTTGTTATTATTTGTACTTGTATCTATTAGAGTGAGAGAAAGACGTGCAATTGTATCGCTCCAGATTTTTACTTTTTTTAACAACTGTGCAAGTTGCTGCAACACACTTTAATTAGAAAAAAAATAATTATTTTTTTGAGATTCTGGGGGAGCTGTAACGTTATGCACCCAACTGAAACGCCACCTCAGTACACTGTACGGTTTCTAATAAATGGGATATTCATATTAAAACCTATTAAATGGTTACATTAAGTACCTTGCTGGAATTCCAAATATATGGAAAATCGGTTAATCGGAAGTGCGACTCTACAGAGTAGGTTTCTGAATCTGAATTTTCTTGAAAAATCCCCCGCCATTGATTTTCATTAAGGTTGGTATGCTATATTGTATAAGCCCGTCACTTTTATTTGAAAACATTTTTTTCTTGAAACTACATTTTTGGGGGGACAGTGTGATTTTAGATTTTAAGTGACATTGGCGTTGATTGTTGGTGTAAAATGTAATCGCGTTCAAGGAATTAGTGTTACTATCTAATTAGTAACACCAACATATTTGCTGAGACCAACTCTCACTAGTATAACCACATCATAAATTACCACCAATAGAGCTAATTATATCTTTAGTACAAATTCCAAGTTTAAAGATAAGATCTTATTCGTTTCGGGAAACATCCCCATACAAGTTGTGTTTACAATATTATTTTATACATACATGCATGTATGCATATATACATATACTCTTATTATAAAAACATAAATAAATTTAACTTTTTAAAATTCAGAAAACTTAGACTAGACAAAACAGTCTGAACTTCAACGAAAGCGTTTATTATAACAATCCTTTTATCTTTTCTGTAATCACAAATACTTTTGCCATAACTATCGTATATCGGGCACGATGTTAAGAAATGCTTGAGGTCATTAGGTTACATAATGGACACATGCCACAAGCCTATCCGGCTAATAATGGAGTGTTTAGAAATTTTAGCCCTTACCTTCTCCTAGTCCTTACTTTAAACTAGAAATTTGTCTATAATTTTCATTAAAACGAGAATTGATAACAGAATTAAAATCTAATAACATCTACCTTATGTAATCCAAGTTTTTCAAGTATATGGTTCAGGTATTCAGGACACCATTATAGTAATATTTCTATTAAAAGAATCCTCAAAAAGATTTCCTCAAAAAGTTGAAAATTTATGTTTCTATTGGAGATACCTCAAGTCGAATATCTAATGTCACCACTTGTCGCCAAAAACTCTAACGTACTTGTTTATTTGGTAAACGGTTAGAATCCATGGCTAAAACTTTATCACCAGAGTAGGAGCAGTCCTTTCAATACTTCCATTTCAACTCCAACACTTTCCACATTCCGAGCGAATAAAATGGTTTGGAGTGTTCCTCGGCCAGTGGTATAAGGATTTCAAACATCTAAGAGCCACAACTTCCAATTTAGCGGTGCCCATCCTCCGAGGAGTACAACAAAACTGTATATTGTTCTCGTCTTCGGGCTACATACTGTTCGCATACAGCTACTCTATAGATGAAGGAAGGAACTTACGAATATATTAAGACATAGTAAGATTCAAAACATAAAACACAATGAACACACAATGGACATGTAGATTGAACAATTTCTCATTCGTCATTTGTTTTTTGTCTGTCTGTACGGTTGTTTTATAAAAATGTAGTGCGTTGGTGGCAGTTGCGGACATGTTGAAGATTTATTTAGAAATAGTACGGGCTACAGAGCGTTCGGTACGCAGCGAACCGTGCAAGTTCCCACTGGCGGTGACTAAGCCGTCTCTTCTTCCTCTCCACGTCAAAAAGCACACACACACTCTACTCTAACTGCAATAAATGACTTGTCCTAATGATAAACAGGAATCATTACCGGATTTCCCTTGACTACGGTGGTAAAATAAACCCGGCGATTCTCCCATCATTAATAATAATAAAAATAATACAAAACTGCGATGTTGAAACTTTGTGCGATGACATTGTGATGTCCCACCAAACAGAGGACGTAGTCCACAACAGCCATTAGTAAAAGTTTTAGATTTTAGAAGTATTAAAATGTTGTGAAAGTACTTAATGGGATGATTGTATGTACTAGCTTGTGCAAGTTATATTGGAATTGCCAGTAGTGTTGTGATACTCTTATGAGAACTTACTCCACTTATGAGAATGTAAATCCAATTCAAAATAAAGTATATACGATGGATTTGGGTCATCACAGCTTTCATTCATGCATAATTATCTGGATGATGTGAATTAACAGTAAAAGATATACGTCGGTACTTTAAAATGAGATGTGAGCTATTGCAGTTAAATGCCAGTCCATTGTTACAAAGAGAAATAGAAATGTGTGCTCTATGTAACTACCGCGTCAGTGAGGACATGATTATTTTCTAGCAGTATGTACAGCAATCTGTGCGTCTGTATTATCGCACTGTTTTATCAAGATAATGGACGAAAGCCCGAAACCGGTCGGTGACCTCACAATGAAGCAGGGTATCACCATCAGCAGGCTATCACGGAAAATGTCTCTGCCAATAATATTATTATCTGCATAAATATATTCTCAGTGAAGTCCTAAAATTTGCGACATTTCTCTTCTTTTTTTTATTTGTATGAGGGAAAATTTCGAAATATCGTGATTTATTAAATGTAATTATTAAATCCCTTATTTCACACCAGGTGGAAGAGCAGTAAGTGCACTGTGCTGTTGCGGCAGAGGACACTCTACTTCTCAGCGCACTCAAATCACTTTTTCTGGGAAAATATTTCAAATATCTGGGAAGCGACTGTACCAAAAAATAAGGAAAATGCAAAATAAAGGCATTTTTGTGAAAATCGTTAAAGTCGCTGTCCAGTCAATCAGTAAAGTGGCACTTTAGTTAGCTGATTCTACCTAACTTGATTTTTTTTAAAAATTAATTGTACCCGGTTTGATAAAGCCTAGGATCACGCACACACACACAAATATGAGAAAGCGCTGAAAAAACTTTCGTGTTCAATGGACTTCATCAAAAACTTGTATTTCCCGTGGAAACATATTTGTTTAAAATTCTAATATGTTCGCAGTAATTCCTTTTATAAGAGAAAGTAATAAAATATTTTCTTTTTTCTTAGAAATAATTAGCAATAAATTAGCGGCAAATATTATGTACATTAGAAATGATTTAACCTATTTTTGTAATGAAAAAAATCTGGTGTGGAACACTCACACAACTCTCTCTTCTGCAGCTTACAAAATTATAATTGGACAAATTTCGTGGAACACCGCGAAAACGCAGGTTGCGTCTACTTGTGCGCTAACCATTCTTCCACTATGGACTAGATCTAATTATGCCACTGGCTGAATTAAGTCATAACTGCGCAGGCACGATTAACTGGAGCAGAATTTTGTACTCTTATCATCAAGATAGTATGTTGCTGATAAAAACAAACCGGTAAATATGAAGTAAGACATAATAAAACAAAGCAAAAAAAACAAGCATATAAATAAAGCGGTTAACTTGCGAGATGAACCGTTAGAGTACGCTACAACCGGCGACCGGTGACATCACTGTTTCCATGGAATTTATATTTATACTGATGATTTCAACTCACCAACACTCTCTCACTCACTGCTGTTAATTTAAATTTCACGTGGCCATTTCCAAGCGACCCTAATTTACTTCACCATTTACCAACCACTGTTTACCAACAACTCATAGATGGCAGTAGTGTCGCAATTTGACCAATCGAGTTTATCATTTCTTTGTTTACTGTTTTTAATAATGTAATCATTTTTTTCTGACATATTTACTGCTTGGAACAACCGCTTTTGTTATTACAGGAAACTGCTGTGCCCACACTTCATCCGGGGAATTCACTTAACAAATAACGGTCGATCAGTTTTGTGTACAGTCTGTATTTAATAATATGCCCTTTTTTTCATTCTTTTAATATTCTCTTACTTCTGGTAAGAGGAAGTATTGCGACAGTGTCAAATTCTTGAAATTGAGTTTTCACCGGAAATACAATGAAGGACCCTTCAAATACGAAATAAGTCTTTCGCAATTGGTTACTCTCTCACTGCGAGTATATGAACAAAATATCGCTGAAATGAAAAACATCACAATAAGTTCAAACTTGATATTCCGCTTAGATAGTATCATGGGAGCCGATAACATCCATCAAACAGAAATGCCTTAGATAGTATCTTGGGAACCGATAACTTCCATCAACCAGAAATGCCTTCTACCATACTAAATTTTATTTTTGATTTTCACAGGTTTCTTAAAACAGTTCTAAAGGTTGTCTTAAAACTAACCTATTATTTATATTTGATACATTTCTCAAGGAAAGTAGGGCGCACCGAGGATATCTTAGGCATCTAGTGGAGGGGAAAAATGCTTTCGTTTATTGCAAACAAACCCCACGCTGGGCTCATGTAGCTACCATGAAGAAAACAAATCGGACAATAACCTTAAAGGGAAATAGTCTAAGCTCTTCCACAGACATCCTGTTCCGACTAGAGGTCCTGAACCAGGCCTCACGTCCCAAGCAATCTGTCTCACAGGTTTCTACAAAAGGGGTCTGGCATGAGTCCCATTACGTCCATGTGTCTGTTTAAACCACAATGCCCAGTAAGGGATCCAACCAGAAATCTGAGAGAGGTCCATGAAAGACACAGCAACGTCTCACTAATAGCCCTGTCCGGACCCCCAATGAGCATCTTAGACTGCCGACAACCCACTGTGGACAACCTATTCATGCTGGAAACTTGACAGACATGTGCCTGAAGGCACACCATCACAAATGAAAGAGAGAGAAGCGCCTTATTTGGCAAATGTCTCCCCCTCATTCCCAAAAATTACCATATGACCTGGTACTCAGTCTAGAAGGACACCCTTCAAAGAAGAAAGCTCTTCCAATCTTTAAGAACATTCTAGAACATTCTAGTGGAAGTGAAGACACATGCACTCAGGCCTTCAACGCAGATTGACTTTCGAGCAGATACAAATACCTTTTAAGTTAGTGTTACGATCATTTTATCTATATTACAATCATGCAAATATTGTATCTATTGCTGTTAGTAACTTGTCATCAAAAGATAGTCTACTATCATTTTAAGAAGAGACATACAGTCCTAATTCAATAAGGCTAGTCTCCGGACAAGTGACATCGAATGCAATCGCCTGATCACGTTAATGGATCAGTCGACCTTTGTCTTGCAACCAGCTCGATGTCAGTTGTGTACTTCCAGTAGATAGATCAGCCAAGAAAAATGCGATACATCTGTCTGTAAACCTTTATATAATTTGTGTTGATAGAACTCCACAACCTAAGAAATATCAACTATTGTCCTACTTTAGTCGCTAAAATTTTTTATTTGTCAAATACTGAAAAATGGCTAAAATTTGTAAAAACACGTTGAAGGAAGGAATATTTTATAAGTATGCGAAACATGCAAATTCCTATGGTAACGGTTTATTTGTTATAAATGCTTAAACTTCAAAGCCATTAGACCATTATGAAACACAAGTTGCACATATTTGTAAAAATTGCTATCTTTTATCTAAATAAGGTAAAAAAAAAAAAGACTCCTGCAGAATAGATGCGGAAATAATAAATCGGCCCAGAAATTCTCAAAACCTTCCATTTATACGATGTGTTTTTAACAGCCACTATTCAACCGCCTTATGTATATCGTATTTCTTTCAAGTAGTTATCACTTTATCGATCTAAGAATTTACATGTATATAATAATAATAAATAAATAAATAAATAAATAAATTGATTATGTAAATTAAGCATTTTTAGAAATTAACTCGCAAATTTTTTTGCCACGATCAGTGTTCGACTAGGACAGAAGAGAAATAATAACGAAAAAAATATATAATTCACGTCATTTACCAGCTCATTGACTCACCGCCATTTAAACTGGCCAAACAAAATTGGTAGATAATATCTGTAGAAGTTCAATTCTTGTTTGGTTATTGTAATCAAGTTATTTCTTGATTACTTTTAATTGTCACCTATACGTGGAATAAAATAATAATAAAGTCAAAAATAAGAAATTAACGACTTGAATGTAAATAAGATTGCTTCTTTTTACATTGTGATCATCGCCATTGAAATATTTCCCTTCTGTTCTAGGAGAGAGGGTTGCGATCGTGTACAAGATTTCCGATACTGGATTTCGCCAGCAGAATTTATTTAAAAAAAAGAAAATTGTGAAACATTCACAGACTTTCTCTTACTGAATTCTGGCCATTCTCATTCAAAAATTTCTTAGGAGACAGAATTTTTACCAAGTGTTTATAGTTGATCATATTGTTACTATAAATATAAGAGGTGTGGATTTTAGGTTTTTTTTAGGGCGTAAGGTTTACACTGGAGTCTGATCTGAAGATGATTACACTATTTGGCAGCCTCATAGGGCGCTCCCAGTAAGTTGCCAGTTTAAACTTACTCCTCATTCCCGAAAAACCGAGTTCCCAATCCTCCTAAAATCAATTTGCCCAGAAAAATGTTAAAAACAGAACGTTCTCTGTATGTAGTTAGTTAATATGCGAATTTTTAAGGGAAATCATTTATGCCATTTTATAAATCTCGAAAAAACGGAAAAAAAAGCTTAAGTGAAGTAGTACTTGCGGTTGATAGATTTTTGGGGAAACTTTCGGGTACGGATGCATTACTGCGAACCTATATAGAATATCAAGGTTGTGTCTGCTGTGATAATTTAGTTTTTTGAGTCATCATTTCAAAGGAAAACAAATGACAAACTTCTGGAAAAATTTATTTTTAGGAGATTCAGGCGGCAGAGTTGAGAGTTTAGTCTTCCACTGTGAGTTCACACACTAGATTTTTGTGCATTTTATGTTCTGTTCATCGCTCCCCCCACACACAGTTAGATGGCTGAAACAGTTTTTCGTACTCAAGATTGCATTTACGGGGAGACTCTATTTTATGAACCCTGATACGATATTAATATTTCCTGTTACCAGCAGTAAAAGAAAGTAACATGGAGAGTCGCTGTTAGTAGAAGCGTTTCTTTGGTTGCCTCGACGACAACGGACGGAGATGAGGAGACAGACTGCAGATTAACAATTTGAACTATCCAAATAATTAACATATTTAGGTACGATCAACATATGGTGGTATTCTACAGCTGTATTGAGAGATGATACGATATACAATGTTGCCAACACTGTAATAATACGATAATTTCTTTATGAGTGATTACAGTACTTAAGTTGGCTGCCGAGGTATGAGCTGCTAACAAGCATATAAACACACATGCGCGTAGAAACAGTATAGTTACAGTAATTTGAAAGTGCAATAACTAAACAACACACCGCCATCTAATAACACGAACTGTTCATTGCATAACAATAATGTAGATCTTTTTTTTTTTCATAACTGCGCTCACCGCAGTTTACATTGTGCAAGTACCGTATGCGTAGTTGTGTTCATGTTAGTACGACTGTTCTAACGGTGATCCGCCTCTTCAATCTTATAATAGTTAATGCTTACATTATGGTAGTTGGCTGCACTGTATTTTGTTGCTGTTTATCACATTGTTTCTACTATTTTAAACTTTGTACTGTTTTTTGTTTTGTTTATTGCGCTTAAACTATCTTTTTATTTATTGTTGAAAGGGTACCGCCTAAGGACTTACGTCACGGACGATTCCTCCTTCACTGGCAATAAAACGTTGAACATAATCCAGAGTGAATCACTCTACTTAACTTCCTCTCACTGAAATTCTCAACTTCCAACTGGCAAATTTTCTTCCAGCCTGGAATTCCGCGTATTCTGGAACAGCTCATTAATAGGAACTTAGGAAACATGAGAGGCCTTCTTAGTACCCAACCCTCACTTTTGGAAATAAAAAAATGTTTCAAATTTAGAACTGAGAGATCTTTTTATTTGAATATTATAATAAACTAAATTTACTGGCAGTTAAGAGATATTATGACAGAAGATTAAGGAAAATCTGAAAAAAACTGAAGGAAAAAATACCTGCCATAAAGTGACGATACTTCCGGTTCAACGATTTTGATCGAAATATTGTCACGATTTAACTGTAATCGAATCAGATTTTTTAAATTTCTTAATGTTTAGTGCGGACAAGCAGACTCAAAGACGAAAAATCACAGATATCAGATTCCACAAGAACAAAATACACGGAAGTTCGGTCTAAATCCATCAATCGGTGCAATTTACTGATTCCCCCCCATTTTTTCTGATTTCTCGATTCGCATTTTTTTTTAATTTACAGATTACTAAAACATATACAGGGTGTCCCAAGTTATATGGATAACGACTTTTTCTCGGAAACTAAGATAGCTAGAAAAAACTAAAAAATACGTGTCCACGTAGTTTTTTGTTAGAAATCCAAATTTAATTTGCAAATTTGTTTTGGTGCTTCGAGAAGCGAGATACAGGCACCAAATGGGGAGGTGTGGTATTTATTTAAGAAATAGTGTTTAGTCGTCATACGCCTTACCTCTCTCACACGCGCCCGCTTCCGCCCACACGTGCGTCCGCGCTAATCCGCTTTTATGTGTGCCTTTAGAAAATAATCTCCGCCGGTTGCTAATGGATTCCTAGAACCCTGTTTATGGCCTCACCAAACATCTGCACCTCCCCTCTTCGATCCCTTTTTCTATTTCGTCATCTGGCCACGTTATTATCCCTCCTTACTTCCTACGCCTCAGCCAACGCCTTTACTCACTCACTCTTCTTCTGTCGTCCGCCTAGTCTGTGTGCTCTCAGTGTGTTATACAGTCCGCCTCATATATCTTGTATTTTATTACTTTCGCCATATACGCGCCTATTCGCCCAGCCAACTTTATTCCTGATTCGTCACTGAATAAGAAAAGCACCTATCGCGCCTGCTTTTTTGAGAAGATTTATTGTTCGCGCCTTGGGGGATTCATCGCCATCAGCAGCTCAAAAGCAGCCTTCTCCGCTTCCGCGGAGTATTCTAACCCCCTTCCTTTTCACCTAACATCCTTTTCTTCACACGCGCACATACACACACACACACATACACCCACACACACATACACCCACACTTATTCTACCACACACACACACCCACCTGCTCCTTCTTCAGTCCGCCTACCACTTCAGCGTTACGCCCTCAATTCATCACTCACCGTCAGCTAAGGGGGTCTCATTTTCACTTCTTTTGTACCTTTTTTCATTTCAGTCTTTCACCCGCCATTCGCCATCTCGCCTTGGGTGTCTGCCGCGCAGACAAATAGATTCCTCTATTTTTTGTAAGAAAAATTTACTTGAATGTTTTTTTTTCTTTGAGCGATATTTTACAAGTTATGAACCAAAACATGATTCCTATAAGAAATTTCAAAATGATATAACGGTTTTTTGATTGAATAAGAAGAAAAGTACTATTTTATTATAAATTTTACTCCTCATTAATTACAGATCCCCCCGCAAGGGGTGCCTGTTTCATGCAGGCGCTTGGGGAGCAGCGCCCCCACGGGTTACCACATGCTCAGTACACCATGAACCTTCACCAGAACAGTACACATACCTCTACACAACACACAACACACACACACACACACATAACAGATCAAGGAACTAATAGTACACACCCTAGGGCTACCGTCCCTAGGAGGCCGCCCCGGAAGGGGAGCATGTCCAAATGTTTTAGGGGGCAGCCCCCCCCCATTGGACTCGGGCGCTGAGGGCCAATCACCCACTCGCCTTAAATTACCAGATTACGAAACCTCAGGATGAACCAAGAAAAGCTGGATTGTCTAAACGGTTACGACTTGGCAAACGTTTACTGGCTAATGATTTTAGGATTGCGACATGGAATGTTTTATCACTGTATAGACCCGGAGCTCTGAATGTGCTCCTAGAGCAAATTAGAAAATATGGGACTGACATTACGGTTATTCAGGAAGTGAGATGGTTGGGAGCCGGCATAATAGAAAAAAAGGAAGAAACTGTCTATTACAGCTGCCATGAGAAACAGCATGCTTTAGGGACTGGTATAGTCTTAAGTAAACGACTAAAGCAGCAGGTAATCGATTTTAAGGCCTATGGCCCCAGAATATGCTATATTCGACTAAGAGGAAAGTTCTTTAATTACAGCATCTTTAGTGTCTACGCGCCAACGGAAGTCTCTGAAGATAGAGAAAAAGATGCCTTCTATGATGAATTGGAAAAAGCGTCAGATAAGTGCCCCCGGCACGACATAAAACTCTTCCTTGGAGATTTCAATGCGCAGATTGGCAAAGAGAGATCACTTTACCCAGTGATAGGAGCTCATAGTCTGCATGATGAAACAAATGATAATGGATTGAGGCTGGTCACCTTTGCAGCATCCTTGGGGCTGACCGTAGGTAGCACATTCTTTAGGTCAAAACGAATCCATAAAGCAACATGGATTTCCCCCGATGGGAGGACTGCAAACCAGATTGATCACGTGGTATACATAAAGGGAACTTACTTAATGTGAGAACCTTTAGAGGTGCGAATGTAGATTCGGACCATTATTTGGTAGTGGCCACGCTTCGAGCACGTATATCGAACGCAAGAAAAGTCAGAACGGAAAAGGTAATTAAGTACACGACCAAACTTAAAGAACCCCAATGCCTAGAAGCATTTAGGTATAACCTTGATGAACGCATGCAAAGACTAACATGCTCCATGGAGAACAGCATTGATCAAATGTGGGAAGCCTGTAAAAAGGAGATAATATCTGCAGCTGAAGAGATCTTAGGCAAGGAAGAAAAAACTCGGGGATTTAACTGGTACGATGAAGAATGCAAGAGGGCCACTTTAGAAAAGAATGAAGCGTAGCGGAGAATGATTAACGGAAGAGGGACTAGAAATCTGACACAGGAATATAGAGAGAGACGAAGAGAGGAGAAGAAGACTCATAGAAGGAAGAAGAGGGCATGGGAAAAGAAGAAGATAGAAAATCTGAAAGTGCTGAAAGAACAAAATATTAGAAATTTTTATAAAACTATAAATGAAGGGAGAAAAGCTTATATGCCTCGAATAAGCCAGGTCCGGAAAAATAACGGCGACTTGGTATCAGATAAAGCTGGTATTCTAGAAAGATGGTCGGAATACTACAAGGCTCATTTTAAACTGGACGATAAAGATGACCTGCAATACGAACCTCATGAAAGTGAAGATATAGAGCCTCCAGATGATGAAGACGTACTCGATGCCTTCCTGCAACTAAAGAATAATAAAGCCCCCGGGATTGACGGTTTGCAGGCCGAAATCCTGCGGCACGGTGGTCCAGAAACCGTGAAGAGGTTGCATGGCATTATAATGAAGGCATGGATAGAGGAAGTTATCCCAGAAGAATAGAAGACAGGAATAATATGTCCCATTCTTAAGAGGAATGACGCCCTAGACTGCAACAACTATAGGGCTATCACGTTACTCCCAACTTCGTACAAGATCTTCTCTAACGTACTCAATACCAAGCTTCGTCCCTTCGCCAATAGAGCGGTGGGGCAGTACCAGAGTGGCTCTATGAAGGGCAAGTCTACGATCGACCAGTTGTTTTCTTTGAGGCAAGTTCTGGAGAAGATGACAGAATTCAATTCTAATATCCATCTACTTTTTGTATACTTTAAGGCAGCCTATGACAGTGTATGCCGAGAAAAGCTATACAAAGCAATGGAAAAGCTTGGAATCCCGCCGAAATTAATAAGACTATGGTAGATACCAGCTGCTGTGTGAGGGTGCAAGGAGATTTATCGGGCAAATTCCAGTGTGATCGAGGTCTGAGATAAGGGGACACGCTAGCCTGCACTCTGTTTAACCTATGTGTGGAAAATGCAGTTAGAGTTGCCCGAATACAAACAGCAGGCACAATATATACAAAAAGCGTGCAAATACTAGCCTACGCTGATGATATATGTATCATTGGAAGATCCTTCGAGGCTATGACAGACGCATTCACCTCACTAGACGCAGCAGCAATGAAGATGGGACTTGAGGTCAATCAAGAAAAGGCGAAGCACATGACCACCGATAACCGTCGGATTGGCCCAGCCATTCAAGTCGGTAGGTACCACTTTGAAAAAGTAAAAGCGTTTAAATATTTAGGATCAGTGGTAACGGCAGATAATGACATACACCAGGAGATAATGCAGAGGCTGATAGCAGCGAATAAATGCTACTATGGACTCCTGAACTATATGAAGAGCCGTTTGCTACCGCGATCTACAAAGCTGCTTCTCTACAAAGTTCTCATACGACCTGTCCTGACATATGGGTCAGAAACATGGTCAATGACTAAAGCCACGGTGAGAAAACTATTAGTTTTCGAAAGAAAAGTACTCCGGATGATATATGGACCTGTCAAAGAGAACAATGAGTGGAGAATAAGGCACAACCATGAGCTGGCCAACCTATATAAAGAGCCGGATGTGGTAAAATGTATTCGCTTAGCAAGACTGAGATGGGCGGGCCATGTTTTACGGATGGATGAGACCTCACCCCCAAAGAAGCTCTTTAGTGTAGAACCAGCCGGTAAAAGGAAAGTGGGAAGACCAAAATTGAGATGGCTGGATGGTGTGAGTGGCGACGCCAGATCCCTGGGTATCAGGAATTGGTGGGCGGTCGCCCGGAATAGAGAGGAGTGGAGGGCGATTCTTGAGGCAGCCAGGATCCAGTAATGGATTGTTGAGCTCGGGATGATGATGATGATTAATTACAGATCTTGCTCGAACTGGCCTCCACCATTAGAGATGTATTTCTTTGGTGTAAGGTACAATTGCAGGAAAAAGCATGTGCATGCATCTCTAATGGTGGGGGCCAGTTCGAGCAAGATCTGTAATTAATGAGGAGTAAAATTTATAATAAAGTAGTACTTTTCTTCTTATAAAGCCGTTATAATAAAGCCGTTCTTATAAAAAAACCGTTATAATATCATTTTGAAATTTCTTACAAGAATCATGTTTTCATTCATAACTTGTAAAAATCGCTCACAGAAAAAAACCGTTCAAGTAAATTTTTCTTAAAAAAATAGAGGAATCTATTTCTTAAATAAAAACCACACCTCCCCATTTGAAAAAATGAAGTTGGAGCCTGTATCTCGCTTCTGAAGCACCAAAACAAATTTGTAAATACGGGGACACGTATTTTTCAGTTTTTTTTCTAGCTATCTTAGTTCCCGAGAAAAAGTCGTTATCCATATTCCTTGGGACAACCCTTGTGTGTGTGTGTGTGTTGTATATATAAAAAAAAACTATATATATATATATAGTTATATATATTTATCAGCTTTGTAACTTTTATTCGAAACGTCTTCCATGAAAATTTATTTCTGGAAGGTTTTGAGGGGGGGAGTACTGCAACGCTGGATTTGGGGGGGCACTGCAACGTTGGATGTGGAAGTTTGAGGGGAATCTGTTTAACTGAAAAGTTCCGACTTTACAGAATAGGTTTCTGACTAGTTTTTCCGAAATTTTCCCGAACACGGCAACCAATGAGTTTCTTTAGTTTGCTATGCTATTTGCTCCCAAACACAAACCTATACTTTTATTTAAAAAAAACTTCCGAAAAAATGTCTCTTGCTGCTGTAAGAGCAAGTATGGCGATCATGTCAAATTTTCGAAATTCACTTACAATAAGAAATACATATTTTGAAGTCCCCTAAACCGGAAGTACCATTTTATTGTAGGAATTTTTCTCTTATTTTCTTGTGATGTTCTCCAATAGGCTCCTATGATGTTTTTGTCTGTGAGCTTCGAACACATGGTCATACATCTAAGTCTAGCATGTTATTTGACAAACATAGCACTGACAGTGAGCTTTCCTCTCTTCCAAACTGCCCTTTTTTTATAAATCATACGATTTTATCATGTATATAATAATTATGAGAATTAAATATGTTGCCAAAATTCAGAGCCTGAAAAAAATTGTTTGACCGGAAGCAGTTTTAAATATTCCATGTCTTTTTTTCGAACGACTTTAACTATTATAACGAGTTTCTTTGAATTTGGTATATTAATTTAACTACACGTACAGACAACTATCATTTTTATTTGGAACTTATTGCAAACAGCCTTGATTTAGGACGGCTGCTCGAGGAAACTGGGAGGTCACGCTTCAGTCAAAATTATCGTTTTATTATAGTTTGTTCCGTGTGAATGTTTCACAATGAGACTTTTTTAAAAAAAAGGAACCCATTATTTGATTGCATAATACATACACATGCAGATGTACGTGCATGATAAAAGAGACATTCTCCATAAGTGTGCAAATTTATAACTGATAAGAGAGATATGCTCATCTCGAAAGATGCACATAACCAGCTGACTCGTGCTTATTTTAAGGCGAAAATTAGTTAGTTTTTTTTAAACCAATTCACAGATATGTTTGTAAATGTGGTATAAATAGCAATTTGGTAGTAATAGTTGTGAATACAGTTATGTTATGTTATTTGTCTGGTTATATAACAAGCAACACAGTTATGTTTGTGATATTGCGGTGAGAATATAGCCATGTTGTGATGATGTCGATCTATATAACAGCATCACTAACTACATTCACTTCGTGCATTACCGCTTTATGATTTCTTTCTACTCCTCTACTTTACACACAACTCACATATATGTTATATTACATGCCATGCTAACCTCTATAACGGACATATCATGCTCGTACACATGATGCAGTAAGTAGATATAAACATTATTTATATAAAAAACCATATATATATATATTTAAATTTTCAGCAATGGTTACAATCGATAAGTTCTTTCTTCTTCGATAAATAGGAGTTCCTTATAAATTTAAAATCAAAATCTGGTGTAAAAATTTTCACACGACTGTCTGTAACTGCAACAATTTACATAGTAGTTATAATTAACTAATTCTCTTCAAACATATAATTCTTACTTAATATTTAGTTGTCTTCTAGCTGCATGACTGAGAAAATTAAATTTTATAAAAAAAGAAGATTTTTTTGAGGAAGCATAATCTCCCCTTCCCCTCGAATCCCCCATTAAATGAATTTTCTCTGAAAAGTTTCTAAAAAAAGTGGTCTCTATATGTACAGTTAGTTACCAATTTCAATGGAACCCGTTGAAGTTTTTTATGGAGTGAATCGCAGAAGACTGTTCAGTAAAGTCGCAGTTCCGGTCAGCCGATTTTCTTCAAACACGGGTTATTGGCAACATATTAATTCTGATTAATATAACATGGATAATAGAATCATATAATAAATTCAAATAGCATTTCAGTGGAAAGCATAACCCCAATCTTTCCCCCAAAACCTCCCTTAAATGAATCTTCCCGAAGAAATGTTTCAAATAAAATTTGTATCTCTTTGTATGTGTAGTTAATATTGCAAAAACTGGAAAATCCATTCGGTAAAGCGATAGGTACTTCCGGTTGACCGATTTTGTCCAATACCTTATTGTCAGGAACCCGAGTGGAAATTGAACGAAATATGAAATTTAAACCTTCTACGATTTTCTTTTTGAGTTATGCTGGTCACACATACATAATTTGTTTTCGGGTTCAGAAGACCTCAAAACGCGATTGCCCCGAACTAACTACATATCTAAAGACCTATTACTTCTGTCCTATTATCCTATTATCTATTACTTCTGTGTGAAACTTATTTCAGAGAAAATTGATTTAGGCGGTATCCAGAGTAGCAGCAATATATTTTCTCGGAAAAAGTGATGGATTCTGGGAAACATGTAAGTTTGGAGAGGGAGAACAGCCCCCCTATTTGAAAATTACTTCCTTAAATATTGAATTGGCAGGAAATTGCGTAAAACAAATTTCATTAAAACCCTAAATGTGTTAAGACGATTTATTAGTTACTTTGTGATGTAGGACGGTCGAAAGGGAGAGTGATTGGAGGGCGATGAATTTGAAGGAAAACTAAAATATGGAATATCGAGCTCGTAAGGGTCGATTTTTTTGGGCTATCTATTTGGTAGGATTTTTCAAAGAAAGCTATCTAAATTATTTGACACATAATCTAGCAAATACGAATAATTAGCACGATCCAACTTTTGAGGTGGAAGTGGCGAGAAAGATAAAAGTCACCATCCGCGATGATGTATCACGGAGGGCAGTTAGTACCGTTACAGTATAGCCGATATTATATCTGGATCAGATCATAAATAACAGCGCAGTATGGACTTATTGTAATATTACAATAAACTATTAATTAACACGTCACATTGACAATACACACTGCCATCATTATCTGAATATTAATTTTATTGTTTTGATTGTTAGCATGCTACAATTAATATTGTTATTATAGAGACAAAAACGCATGTTCATTAATTAGCTGTTCATTAATTAGCTAGGAAAACAGCTGATTTATAGATCATAGACAAAAATTGATAGACAATAGTTATCTATAAAACGGGAACGAGAGTGGAAAAATACTTTACGTATGGGTTGAATATTTTTTAATTTTTTCTACAACCACATTAAATTGGCTCAATTACTCCCTCACTCTTTACTCCACATTAGATTGGCTCAATTACTCCCTCACTCTTTATTTCGCTCTTTACTCCTAAGCTCTCTTTACTGTACCTCCAAATCCGTTATTTTATTTATTTATTTATTTATTTATTTGTACATCTGTTTTGGCCCGAAGGCATACAGAGGGAGTTGACTTAAAACAACAGCGTTACAGATATGTTACTATAGTAAATAATTAAAAATAGAAAACGAGAGTTTCCTGATAAAATTAATTGAAAAATATATATATATATACATAATATTACAAAACCATTCTAAACTAGCTAAAATCAGGAAATTAAAACCTAGGTATTAATCTCAAAATTATTTAAAACATTCACACAATTAGAAGAATAAAAAAGCTAAAGTAGAATTCATCAAGCTAAAATAATTAAAGTTATAAAATTTACACAATTTGTAGCCTCAAAAGCATTTTCATCTTTCTTTTCTTTTTCTTTTTTTTCCATTTCTTCAAACAACAAAAAAAGCCAGGAACCCGGAAAAGTAACCATAAATATGTCCAACAATAAGAAGCAGAAACTCCACAAGATAGCCCGCCCAAACATGATCAAGCAAAGCAAACAACACATTTATATGAATGTATACTGACGAATATTTAATTAAATTATACAAAAAGACCAAGGATTGAGATCCAAACATCAAGTTGGAAATAATAGTCTTATATTCAAGGAATTTACACAAAACAAGTATATGTTGTCTACTTTGCCCGACTGGTCCGGAACAGATAAATCCATTACTTTAACAAATTTTTCAAAACTAGTATCTGACAATGAATAGTATGAAGCTAAAAATTTGTTTCTATACAATGAAAATGCAGGGCAGGACACAAGAAAATGCATAATATCATCCGGATACCTGAAAGTACACAAATGGCAGTTACAGTTAGAATCAAATTTGAAAGAATTTCTGTTTAAATAAAGATGACATATTTTCATATTGGAGAGTCTCAACTGCGCAATCAGTCTGAGTTTATTAGTATGTAGAGGTAATTGGTGTATGATTCTCCCAGAGAAAAACTGCTTATACATCTGTAATGGAAATTATAACGAGAATTGAGAACAGATTCAACGTCCTGACTAATTAAATTGTTTCTGAATGAATCAAGTAAACCACTGTAAGACAGTCCTTGACAGTTTGAAAAGATTGAGCCTGCCAGATATTCTCTGCTCCAACTAAGAATAAATAATTTTTTAATGAACTTATCCAGTTATATGGAAGAACACAATTGTTACTAAGCTCCAAGAGTCTCAAGTAGCAAATCTTAGAAAGCTGATACTCCGGCATTTTAAGCAAGTGCATCCATTATCCCAACTTCCTTTTAAAAATCCTAAATCTAGTATGAATTCTGCCACTCTCCAATCGGACAAAACAGTCGGGAGTGGTTTTGGGCAGATGAAGCAGTAATTTGTAAAATCTTAATTGCGCTCTCTTAAGAGAATCATCATAATTACATCCCCACACCTCCACACAATAAAGTAACGTACTTTCAGAAATGGAATCATACAGTTTACATTTAGTGTTCCAGCTGTCGCTCTTGCAAGATTTCAGAAGCGAAAAAACCAGCGAATTGGCTGAAGCACATTTGGCCAGAAATTGATTACTGGCTTGATAAAACTTAGCAGAAGGAGAGAACGGGACACCCAGATATTGAAAGGATTTACAGTACTTAATCCCTTGCCCGTCATATTCAGCTGATTTTTATCGGTAACGGTACCACCCCTTGAGAAAATCATAGCGACTGCCTTATTTGTGTTAACTACTAATGATTTCTCTTGGCAATATTCCTTTAAAATATTCAAATTCTTCTGCGTTGCCATTCTTGAGGGGGAGAGAATTACAGTATGATCCGCATATAGCAGGAGATGTAATTCATGTTCCTTATACATGGGAATGCCAGTTGAATTTCGCAGTAAAAAGAATTTTACGACATCTGAGAGTTATAGAGAGAAGAGGAGCGGGCTTAAGACCTCGCCCTGAAGGATACCTTCGGTGATCGGTATTTCCTCAGAAAAAGAGGAACCGGTTGAGATAATCACAGCCGCGTTATCATATAGGTTCTTAATAAGATTTATAAATTTACAACTCAACCCCAATTGGAAAAGTCTGTACTATAATTTAGAATGATTTATGGAATCAAAGGCCATTTTGAAATCTATAAAAACTGCATAAACTTTCCTTTTCCTAAGCCTAAGATAACTGTTGATAGTGCTCGAAAGGATAAATATATTATCCCTGCAGCCTTTTCCCCTTCTAAAACCTATTTGCTCTTCAGGGATAAGGTTATTACTTTAGGCCCATTCATAAAGCCTGTTATATAATATATTTGTAAATAATTTTGTCAGACTATTAAAGATAGCAATACCCCTATAATTATAGGGATCAAGAGGGTCACCCTTTTTGTAAATTAACCGCATTTTGATCGATGACCAAGCTTTTGGAAAAGTACCTGAATGAAAGATCAAATTAAACAATCTTAGGAGATAATCAATCCATTGAGGGTTCAAAGAATGGAAACATTCATTGGGCAACAGATCGGGTCCCACGGCTTTGTTTAATTTACTTTTTTTTATGCTTTTTTTAACTCATCTAAAGTAATATCTCCATCTATAATAGGGTCAAAATTCCCAGTGAAGGTTAACTCATCAAAATTCCTAGTGGGTAGGACCACACCATAAAACCTCTCCCAATCCTGGCAAGAAATGTAATTGCATAAACGAGATTGGGGCCTAAATTTGTTGACACCGGACCAAAAATTAGCAGGATTCTTAACATTCTCAAGTGACGCTCTAATATGATCAGAATGCTTCTCTTCAGCCATTTTATATTCTTTTTTGGAGTCACAGTAATCGGAGAGAGTTTCGTGGTTAAAGGCTTTTTTTTTGCAGATTCTGAGAAAAGTTTTCATCTTCTTTTTTGCGGCCTGACAGGTTGAGTTAAACCATGGTTTATGTTCAATAGCAGCTTTACCTGATCTACGTATTTTTGGGATTAATTTCTTTATCAATAAGAATACCTGAACTTCTTTCTGAGAAGTCATACATAGTGTTGACAAAGTGGGAGTAACCATCCTCTTGATGGGAGAAGCTGGGAAGCGAAGAAATATTGCTATTCAATAAACTTTTAAAAAGAGTGAAATTTTCAGAATTTCTGACTACAGACTTGAAAGTGCCTTTAGATGGGTTATCATTAACAATCTTGTATTGTAAGTTTCAACAGATAAGGTTAATAAACAAAGATTATGGTCACTAATAGCAGTGGTATCAAAAACGACAAAGTCCTGAATTACATGAATACCACAAAATGTAGACCATACTAAATCAACGACACTGCAACCAAGCTTATTAATAAAAGTGAAATTACCTGCACAATCACTGAAAGATCTTCCATTACAGACGAAAAGCCCAAATCTCTCCATTGTTTCAACCAATAGCGAACCTCGTTTGTTTATCAAAAAATCTTCCGAATTTCTATCACAATAAAGACGTGTCAAATCCGTTATTATTTGGGATTCGTTTTGTAATACGTTCTTCTTTTCGCGTATTGCCGCCAGATGTCAGGCTAGTTAGAGTTGAATAAGAT
The DNA here is from genome assembly GCA_011037195.1 of Triatoma infestans. Lineage (NCBI taxonomy): Eukaryota > Metazoa > Arthropoda > Insecta > Hemiptera > Reduviidae > Triatoma > Triatoma infestans. Next base: position 595,976 of record JAAEAF010000695.1, read on the forward strand.
TACTTTTTCTGCAATCATGTGAAAATTATTAAATCAAAAGTACTGAATGTAGAGTTATACTTTTAATTAAAAGTGACAATAAGTAAAATAAGTGAAAACAGCCATTACTTTTTTTCACAATTATTCAATTCTACCTAGCCCGACATCCAGCGGAAATACGCGAAAACAAGAAAATGTTCAAAACAAATCCCAAATATTTGTGATTTGAGGTTATAATAAAGAGAGCAGGTTATATACAGGTAGAGAGTATTTTAAATCTACTAGATCGACTATTTTTGCTATTTTTTACTTTCTCGCACTTGTGATTAAAACTATAACTATCAATAAAAATAAAATAAAATTGTCTATCAATTTTTACTTCTGGTTTAAATTTTCACATTATTACACGGTTGCAGAAAAAAGAAATTTTATATTATTTTCATGGTGATAAGTATATTTCAGAATGATGTAGTAGTGGCTGCCACGTTTAAACAGCAAGAAATTGTAACATCAAACCTGGCAAAATTCCTTATTTTAGCAAATCTGCTCTAAATATTTTATTGACTTTCTCTTTCTCCGCTATAAGAGGAAGTGTTGCGTCATATTACCGGAATAGAGTTTTCTTACGAATGTGATACACAACAAAAATCTGATTCGTGAAAATTTCAAATTTCACCATGGGGCAATACTTCTCTTACAGCTCAGAGAGTGGAAGTAAATGGTTTGAACACAAATTTTCTAATAATTGCAAAAAGACAAAGTTGTGTGGATGTTTCACAGCAATTATCTGTTTATTTGGATAAGTATGCAATGTGATCATGTCGATGAATTTTTCAACAAAGAGATACTCATTTTGGCCGTGAATGTTTCACAGCAATTATCTGTTTATTTGGATAAGTATGCAATGTGATCATGTCGATGAATTTTTCAACAAAGAGATACTCATTTTGGCCGTGAATGTTTCACAGCAATTATCTGTTTATTTCGATAAGTATGCAATGTGATCATGTCGATGAATTTTTCAACAAAGAGATACTCATTTTGGCCGTGAATGTTTCACAGCAATTATCTGTTTATTTCGATAAGTATGCAATGTGATCATGTCGATGAATTTTTCGACAAAGAGATACTCATTTTGGCCGTGAATGTTTCACAGCAATTATCTGTTTATTTCGATAAGTATGCAATGTGATCATGTCGATGAATTTTTCAACAAAGAGATACTCATTTTGGCCGTGAATGTTTCACAGCAATTATCTGTTTATTTGGATAAGTATGCAATGTGATCATGTCGATGAATTTTTCAACAAAGAGATACTCATTTTGGCCGTGAATGTTTCACAGCAATTATCTGTTTATTTCGATAAGTATGCAATGTGATCATGTCGATGAATTTTTCAACAAAGAGATACTCATTTTGGCCGTGAATGTTTCACAGCAATTATCTGTTTATTTCGATAAGTATGCAATGTGATCATGTCGATGAATTTTTCGACAAAGAGATACTCATTTTGGCCGTGAATGTTTCACAGCAATTATCTGTTTATTTTCGATAAGTATGCAATGTGATCATGTCGATGAATTTTTCAACAAAGAGATACTCATTTTGGCCGTGAATGTTTCACAGCAATTATCTGTTTATTTCGATAAGTATGCAATGTGATCATGTCGATGAATTTTTCAACAAAGAGATACTCATTTTGGCCGTGAATGTTTCACAGCAATTATCTGTTTATTTCGATAAGTATGCAATGTGATCATGTCGATGAATTTTTCAACAAAGAGATACTCATTTTGGCCGTGAATGTTTCACAGCAATTATCTGTTTATTTCGATAAGTATGCAATGTGATCATGTCGATGAATTTTTCAACAAAGAGATACTCATTTTGGCCGTGAATGTTTCACAGCAATTATCTGTCTATTTCGATAATTATGCAATGTGATCATGTCGATGAATTTTTTAACAAAGAGATACTCATTTTGGCTTTCAATCAATCTATCAATTATAGTTGAAGTGGAAAAATTATTTCGAATGAGAGCCCCCCCAGGAAGTGCTAACCCCCTCACAATCCTCCCTCAACACTCTCTCTTTCACTAACAATTATTCGCAGTTCTGTTGAATTGTACTTTGGGTACTCTTATTCATTATTTATGGTTAGTGACTGAAGAGACAAGTTATAACTGAGCAAGATCTCTGATGCTCACTGATGGCAGTGCACTCTATCGGCTCGCCTCCAAACCTCTTCCTTTCAATCATAATCACAGCTGACATTTAAAAAGATGAAAACTATAATTATATAGGCGGCGCTAGCTACATTTGTAAATGCACTAGAACAGTTTTTTTAAGTGAGTTATCCATCATCAAAGGAACAACTAATTTCTAACTTTTGTTTAACAGAATTCCAATAAAACTTGACATTCAAATGGTTATTTGGTCAAACTTGGTATGGTTACAGCAAAAACATCGCTTAGAAAATTATCGATATTATTCGCTTTAAGATGATTTCTTGTTCTCTATTTTTACTTCCTCTTACCGCTGAATAAAAAAAATCGAAAAATCTTGTGATTCGGTGTGAAATATTCACACGACTTGCTCTTATTGCAATTCTGAAAGGATTAAATGACAAATTTCCTTCACACTTGGAAGTTTACTAATATTTAGTTACTTGGCGTGTTATACAGTTGGGGAAACATACACTATCCTGAACGGCGTTTTAAGGAGCCAGCGTCACTATACAACTCCATCTTAACCAATCAATTTACTCGGGAAATCGTTTTAAAGAAAAGTGGTAGGTCTTCCGTGTGGGTAATTCGCACTACCGATTTTCTGCAAATCCTGAATTTTAGAGCATATTTAATTTACATAAATTTTTATAAGAGTAAACCGTACGATATACTAAAGTAGCATTTTAGAGGGAGCCAAACATCACTCCCTCTTCACAATTCACTCGCTCCAAAACAATTTCAAATATAATAAATAAAAGTGATCGATCTATACGTTTATGAAAATATAATGAACGTGATCGATCTATACGTTTTCCTTAGCTCTACATACACACTCACACAAAATAGAATCCATTTTATAGAAACCACTGGTTCCTTCTACAGGTAGAGAAAAGTACTGATGATAATACTCCAGGAGAGGAGGGAAAGAGAAATTACCGATGTTCTAAATCGATGTAGGCCAGTATAATTCATGTGCTGATCCATAAATTGATGCTGTTGCTGCCGAACGGGCGAGGGGTAATGAATGACAACACGGGTGTAAAGGTCCGCACGCATGCGCACTAAATATATAGCGCGCAATAAAGGGTAGCGTCTGCTCTTCAAGAAATATAGACCTCATTAATTTTAATATTTCTTTCTCATGCTGGAGGCTCGTGTGTTTGTGTCCGTTCCCCAACGGTCACTGAATATATTTATTACGCGCAGTCGTGTTCATTGAGTTATTTTTCTCGTATTTATACTTTGTAATGTGACTTACATTCAGCTGCCCTGATTACATTAAGATGGTGGCCACCTACCTGCAAAATAAAAAATAAACATTAATACAAATCAAAATAATGGATATAAATTTAAGTAAATGCTAAATTATCTAAATCATTGCAGTAATTACGTAATAGGATATTTTGAAATTTATATTTTGATGATTGCAGTGTTGATGAAACACATCATCCAGATTCACGCGGGAAAATCTTAGGGCACGCACGTTTGGAGGGCTAGAAACCGGGAAATCTAAGTTCCAAGTCCAATGTGATTTTTTTTTTTTACAAAAACACACATTTCAATGTTTAAATGTTAAATGTTTTAATTTTCACAAATACACACATTTTTATCGTATTCACGAGACCTCTATACTATATTTCCGGTGAAATTTCAATTTCAAAGATTTGACACGACCGCTGATACTTCCTTTTGCTAGCAGCAAGACAAAGTAAAATATGGGGAGCGCAAATTTTCGCTAACACAAGCATTTTAAATCCATAAACAGAATTGCAAATGTTATATCTGATAAAAAAAGTAAATCGTACAAAAACTCAGCGCAGTCTATTTGTGTCTACAAGTTGATCAGAATGTTTATTCGGAGTGGGGGAGCCAGCCTGTAAACAAAGTCTGTAATAATTACAGGCTGTATTTCCATAACAATTTTAATTGACATTTTGTGTATGGGAGATAAGATCAGCTGATTGTGCAACATCTTAAGTGGAGAGGTGCACGCCATACTTAAGTTATTTCAGTCCGGCCAATATTCATTGTGGCGAAATAATAAACCTTATTACAAGTGGCCGACAATAAAATAAATAAATAAATATTATTATATTTGTGTTCGAATAACTTTTATGTTTGTAATTTTTTGATCCATCTTCTCATCGTTTATAAAGCATTGTTTAATTAATTTTTTCTCTCTAAACAACCGTATGTCACATGTCGATATCCAACAAACTTGTCTGCCCAAAATCTCTATCCTCTGTCTTCCCTTCTCAGGTCTCTACAGTTTATTTCTGAAACTGTATTTTAAAACATCCGATGTGTTGACGCTTGTATATCAATTATTACAGTTCTTATTGTATTTTTAAAAAGTGTTTTTTTGTTATATAGGAGACCAGGAAACAAGGATTTTTGGCACGACCGTCTCACAGCAGCAAGAGGAAGAACATTCTTTATCCCGTTTATTTCGCTCTGCCTTTCTTGAAATGCAAATTGTATAAGCCTCATTAACATATTTGTAAATTCCTTTTTAAACGTTATACAAGATAAGGTAAACACACACACACACACACTGTATTTAATATTAAAAGACAACACCGCCCGCCCAGCAGGAGCTGGTGGAATGTTCACCAGCTGATTGTTCCCACGTTTCTAATCTTCCTGGTTGTTGTTTTCTTATCAATGTGCCACTAAGAAAATCAGTGTTGTAGTATAAATTTTTAGCACATCTCCCCGCGTCGTCTTTTAGTGCAAGACAGTTTTCTTGTGGTAACACTGCGCATGAATAAGATGTGTTCCGGAGGGGAGAGGGACAAAACAGTTTGCATGTCGTTTTATTTTGTCATCCGGTGCATTCCTACTAGTCTGCCGCCGAATTTGTTATAGTTGACAGCATGCTCTCGTTATGCTTATCTTGGTGGAAGGTGAACGGAATATACAATGTTTATGTTGTGGTAACCTTACACTAGTGTGTAGGTTATGATGTGAACAGGTCTCTGTGAAATGCCATTAGATTAGTAATAGAGAGCAAGTTTAGAAGAAGATAACGGGGCCCTGTTTGGTGTGTGTGTGTGTGTGTGTGTGTTTTCCTGTCAGTATAGTGTTGTACGGGTGAAAGTAATGAAGTAATGACGGTCCATACTTCCACATTACATTCTTTACTTCGTTCACTGTACCGTACGTTACTCTAATCAATTTTAAAATGTTTATTTATGAGCATCTATTAACAATAATTTTACAAATGTCTCTCATCTAATGAATGACTTCAATTAGGTATTTAGCATCCAACTTTCGCACATTTTGAGCCCAGAAACCAATGGTATTTACAAACTGGTCCTTGATCGGTCTAACTGATCGGCCTAACTGATCTGCCTAACTGATCGGCCGAACTCAATAAAACGGAAAATCGCCGAAAATTCAAAGTTGATATTTCACTTTGATTCTACCACACTCGATAACAAGATTTTAGTCAGAATCGGTTTAACGGGAAATAAACTTCACTGATCTAAAATTTATCTTTTTCTGGATACAATGGTTCACTACGATTTTCTATAAAAACTTTGAATTTTCAACAACCTATAAAAGGATGGAAAACTTTTATTTGAAACATTTTTCTTTGGAAAATTTATTTGAACGAGACTGTGTGGAGCCAGTGAGCGACCATATTCTCACAATCTATGGTTGCTCCGACTCTTGTTAAAGGTGATTTAAATGTTTCGGGAAAATTCCAAGTTTACGGAAAATTGGAAAAAAACAGCAAGTTCCGCTTTACTAGGATTTTTATAGTTATTTCCCAAACGGGGCTAACGATTTCCTTTAAGCTAGGTATACGAATTGTTAGAGCGATCGATCCGATTAATTTGTTAAATTATTTAAAGGAAAATGTTTATACCGTTGCTAAAGGCGCGTTCTCACGAGTCAAGTTTAGTTGTCCGATTTTGCTTGATCAGCAAAAGTTGAATGCGACATGAATCAGTTTTTGTTCATACGTTTCAACTGAAATCAATTAAACCAAAACACACCACGAAAAACATGACACGGAGCACTCTATGAGTTGAAAGCAAACTGAGAGGCCAATTGGGCGAACCGGAGGTTCACACTTGTCAATACTTGAAAGATGACGGGTTCAACTGAAAGATGACTCATACTTGAACGATAAAGTTTGACACGGTCAGACTTTTTTTGATCCACTAAAATGTTGATCAACTTTATTGAAACAAAATGTTCTCACTAGGTTTTTCATTCAACTTCTGTTGATCAACTAAACTTGACTCGTGAGAACGCGCCGTAAGGGACCTTTACATATTTTCCTATCCGCCGCCTTTTTTATCAGTCTAACTTAGGTACTCGTCCAATTTGAATATATATATATAAAATGTATGTGCAGAAGCCCTTTATCTGAACTATAATCCTTTCAATCCAGAGGCTAACCATCTTTGTTCATTATGTAATTTAAAACAGAAAGAAGATGTAATACATTTCGTTGGGATTTGTCCGATACTGGCTCCCTACAGGCTCCAATATTTCAATAAAAGAGTATTATCATTTGATGAAATTTATATTTTAAATGGGTCAGATAATTGGAACAAGCTATGTAAATATTTAAAGGTAGCCCTGCAGTATAGAGGAATACTAATTAAAGAATTCAATTATTAATTGTACTTTATTCTTTGGTTCAAGATTTTTTATTGTATGTATTTTTGTAAGTAAAAAGTGGGACCTCGGCAGACGGTTTTCTAACCATTGCCTGAAGAGTTTTGTTTATTTTAAATGCGAAGGAGACGAAATACTCTTATTTTTGTTTTTATGTTTTTGATACATTGTAAATATTTATGTATACTAGTTTCTAAATAAAACTCTTTTATTATTATTATTATTATTATTATTATTATTATTATTATATTATGAATGTGCGTTTTTTAATCAAATATGCTCCATTAGTAAAATACTTTGTGTATTTATCAAATTACCCATCAAACTCTGTCTCGAATTAAAAAAATAATGATCTCAAAAAATTGTTAAATTTTTTTACAGAATTATTGTGCTGCGTTGGAGAAGCTGCAATGTGTCAGAATTACCATAGCAGCGCTAAGTAAGCTTGCACAACCAGTAGAGCATTAAGGCAACTGAGTAATTAATAAGAAATCACAACTTTTCATAAAGTATTTGTATTAGAGTTGCTAAAAGAAACAGTAAGAGAGAGCTGTGTGAATGGTTCCCACCAGACCTTCACTTTCTCTTGATGCAGAACTTGGAAATTCTATTCTCGCATCAGATTAACCGAGGGAGGGACGTTTTTTTATTATTGGAAATACATGTTTTGAGACCAAGTCTTTAGTAATTAGTCTAATTTGTATGTGAACTTACGACTGATATCTTCCTACGACCTCTCGATTATGATTACCAACTACGACAGCATAATTACAATATGATAAATTGTACTTTTGTAATTTAAATTTGTATTCATTTGAACACGCAGTCTGCTATAATAATTGTTTATAACGACCTGCCAATCAGGTTCACCGTCAAGAGAAGCAAAGAATGTGTGAATTTATGAGCAACGCGGTTTATAAGCTACAACTCTGTCTGGACCTGCCCTCTCACCTGCAAAGCATTACAACTAGATTTCATTATTCAAACAATTTTTGTCAACAACTTATTTGGACTGAGGGACAGTGATCACTTGCTGCTACTACTGCTGTAAGTGGACATTTTATGAACTTGACAAATTTTCAGATTAGAGTTCTAAACTGAAATCTGTATTGTATGTACATGTTTGCGAACAAAATATTTGCAAGCCGAAAAATCACAGGCATCTCAACCTTGATACTGCCATTGCATCCAACATGGAGGTTTCTGTGAAAATCCGCCAGCCGACACTGCAAATTTTCTGAATAGGTTTTCTTTTTCCAGCTTTTCGCAATTTTCTCGGACTCGACTTTCTTAATACTTGGTAAGTATACTAGATTTTAAATAAATCAGTAAGGTTAAAGACACAAAGCAGTACAGTTTATAAAGACGGCCATGAGATGCGCTGTGAGTACTGTTGATAAAAGTATGGAATCTCACAGCAATAATTTATTGATGATAACGATTCATGGAGTAGAAGACATTATCGTTATGTACTAGGATTGTACGTGGATTTGAATCTTATTCGTTACGCAATTTTTGCTTACAATAAAAAAAATAAATATGTAATGGAAATGATATAATATGCCTGAATTTTTCGGGCAGGTAATTTTGTAAAGCCGGGGGCCCAAGTTGCGAGGTTTAATTAACTTTATACAGCGTTCTCTATCGAAAAATGGTGAGACCTCCAAACCATTAAATTATAAATTAAATTAATGTGTTAACTTCAAGAGAAGTTCGGCGCAAGATATTTAATTTGGAGTTTATAAAGTATTTGCAGCTATTCAAAGCCGAAATACTGCATGGAGTTGTGCTATTACTGCAAACACATGGCCGGAATCTGAGCAGCTCCAAAACTCACAGCTGTAGCTGAACAAATGCGCATTCAGATTTAATAACAGCAGCTGATTATTTATAAAACTGCAACAGCTGTTCCACTTGAAATTCACTAAAATGTTTAATACAATTATTATTGATTTTTTGTGATTCTAGGTAAAAAAAACAAAATTACACGTCACAATTCGGGGTTCTGCGCACCACCAGCAGCACAGCAGCAAATTTTGGAAATGTAGAGTTACAAATATTAATGTAGATAAGCCTTAGAAAATATTTTATTTTTACTTTCACTTACTGTAAGGGAGGAAGTATTGCAATCACATCCAATTTTTAAAATAGAATTTTTACTAGAAATACTTGTTTACAGTACCCTGAGGGCGATAAACAAGTATTTTTACAAACGAATAGTTTGTCTGTGATCAAAATATCATAAAAACTGTGGTTTTATATTCTTTTACTTCTTTCACAGATGGATCAATCTTAATGTTCCGTTCAGTTACCACCAACACATCAAAATTCCCGTCAAGTGGGAGAGCAAACATTATTGGATTTTTATTTTGTTTTCAGTTGTTTAACATTTTCTGGAAACCGACTCCAGCGATGGAAAGCTGAAAGTGCCGTAGATGGACACCACTTTTATTGGAATCATTTTTCTGTAAAAATTGATATTAAGGAAATTGTAAGGATTTATGAATTAGGGTCCACTAGCAACCCTTGTCATCACAAGTTTTGAGTTGTACTCATGTATACCAGATTGCCCTAAAAGCCTACGACTATAATCCAGTCCATCCATAATTATTGTATGTAATGCTAAGGTTCAGTAAAAGTTTAGTAAAATATCTATGGTTGAAGAATATTTGCCAATTGATGTTTAATGACCGCAGTAAGAGAAAGGACGTGTGAGTGTTTCACTCCAGATATTGCTTCTATATGGAGGCGGCCACCGGTGAAACACTATTACGTATGAAACATGTCCCACTGATAGCAATCAAAGAAAATGAAAAACGACTTCACGAAAAGATTCACGATAATAAATTAATGTCTAAAATATTTTTGGTGAAAGATCAAAGGCGGCAATGATACTTTTTATTTTTTGAAATTAGTATTATTAATGGAGGCAATGGCTACACTATTTATTTTATTTTTCTACAAATGTAATAAACTACATTTTAAGATAGGTTGTTAATTTTAAAAATAGTGTGTAATAAATTTTATATAATTACTGGTTATAAAATGTAGCAACTATTCATATTATATATTATATATATATATATATACTATATATAGTTTATAAACGATTCTGCAGCATGATAATAAATTATTAAGGCACCACTGGTGAAGGTAACAGTGAGTGGGCAGGTTATTCATAATGATTCGTTCTTTACTCGAGAGTTCTTAGACATATATCTGTCTCTCTTGTACGTGTGGTATCCTTCTGAGGCTGCAGCTAGTACAGTAACTGACTCGATTCAATTATTAAAAGGATTAAATGTCATATATTCTAGGCAAGAGACGGACGGCCTCAGGCGGGTACATCATTCTGCCAGACCTGGCTGGAGTGTAAGAGCGGCCGCTAGAGTCGCTAATAGTCCCTCTTCCCGTTGCTTCACTGGGAAGGTTATACTTTTTCTTGTTTTCTGATGTAAATGATGTGTGTATTTGGTTAGGTTGGGCGGACTTTTTATTATATTTATTTATTTTTTTTTTAGATCAAATATTAATTTTTACTAATCTTATTTCTTGAAGAGCTTAAATGAAAATACATTCTTGACCGGACATTCTAGTTAGATATAAATGATTTAAAATTGCTTTAAATTGCACAAAATATTTTGAAAATAATAACTCTGCAGGATGTTTTTGCTGAAGTATTCACTATATATATATATATAAAATTGGTTATGTGAATACTATATGTATATAATATTTATATATATATATAATGGTTATCTATATATACGTATATATATTATATATATATATTATACGTATATATATATATTCGATATATTTATATATATATTCGATATATATATAAAATTTAGCTATTTTGGTCACGTTTTTTGAAATTATTTTAACACAAATTATTTATCCAAGTGGAAGACATAACCAACACAAAGTTTGGTTAGTGTAATCCTTGATTAAGGTGTTGAAGTTAAAGTCTTTTGCTTTGTGTATTTATACCAATTCAATCATTTAATAATAACCTAGGAAATAATTCTGTTGAATAAATAGTGGATACAATCTGTGATTTTATCCGTCAAAGTATGTATATTTCCGATGTTACTGACCGGTTTCGGATTTTCAACCATCATTAGAGTAAAGTTATCAAGTTCGTTTAGAGAGTTGACTTAAACTAAGTGTTTCTGTTACAGACTACACTTGTTGATCAACATCTCTAGCATCCTTAGTTTTGATCATGTTGGCCTATATGTGGATAGACGCTCTCTTGAAGACAATTGTAGTTTACATTATAGTAACGTTTACATTACAGCTTTCTATTGAATGTCTATGAAATCAATTTTTTTTTTACTATATATATTAAAACGAAAAGTGAACAATCTTTAGATGTGTAAGAAAATACTTAGAGCCATTTGCGAGAAATTCGTAAAAACCTAGAAAAAGAAGTACAGTGAAGTGACACTTGCAGTTAATCGATTTTTACTTATTATTATCACGACTGAATACAGGATTGCTGTACAGGGGTCAGACAGAATGTCAAGTATCCGGTCACAGCTTAGTTTCCAATATTCGCAGCAATGAAAGAGAAAACGGTGATCATCATGGTGACTTTCGAAATTCCAGGTGCCTGAAGAATAAAAACACAATATCGCTTAGAGTCGATACTTTAATCGAGAATATGCTTTGTAGTTTTTGGCTTAAACACCACGAGCTTATGAGTAAACCGTGTAACAATATAAATTCTATCAGCAGAATAGAATCTCTTGTGATTGTTTTTAAAAGGTAAATCTATTTACGAAGGATTGCAGAAGTTTAAGGAATAATCGAGCCATTAGCTAGAATTCAACTTTGCTTATGAAATCCGCTATCATAGGCATCGGATTGCGAACTTAAACTTACTTCTCTTCCAAAGCTTTGAACATCTATAACACAATGTAACATCCGTTTTTCTAAGTACAAAATTTCCCTGTGAACTTCGAAAAACCAAAGTTTACAGTTAAATGTTATTTCCTTTGTTTTCCGTTTCAACAAGACGAAAATAGAAGAGAACGTATAATGATAGTGATGATTGAAAAGAGACAGAAAAAGGTTTGAGGACTTATTGTTAAGCGCTCTGTTGAAGCGTAAAGCTCGTTGCTTGCTGTCGGCCGGGCATCGCACCACTGTTCTACCCTCCCACACACTGTAAAGCGATACTTATTTAGAGCTCCATCTGCCTGCAAACACTGAAAACATCCTTTTCTCTTGTGCACCAATGAGTTTCTCTGTTAGAAAAACCGCAATTTTTTTGTACTTACACCTTTCTTTTAAAAAGAAATTATTCTAAAAGACCAACAGTGATTGCAATGGTACTGATTACAAATTTACTCAGATTTATTCAGTAATCCTTTATTTATATAAAGCGTAGTTGAGGACATGGATAAATAAAACGAATCCAATCACTGAATGCTTGAAGCTTGCTGCACAGATCCGAGCCTATCACTTTTATTTGCAATATTTTCCCAGCAAAATTGATTTTACGGTTGGTTGTGGAAAAACCATTGAGGTCGGCTGAATCTCAAACTGCCGTTACAAGTTTGATGAGGGTTTTAAATGGCGCTGCAATACAATATACTTCACTTTCATATAAGCCTTATTCCCTAAAAAAAAAGAAGTATATTCCCCACCCTCTTTATTTATAACGTAATGTTAATACGTTGCCATATTTATTCCATATATGCTTACGTACAGGATCATGTCGCCACAGTGCTGAACGTTTCCGGAATTCCAAGGGCTGGTTTTAAACATCGATAGATGATTTGAGTTAGAAATCGGTTAAATTCCGTTTGTCTGGATTCGTGAAGACAATTCAGAATTGATTGGAAATAGTGCTCAAAGAACTACGCACAGATACGAACTATCGAATCGCTATAAACAAATTTGAACAATATAAAAACGAAAAAATTAACAGCTGGTAAATAATATTATAACAAACGGTTTGTGATAGAATCTTGATAGAAGAAGTCCTTGAGTGCGAGGTCTCTCCACCGGCGGCGTACCAGTCCGCTCTCAAGTCGAAGTCCTTCAACCTACCTGGCAGTACGCCCACTCGTGCGTTCAATGGAATTATTTAAATAATATATTTCTTTGTGTTTGAAACAAAACTGTTTTTTTCTTCTTTGTTTTAAATGAAACAACCGGTGATCGCTTGTTTTTTATTTTATTTGTTTATACGACCGCTTGCCAACATGTGGGTTTTCTCTAATGATTCTGTTTACCTTGAGGTTATTGTTATTAATTTATTTTTTTCACTCTTTTAAATAGATAATCGCTATAATTAATCCATTAATTAGCTTTAATTACTTGATTAATTTGAACTTTAAATACTCAATCATTTCAAGAGTAAATTGTCTTGGCATTTTAACAGACCTTACAATTTTTTATAGTTTCACTTGCAAGTTGTACAAGAAATTTCGATCATGTCAAATTTTCAAAATTGAGTTCATGTTTTGTGGTCCCCTGAAGATGAAGAAAAATGTGTGTCGAATTATTTGTACGAACAAAATAATGGAAACCTCATAGCAAGCTCAAATTTGATATTCCCTTACGGTATCCCCCAGTCGCTCCTAGTAAGAAGAGTTATCTCACAATATATAACCGGAAATGCAACTTTATTAAATGATTTTCTTTTCACGTTTCTCGAAAATTCCCATACCAAACCGCATACATACATACATACATACATACATACATACATACATACATACATACATACATACATACATACATACATACATACATACATACATACATACATACATACATACATACTACATACATACATACATACATTCATACATACATACATACATACATTCATAGATACATACATACATACAAATTCATGCATGCATACAAACATAACGTATTTTCTCACTTTCTCTCACTCCTAGTAAAGAAAGTATTGTGATCGTGTCAAATTTTCGACATCGAGTTTTCACAGGAAATACACGATTTGAAGTCCCCTGAGTCAGAAATTTTTTTTTCTAGAAATTGATCTTTGTGTGTATGTTATGTTGGCCAGCCTGTCTCTTGTGTGTGTATGTGTGTGTGTGTGTGTGTGTTATGTTGGCCAGCCTGTCTCTTGTGTGTGTATGTGTGTGTGTTATGTTGGCCAGCCTGTCTCTTGTGTGTGTATGTGTGTGTGTTATATTGGCCAGCCTGTCTCATAAAAGGGTAAATCACAGAAAATTCAAATTTGATATTAGAATCAGGGGACCCGTCAATAAGAATCAGTCAACGGAAGTACCGGAAGATTTTTCAGTTTTTTGTGATTTTTCTGGAAAACGGCTCAATTACACACATACATAGATGAATTTTCTTTAAAATTCCTGTATCCACATATAGGTCTGTGACTTTTGAAACTTTTTCCTAGGGAAATTCATTCAAGAGGGGTTCGGGAGAGGGGTGGATTTACTTTTTCCTCTAAACAACTATTTCAGTTTACTATATGGCATTTTAGAACAAAGCAACCCCACTCACCCACCTCCTAGAACCCCCTTAAATGAAGTTTCATAGATGTATCAAATTGTAGCAATTGTTGACCGTTCACCTGAAGTGATCAGGTGTATCTAATTGTTGGCTTATCGAGCAGCAAGTTTCCAAGAAAAACACTAAATAAATTTGAAGTGTTTTTTATTTTAAACCCGACGTTTCGGCAAACATTGTTTGCCATCTTCAGGGGCTCTCTTAAAGTAAGAGAAGTTTGGAAAGCATTTTCGATTATGTCTATAGTTATGAGTGTACTCATACAATGTTTGCCGAAACGACGGGTTTAAAATAAAAAACACTTTAAAATTATTTGGTGTTTTTCTTGGAAACTTCCTGGTCGTGATGCCAACATTTAGATACAACTGGTCATAGATCTAACCATAGATAAAAGTCATAGATGTAGTTTAGTACAAAGTTTGAAGAAAGTCAGAGCCATTTTCAATAAAAAATAAAAGTAAAAAAAGTGAAAAATCCATTAGTAAAGTCCTACTAAATATAAAGTTTGAACTTTCGGTGATTTTCCCTTGAAGAGTTATGCTGACCGTTCATACACCACCATTACACACCAATTTCCTCCTACAGTTGTAAGAAAAAGTAAAAGTAAAAACTAATATTCAGTTTATTATAATAGAGATCAATTAGGGAAAGGTTCCTCCATATATGTATATATCTACCGAGGGTCTAAGTAATTAGATCAAAGAACTTTATGTATATACGTATATAAATAAACAGTTGTTTCTTCAACTTATCACTCGTCTCTTCGCCATATTGTTAATCGTTTAATAAGTGCTAAGCTAGAAGTAATAAAATTATAACTTTCTACATTGTTAACCTTCAGTTTTTTTTTATACATAAAAAAAATACGATGTACATTTTCACATAATAATCAAGTTAGCAATGGAAGGTTTTTACTTTTTAAAACGTTTTCCCTTTATTTGTTGTTCCATTCTCTGTCTTCTTTATTCTTTTTTTGTGTTCCAAAAATAAGAACATATTAACATAATGACATTTTGTTAAATCAAGATATTCACCTTCTTTCAGGATAAAAAAGGTCAAACGCTCTCAAGGTTGTTCCATAAACAACAAAACTTTAATATTGTGTTGTTAATTTATGCAAACATACATACATACACAAACATATATCGTACATATATATATCTCAGAATGTTGATTGAGCGGTCGAACTTGGCCGTTAGATCTTTACATTTATTGATATTTAATTTTTATATCGAAAATATACAATTTTTCAATTTTTTATAACTGCTAGTGGCTGTAGTTATATAACTTGATTATGTAATTGAGATCAAAATAAACAAATATGAAGAACCCACTCTATCCGGCAATGCAATAACCATCTAATCGCTGCAAGGTTAACAGTTGTATTACTGCCATGTTGAAGGGTGGTCTTGTTTTACAAATCGGCTGGGAAATTTGGCGCTGATGGCTGCTTTTCTTTAGAAAAAAAAAACTGCCCGCAATCAGTAACTGCTGTTTGATTTTTCTTAACATTTGGCGCAACATGAAGGACCAAGGTTTACCAGACGGCGATTTTTATCGGCGAGGGACAGGCCGCGGTTCCCATCGCCCAACTTTTATAATTAACAAATTCTCTTCAAAGTTGGAATGTTTGCTATATTAAGTTGTGGCCTCAATATAGAGAGGGATAGCCAGTGAGTGGGGGAAGGATATATGATGACATACAGAACAGCGGGACATATTTCAATCTGTTGTTTCTGTTTACATTATAGGCATACAAATAGAAAAATTCGGCTGCAGCTTAAAATTTTCTGGCGACAATATCAAACCGATTTCCATACTTCACCTAAAAACTAAAGCTTTGGAAAAATCTCTTAATGAAAGGGATAGATTTTGGCAGCGCTCAACTAAAGGAAGTCATGCTTACAGAATTTTCCCTTCAGTTAAACACAAGGTTAAGTACAGTTCAATTAACATCACCAATTTACTTATTGCATTTCTGTCAATCATGGTTCATCTAACTGCTACCTCAATAGATTTCATTTAAGAGCCAATCCATTTTGTCCCAGTTCACCGAATAAAATCCAAGTTTTTCATCACACACTACACGATTGTCCATTACATGAAGCAGAGAGATCCAAACTGATAGAATCTATTGTCTTGAAGGGATGCATGTTGCCGCTCCCAGAGTTTGAATTAATTAGGCAAGAGAACACTGACAGCTTCGAAACTTTTACCCACAAAGCAATCAATAAATTAAAAGTGTTAAATTAAAATACGTAAATAAAGTGTTAAATATTTTAGTTCTCGCCTGTTAAACTTTTGTAATTTTTTTTGTCTAATATTTTCATTTTCATTTCTGTTTTAATTATGTACATTAATTTTTCTATTTTTGTTTCTTTTATTTTGTATATTGCCTCATTCTCTTTCAATATATCTCTTTTGACTTGTTAATAGCTAATTGTATGACATGTAATATCGATTGATGTGACATGTAGATTAAATAAGTATAAAATAATTAAATTTAATAATAATTATAAAAAAACTATCAAACCGATAAGGAGATGATTTCTTTGTCCACATCGCCACTAGGGATGAGGACTGGATTTACTGTACAATTGATACAATGGTAGCGTTCACTTCTTTGAAAGTAAAAGAAGTCTTCTTCTCCAAGAAATATCTTGGCCACAATTTCCTGAGACACAAAGAATAGCATCTTATTCATTGATATTTTTCAACATGGGAAGACCATTTACTGCCGATAGATATTTGTGACACGCTGAGAAAACTTGGGCGTGCTGTCGGAAACAAAAGACAATTGCAAATTTGATCATGATTAGAAGAAACGGTAATGACAATTGGAATCTTGCTTTACAATATATATAGTGTTCGACCTGTTGATGTTGCCACAAGTTTGCTAGAGAAAATTTTCATCACTTTCCCAACATCGCCCAATCTGACGCCCAGTGATTACCATCTCTTTGTGCATTTAAAGGAATGAAATGAAGACTACTGTTAATCAATGGTCTAAAGATATCTTTGACTGCGGCAGACATCTTTGATGCTAGAAATATGAGCAAGTTAATGATGACTATCTGAGAAAACATGGTTAATATATAGATATTTAAGTATTTTGGACATGAATCCGATTTATCTTATTTGGTTTCTTTTTCTGATTACCAAATTAAAACCTTCCTTTAAAAACACGCCTCATATATTTCATTAAGAAAATATAGGATATTTCATTTGCATATAGACGATGCATATTTGATTACATTTAGAAGAAGCGTTCTTTGAACCCCACATTTTGATTAGATGTGCTCTTTTGTGATATAGTTGTGATTATCATAGAACCAAAACTCTGGTTTAGTCCTACTCAGCCAGAGTAGGATTACCGCAGTGGGCAGGAGCCAAGGGACCATCCTTGCGGACCGTCTATGCCGCAGTCATATCGCTAGATTTATGTTGTATCGCCAGAAATCACTGTAATTTTTTTTTTACATACGATTGCATAATCAAGATTTATGAATTTAATCATCAGATCACTAATTCCTTTTACTTATGCCTCTTAAGCGCTTCCTTTCACATCCCAAACTTGGACCAATAAATCTCCATATTTATTGCTTTCTATAATGTAGAACTAAACCAGATAATAAAAGTAAATAATAATAAACAGCACAACGCAATAAATTAACCTATTTTTATCCTGTTCTTACTTAATGGAACCAAGCACAAAAATAGACAGTATAACCTTGCTGATAAAAGAAGATTATAACCATGTATTATCTTTCCTTTCAAAAACTAATTATAGTGGCCGTGGAATTTTACAAATAAATCAGCTGACAGAATAAGCCGCAAGAAAATATATAGAAACCAAGTGGTAATAATTTTATCATTCTCTTATTGCTTTGAGCATCAAGTATTGCGATCGTGTCATTCTATTTTCCTTATACAGATTCCACCATAATTGAAGTATTCTGAGACGGAGACAAAAGTTTTTAGGGAACTGACTGTGTTTCGTGAATTGCGACTTAAGTGAATAGGTCTTATTTTTTAGCGATTTTCTCGTGGCTTCAGCAATTTTCTTTAAACTGCGCACAAATATCTGTCTAGCATTTCTGACTGTTTTTCAAGGAAATTGTCATGTTTCCCCTGGAGTGACGTCATGTTTTCCTCTAATGTGCCACTTCAGTACATGAACGCTTCTATAGCTTGGCAACAGTTTTGTTGAGTTCCGCCCATTATCAAAGCTTTCTAGTAGCTGTGACGTCATTTGACACCGCCCACAGATTCCAAAACTAAGTTGCCAGCTACAATCTAAATAATATTAAACCTTAGGGGTAATTAATTGTGATTAATTACTCAGTACAGGTGATTAATTAAAACATTATATAGTTGACCATGCAGGCTGAAGATGGCAATTCAGGGTCAAAACTGCCCGTATGAGACAAAAAAATAAAATTATAATGATACCCGGCGAGTTAGTCACAATTATTACACCCATAGTTTAAAATCATCCTCACTAGATCATTATCCTCACCCATAGTTTACAATCATCCTCACCCATAAATCATCCTCACCCATAGTTTACAATCATCCTCACTAATTTAATAAAAGAATATTAAATGTTTTGCCAGAATTCCAGGTTTGTAGAAAATCGATTACTAAATTATCGAGTGTTTCGGGTTTAACGATTTGTTTAAAACCTAAAATACACGCCATAAACCTAACTGTTCCGTCGTCCTTCTGTTTGTCAGTTCGTTTCTCTTTAAATCAACTAATTTGATTTCCCTTATTAATCTCGAGCATTCTTCTCAATTATGTTCATTTCCTGCTAATTTCCGGCAACTCTTATATCATCTTTCTAAATCATTTCTTTTCCTCACATTGCACCACCAGCCTTCTTTTTCAACTATTACCGCTTTGCGATCCGGCTGTTTTTTCCTTCTCACTTGCTTTCTATATCTCGTTGTTTTACATTGTGTTGTGTTGAGTTGTGTACCGCTCTTCTTCTTTTTCGCATCTTGAGTTCGCTTTACTCGTAAGTAGTTTTGCTTCTTGCAGAGCAACTTTATGCCAAAGTTCACGGCATGTGAAAGGTCCGCGCCTTCCTTTTAAAGGGTACAACGCAAAAGCCGCATGTTCGCCTCTGTGGCTATTTATCTCACCTTGCGTTAGCGTGAATCGCCCGCAACAGCTTCTTCACCAGTGAATCATCCATTTCAACGGCAATCTCCACGAATCGCCTTCTCTCACCTGTCACTCTTTCCCTCATACACTATACACGCTTACCACACGCCCACGCCACACAATCATTCCCCTCTTCTCATCAGCATATTCGCCTTCTTCTAACTTCGTATCTGGCTAAAAGCTTCTTATATTTACAGGTTCATTTTAAAGTGTTTTGATATTGTTTTTCATTTATTCATTCTATTCTGTTGCTAACACTCTAACTAGATTATTTTTCCAGAAAAATTATTTTTTTGAGTGATTATTGGTGGAATCTCTGAGGTAATCTAGTCTTTAGAAGTTGTTCTGGGGCTGATAGAGCAATGTTGTCATATTCAAATAGTTCTTTAGCCCCCCCGCCAAACAAACAAACCAGTATAATACCCATAATTCCCATAGATCAGACCAATCAAACGTTCGGTCAAGATTCCAACTTTGAAGAAAATTATTTATTTAGAATTGTAATAATAATTGCAATAAGAGAAGGTGATCTGTTTCTCAGCAGATTTTTTATTATTATTTAGATTTGAAGAAGAAATTGGAAATATTAACTAAAGTTAAACAACTAAATAAATAGTAACCTTTTATTATGTTGACTTGTTAATTGGGCCTATTTGATATCAGCTGATTAGAAGTCGCCAAGTTTTGTTTTCATTACGGCAATTATTAAAACTAGTAATATTATCGATATAAATTATTATTATAGCTTACATAGGCTAGGCAACTAACTTAGGCCTTTTCTTGTTTATTTTATTACTTGTCCATTAGCTGACGATTTTATCTCCACCGAAATAGAGAAAACTACAAAAAATGCTAACAATTTCTAAATATACACAGATTATTGCAGCAGAGAAATTCTTAAATAATTAAAAAGCGACAAGAAAATTAACAAACAACAAAAATCGAAGGACTAAATTGATCGAGCAAAACATTAACCTCTGCGGTGTCAGCTGGACCAACCAAGTTTCTAGTTGATTAAACACACAGTGTAATGAGCTCTGTCGTAACGCGCGCCCAACATCGATAAGGTTATTCGATTCTTTATTGTTATGCCTACTATAACGGATTTCTATGTGACTAAGAAAGCTGTACGTTTTGTATGGAACTCAGGATACAAGAGGTCCACAGTGAAAAAAATCTCTTCACAGGATTTTCTTTTTCTCTTCACAGAGTTTAGAAGGTAGTGAATGAGTCGTCCAGCAGGTAGCGCTAGAGGCATTCCCCATAATCTGTAATAAATTCACCCGGAACAATGTTTCAAAACAGTTACATGTCTATATTTATGTTTAGCAAAAATCGTTGTAGCTATTTTAAGGCAAATTACGAACAACTCAGGAAACTATTGTGTAAAGTCACACTTCCTCTAACATATTTTCTTCAAACTTGAATTCACTAACAATATACATAGATGCTTATAGGTGGGGGAACTTCATATTGTATTTAAGAGACATTTAAATGAATGTCGAACGTTGTAGCTCCCTAAAAATAAATTTTACAATAGTTTCTTAGTATTTAGAAGTTTTCTCCAAAATGGCTCCAACGACTTTGTTTAAACTTCGTACACTTATTACAAGTAAATACCAATTTACTGTTCAATTCCACTATTATTGGAAACGATTTCCCGAAAAACTTGATTTTTTGGAGGTCTGAGGCAACAGAAGCGATTTCTTTTAAAAAACTTGTTCGGTATAAATGTGGTTTTACCCCTTACGTAATATTAGTATATAATAGCAATATTGATAGAATTCGAAATTGAGGATAATCGGTTAACGGAAAGTGTCTTTAATGGAATAGGTTTTTCAGATTATTTTAAATTTTCTAAAAAACTGTTACAGTGATTTTCTTTAAATTTGGAGCGCTCGCTGCATAGATACAACCACATCACTTTTCTCTAAACAACACATTTCTGAAAACATTGACATTGGAGGGGTGCTGCGGTCTGTCAGTTGGTTTAAATTTAAATTTTCACAAACTTTGTTGATTGTGATATAGAGCGCTCCACATGAGGTGATTGAGGCCGCTCAGGTATACAAGTAAAATCTCCAACACCTTGGTTATGACCAGCCCAACTAAACATTGTAACGTTGCAATTTTAATGGAAATTTCTTGATTAAATTGTATTAATTAGAGTAAGAGAAAGTCGTGTGAGTGTTTCACAGCAGAATTTTTTTTTACGATGAACAGGCACGTCATAACGACCATCCAGTTGGCCGTGCTACTTTAGTGACGTCATAACGACCATCCAGTTGGCCGTTATATATTCTTTCTTTACTTCTTTTTGCGCCAAGTGTAACATTTGATCCAAGGTTAATTGTGTAGAGTAAGTTCATGTCTGTGTGAGTGTTTGCGTTTAATGGTGGAGTGAGAGAATGATACTGCATGGACACTGGAGTCCAGCAGAAACAGGACACCCTGGTACAGTGATCAAGTTACCCTGGTGACCACGTCACCTTATATCTGGTTGACTTGCTGTGAAAATAACCGGCTCGTACTATATATACATTTCATGCGCTAACCACATGCGCAATACTAAATGTTATTGGCATTCACAAACTATTTAAACAATCTGACATGTGAAACAATCACACTGCTTTTTCTTACTGAAATCCTCACAATTTCATTGAGAAATCTTCTATAAAGTTTAGATTTCAAACTGCTCGTGGCCACCGCACTTAAGTCTGGCACTCTAATGGAGAGCGTATCCCCCACCGCCATCCGGAATTTATTTCAATTTTTTACGTAAAAATCAATAGACCTAAATATTTGTAGTAAACATATAAAGATAACAGGAAGTCGTTGAAGTTGACTTCAAGAAGAGCTGGATTTTAAAGGAAAAGTTTGTAACCGACCTCTGGAGATCCCAGACTGTGCACTATGTTGAACTTCCCATCAATATTTAGTTTAATATAGTAACCCACACTCAGTACCGGTACACATATCCACTCACGGAAGACCAAAACGCCAAAAAACATGTTGAGTTTCCCTTATTGCTTTAAATGAAAGCAGCGATGTCAAATTCACCGAAAAACCCTCTTTCTCAGTACCATGCGCGGTATCCAATATAGAAGAATAGAAAATGCATAAATAATACTAACGAAGGAAATAACCAAATAAGCTCGACGCTATTGTTCCCCTCAAATCAATTTTCCTGGAATGTTTCTAATGAAAGTGAAGTTCCTATTTGTGAAGTTAGCATTCCAACTTTAAAGGAAATCGTAGTCTTTTTCGAGTAAAATCCAAAAAACTGAAAAACCTATTCTATAAAATCGCACTACGGTTAACCGATTTTCTTCAAATGTGGAATTCCTACAATGCTTCTAATGTGTATTCATATTATGTAAGTGGTAAAACCGTATATTATGCTGAAGTGGTAGATACTTTAGAGGAAAGCATAAAGCGACTAGTCCCTAGGACCCCCCCCCCGTAAAATTCAATTTTTCCCAGGAAAATGTTTCAACTAAAGGAACAATGTGTGTAGAGAGTACAGGAAGTTTAAAGAAATCGTTGCGGCCAATTTCGAGAAAATCACGAAAAAGTGAAGGAAAAAAACAATCAGTAAAGTCACAGTTCCGGTTCATGGATTTTGTCCGAAATCTTCGTGACTGATGCCATGGATTAGAATACTAAATTTGAGCTTCCTACGACTTTTTGACTTTGAGATATTCTGTTCACACACACACACACACACACACACACACACACACACACACACACACACACACACAGGCCGTTCGCTAAAAACTTTTTCGTATTAAGGGGAAACCAAAACATGTAATTCTAGTGAAAATTCAATTTCAAAAATCTGTCACCATCGCAATACTTTCCCTTTCTACGAGGAAGGGAAGAGAAAATAAAAAAAATACACTGACGTGGATAAGTATGTTGATTATTTAGCCGTAAAAAGCGAGGTCTTCATGATGGAGAGTGCACAGCAATCTCGAAAGTTTGAACATTTAAACAACGTTCGAACAAGTAATGTCTTAATTACACATATACGCACACAAATAGAGCAAGTCCAATTATAGACGTCACTATTTATAGAGCTATTAGCAAGTGTATTGTTTATTCATGCGATAGTCCCAGTGTCAATGACCATTATTCTATAATTAATTAATATATATATATCCGTTTTAATATCAATTAGATAATAGTAATTATTATTTATTAATAATTAATGATAGGAATTTTGGACCGACTATTTAGCAATGAAAGTTCAGGTTGCGGCATTTTTGTTTTGTTGTTACTTTCTCTTACCCCAGTAAGAGGGAATATTCTATCGTTCTGTAAGTTGTCGAGTTTTTACCAGAAATACATGAGCATGTGTTTCTCGTACTTCTAATCGACAAATATTCCTTAAAGTTAAATATTATGATTTACTGTTTCCTAGATCATACAAAAATGGCAATTTACAAGTAAAACTAATAGCGTTGTCCCCCCACAACCAATGCACACCAATTTTTATGAAAATAAAAGTGATGAGCCTACATCTGTGCTTGTTGTAGATAATAAGATAAGTATAAAGAAAATTATGAAATCGGAAAAAAGTAATCTGTAAACTGAAACTCTGAGCTTAATTTGAGCTTCAATAAAGAATTTTCCTTTTGTGAGTCATCTTGTTCCAAACAAAGATACACTCAAGTTTAAAAATTTGATACGATCGTTTTACTTACTCTCACAATAATTATGTAAAAACTAAAGAACATGTTGTATGGAGTTTCAATTCTGTCTGTAATGGTGTAGGAAGGACAATACTATTACTTTTATAAAGATTTGTAGCATATAGAAAGAAATTAAGTGCTAAATTTGAGTTACCAAACAGATGTGGACAGCTGTCTAGTTAAATGGAGATAAATTAACAGGAAAGCAGGTACCTATGGCTGGTTATAAAGATATATCAGCACAATGCAAAACAGAAAGGAATTAAGAAAAAACACGATTTGCATAACTGGTCATGGATGACACCAGAATGGTACACTCGCCAAAAAAAAGCAATATACTAAAGTGTGTGTTTTCTGCGAATTGAATGATCTTTGTGGTAAAAAAAACTGGTTGGTCTTTGGTGGTGTCAAGGGTAAGAGTACAATTCTAAAGAAACTTCGTGCCCATGAAGTAGTAGTTGCCAAAGCAATTTACCACATGACACATGCGCGCCGTCTATAGTTCAGCAAGACAATTTAAAATTATTTAATATTTTTAGCTTTTTCTTGTAAGATAATTTGTTGCAATCATGCCAGATTTTCAAAATTCAGCTTCCAACTTTAAGTAAATACATATTTTCAGGTACTATCAGTTAAAAAAAACTTGTAGCAATTATTAGTCTGTTTGGGAGAGCTGCTGTGTGTATAAGAGCGAGAAAGAAACCACCTACCGGAAGTGATACTTTACTAGTATATTTTTATTCATTTGTTCGCCATTTGGAGGACAGCTCTGGGGAATTGCAGTATTCAGCTTTCCCCTGAAGTGCCACTTCACTATAATGTATGGCTCTACCAGCTAAAAAACATTGCTAAACTATCAAATTTGAAGAGAAATAGTTAACCGGAAGTGCGCAATGCAGAAAAAGTTTACGGCTAAAATGATTTTCTTTAACCTTGGAATACTAACTGGACACAATGTGCTACTTTCATTTGGGACATTTTACCCGAAAAATTGATTACTGGGGAAAACTATGCACTTCATAGACACATTCCCAGACCAGTTTCTAGGTTATTGGTTTTTCGTACTCTGGGGACCTCAGAACGTACATTTCGTACTCTGGGGACCTCAGAACGTACATTTCGTACTCTGGGGACCCCAGAACGTACATTTCGTACTCTGGGGACTTCAGAACGTACATTTCCGATGAAAACTCAATTTAAAAAATTGGACTAGATCCCAATATTTCTTTTACTACAGTAAGAGAAAGTATTGCAGTAAGTTTGCAGTAATAGTAATATACAGTGATTTATAATATTACCCATGTAACAAAGGACATACTTCAGGGTGTTACAAAAGAGGGCGTTTCTCCGGTTGTATTACTCCTACAGAACAGTAACTTTCATTAGGAATGCCGCATACTTTCGTAATGTTTTCTGAGTATGCGTTCAATCAGCTGGTAGTGGCCTCGCTAAACGCCATCTACAGTACACTTGTATAATACACCAAATCTTCTTATCACATCATCGCTAATATGGTGTCTATATCTTCTAGGATTTCTCTTTTGATTTTTTGGTATTAACTCATTTTTACTTTTTGTTTTTGGTTTTGATTAATTACTTTTTGCATGTTCCTGATATCTGTTCCACGAATTTGTTTGTTTACGGTAGCGCGAATGCTATCTACTGGTGTTCATATATTTATTGTTGACACAAATGCTATCTGTGTCTGAAAAAGTGAAATGGTATATGTGAGATTGAGTCAGTTGTCAGCATACCACTGTCAAGTCAGGTTGTACAGTTATTACATTATACTGTTACAAGAACAATAATTTATTCAGTGATTACACACAATTAACCTGGTCCTCCCTAAAAAACATAGCAACCATAACACACAAAATTATCCATTTTTGGTCCACCGAGCTAGGTAGGATACAGAGCCAAGAAAACCTTCGGACGCCTCAATTACATCAGCTACCAACAGCTGGGCGTTGAAACAACGCAGTAAATTTTGCAAGTCTGTTCCCAGTTTACTATCTAATTAAACCCTAATTCCTTGATCATCTTTACCATTCATAATTTCAATACGTTTGTCATACTGTTTATCCTTATACTCACGTTTTTTCTCTTATTTCTTTGCACACGATTCTCAATAAATGTACTAAATTAGTAATTGATTTCATTCATCAAATAATTATCACAAATTATTGAAACAAATCAATTTATTAAGTAAAAGAATAAGAACATTATTCAGTGTTTGAAACATTTAGTAATTTTCAGTCATTTTGTATAAACTTTAATAAATTAGTGTTGTTTACATATTATATTAATTACAGTTAATTATTGAGACGTTTAAATTAATTCAATTGAATAAAATTTTTGTTAGACTTGAATTTAAAATTAGTTTGTTTAAGGTCATTTTTTTTCTTGATGTTAATTATTTTTTATTTTGTTCAAATTAATTAAATTGTATTCTAAGATCTTTAACTTAGAGTTAGTTAGCCTGCGTGCATTTTATTTTTAAGTTTTTATAATTTCAAAATCTAATTACATTAAACATTTCTTTATAACAAATTCATAATGTCAAAAAAGGGTAAACAAGCGTTACTCACGCAACGATAGGTAATGATTAAAAATTTAGAACGTTTCCAATAATATATTGATCAATTTGATGGATCAAATGTAATTGAACTGAAACTGCGATTGAATAAAATAGAGAAATCATTCCAACAATTTAATTCAATACAAACAGAATTAGAAATTCCAAACAATGATATTGAATTAGAGCAAATAACTAGAATCAAGTTTGAAAATAAATATTTCTCGTGTTTAGCTAAGACTGAACAATTGTTCATAGATGAGAGAAGTAATCAGTTATCAGGTACTCCCGATGATTTTGGAGTAAAACTGCAGGTCATATCGCTACCTAAATATGATGGAAACCATGAGGATTGGTTATCCTTTGCTGATATATACAAGTCAGCAGTCCATGACAACCCAAAGATTCCGGTAATAAGAAAGTTCTATGCTCTTCGAAGTTGCCTCAAGGTCCTGCAGCGAATGTAAAAAAAAAACAAAAAAAAACAAACAGAAATTACTGAACAAAATTATACTGGTGCTTGGAAAATAGTAGAAACGCGATTTTTCAACAAAAGGCTTATATCAAGGTCATGTTTGATCTGCCAAAGGTCACTAAAGAATCGGCCAAGGAATTTCGCTCACTTCATGACAACACGTTAACAACATCTCCTGGTACTGGCCAAATATGTATCGGGATGATTAAACATCTATCCCCAAACAATAAAACTGATATTCTGAACATACTAAATAGAATATTTCTATCTGGTCTATATCCACAGCGCTGGAACACAGCAATAGTAATTCCTATTCACAAAAAAAATAAACCCCCACAAAAACCAACTTGTTATAACTAGTTATAACTATATTTCTAGACATTAAAAATGCTTTTGACAGAACCTGAAAACGCCTTAATCTCCACACTCTCAAAACCTATGGTATTTATACTTAACGTCATTAATAATTTTCTAATTAATAGAACGTTTAGGGTAAGAAACGGTAACACTCTATCTGACACTTACGAACAACAGAACGGTGTGCCGCAGGGATGCGTCCTCAGCGCACTTCTTTTGTGCATAAGCATAAATAAAGTAATGGACTCGATTGAGCTGCCTGTACGCGGCCAATTGTACGCAGACGATCTAGTTATTTTCTGCAGAACTAAAGATATAGCCTTCGCTATACAGAAAGTGCAATTATCACTAAGCAAAATTGTAAAATGGTTAACTAACCATGGATTCAAGGTTTCTACTTCCAAAACTGTGGCAGTATTATTTAGCAAAAGAAATGCTACTGAGCCAATAAACTTAACAATATATAATAAAAGCCGCCGATAAAGCCCGATACTTAGGTCTAACTTTCGACCGAACCCTAATTTGGATCAGCCACTTAAAAGAACTCAAAGCCTCTTGTTTGCGTTCTCTCAATCTTCTTAGAGCCGTCACTACTACCGCATGGGCAGCTGACAGAAAAAGCATGTTAAAACTATTTCACACATTAGACTACGGTAGCAATGCTTATGGCTCAGAAACAGAAAGTAATCTCAAAATCATTAACACTGTTTACAACACTCCTTTGAGAATAGCTACGGGCGCGTTTCGTTCTAGTCCAATTAATAGCTTACATGTGGATTCTGGTGAGCTGCCGTTAGACCTTCGCAGAAAACAATTAGATCTCACTTATTATATCAAAATACTGTCCTCCCTTAATCACCTAATAAAAGAATTATTCCTACAAACTATACCTTGTTCCAATACCAATACAGTAAGAAGATACTCATTTCCAAAGCGCGTATAAGCGCTTCTGCTCGAGGAAGAAATCGACCCTCAAAATATCTCCGTCACCAATATATCCCCAGTTTGTCCTTGGTCTCTCCCAAACGCCAAAATCTGTTTATCCCTGACGAATTCCTCAAAAACTGTACCCCTCCATACATTTATAAGAATGAATTTCTCCGCTACCAAAGCAAATTCACTAATGCTAATTTTATATACACTGACGGCTCTAAGTGCGGTTCTGGTGTGGGAGCGCCAGTGGTCTGTGATAACCGGCAATACATGTCTTCCCTTTCCTCAACCTGTAGCAATTACACCGCAGAAATGGTTGCTATATATAAGGGTTTGAATATCATAGCCCCTACTGGAAACACTTTAATTATGTGTACGGACTCGCTATCCGCACTGCTGAGTCTAAGGAATATCTTTACCAACGACGCGCTTATACAGAATACTCTGCTTACCTTCAAATCATTATCCCGCAATAGGATTACGGCTCGATTCATTTGATACCAGGGCACTGTGGCATTGCCGGTAATGAGGAGGCCGACAATGCAGCCAAAAAAGCAACTACAGAAGGTACACCGTATCGAGAAGCCCCTGCGCAGGATTAGATCACTTTTGCCAAAACAAGAATAAAAGAGAAATGGAGTCAGAGATGGTGTGCCATCTCTGATAATAAACTAAGGGAAATAAAGAGTGATGTGATGGTGTGGAACTCCTCTTTCGAGCTAACCGTCGAGAAGAGGTAGTATTGACTCGCCTCCGAATCGGACACACCTGACTCACGGATACCTGATGACACGTGGGCTCCCTCCAACTTGTCAATGTTGCGGAGTCACCCTCACGATCAAACACATTTTTGTTGATTGTTTCGCTTAAAACACACTTAGAACCTCATACGGACTACCAGATAACATTACTGAACTACTACACGATCACTCTGACTACATAGACAAAGTAATCGACTTTCTTAAAACAACTAATTTATACAACCTAATATAACCGAACACCCCACATAGTCTAAAGGCGAGTATGAATAAGTGATTGACACCTTTTTTTAAAAAAAAGAAGAAATAATCAGCTGAGAAGAAATTTAAATTTAAATTGATAACCACCATTTAACCCACTAAGTACAGATTTAGTTCACAGTTGTTGACAGTGAATCTTCAGCTGTTTATTAATAATCATCTAATAGTACGATATCTCGTATTATCAGTTTAAATCCATTTTTTATGTTATTGACATTGTATTATAATTTTTATAAAATATTAGAAAATAATAACGAGGTATTTACTAACTTTTTTACCACTTTGTAACAGCAAAAGGCAGAAAAGGAATAGCGAAAAATTCTAGACAAATTAGCTTTAAACTTGGGTTTGACTGAAGAAATTTAATTATTTGAAACTTTATTATTGTTAATTATTTGAAACTTTTTCAAATAATTTCACCTGGAGAAATAGCCAGCCCCAAGTATAGGGATGGGGGTGTCATACTGTATGAAGCTTGAAGAACATCGTTGGAGAATAGTTTTGGATAATCACAGAAATAAACTAAAAACAATAAATATTGATAAAGTTACACTTTAGGATGCTCCCGTTTCATCGAAATAGTCAGGTCGAATATTTGAGCTGTACAGTATATAATATCAAGTCTTAGTATTTTTCATTTTGGAGATATTTTGTTCGCACTAAATGCAAATCACCCAAATATTGACTAATAGCTAAAACAACATATGGTTTACATAGTTAGAAGATCTCAAAATATGTATTTCTTGCGAAATCTCAATTTAGAAAAATTGGTACAATCGCAAGACTAGCGGCAATATAAGAAAATAGTAATCAGCTGATTCTAAGTGGATATATCCCATTACTATGAAGTTATTTTTACTTTCTCTTACTGGTGTCAAAGCAATATTACGATCGTGCAAACATGTACAAAATTGTGTTATCACCGGAAATACACGACCCGTTCAGAAGCCCCTGTGTTTTTTCGAAATTAGTCTGTTGTATGTGTAGTCAGCATAATTCAAAAACGGTAAATCTCAGAAATCTGAAACTTGGTATATTAACTAATCACAAAAAGAGCTACAACTCTTATTTGTAACCTTTTTCCGGGAAAATTCATTTAAAAGGGTTTTTGGGTGAGGACTAATATTAGGCATACCCATTAAAATGCCATTTCAATATTAGGCATACCCACTAAAGTGCCATTTCAATATTAGGCATACCCACTAAAGTGCCATTTCAATATTTGATACAATTCTATCATTTGGATGATATCAATAAGAATTTAATTTCTGGTCAAAATTCAAAATTTGACGAAAACCGGTTTTAACGAATTTACGTGCGACTTTTATAAAAATTTTTGTAACCTAAGTTTGCTTATACCTGGATATCTATTCGTATTTAATGAGTTTGTTAATTTAAAGTATTATTGTTTTTTTTTTTTTTATCATTTAATCGGATATTACTGTGTGAGGTGCTATAATGAATGATTACAAGTACAGGATGTACAGGTACGTCACGTGACCAATAACGAGGGTGTGCATGTGTACGTAGCACTGCATGTTATATGTTTATTACAAGGTGTTGTAGCATGTCAGTAGGCCATTATTATACCCTGCATGGTGCATGTCCAACGACCCCACCTGCTGCATTCTCTCTCTCTCTCTCTCTCTCTCTCTCACTGTACAAACTACACCATATTTGTACATTAATAACAACTTGCCGTTCTTCCATCAGACTGCGCGTTCATCACTTACTTTATTATTCTAACAAAACTATTATTTAACTACTCACAGGAATAACTAGTTATTTACTCGTATAAATATAAAGTTGTTAACCCACCTTTGGGTTGGCAGCTTGTTAAATTGTGAACTTTATTCCCCCATTGCTTAAAAAGTTTGATCTAGATTTATGCTAATTATTACCAGCTAGTTTTCTGTAAGTACTCCATATTACTCCATGATAGTTCCCATAGTCCCTTCTGCTCGACCCCTCTTCAATCGCATGCATCTTCGACTTACGACCCTTATCATATGCAAATAGAAGTCAGCTAAAAACTAAATTTTCAACAATTTTGTTGAAACAAGTCTTATTAGCTGTCCGGAGCAATACATACCACCGCAAAGTCAATGCGGCGACACCGAAGGTTGGCTGCTGAGGCTACTGAACTGGACCGTTTTTACTGGACTGGAGAAAGTAGCGGACCGTTTATTGATGTTTTCAAGTCAATAAAAAAAAAACAGCAGAGTATATGAAGAAGTCATAGAAATTCGGAGATCTTCGAGTCAGAAGGGGTAAGGAATTTAAAATATCTAGGTCTCTTACTGCCAAAAATGAAGTAGGATTACAGTCGGAGACAGTAGTCTGACGTATGTCTCCAGGCAGATCAAATTCACCATGGACATTACTCAGCACTGTCCGTCTCTCGTGGTTTCAGCTCTTTTTGGAGAGAGATCTTGTCAGGATGATAAAATTGGAAAGGTTAATGATAATTAGACCATAGGCAAGATAGAAAAAAAAAGCACTCTGATATCATTATAAAGCACGGATTGTGCGTGCAGCAGAAGAGGAAATAAGAAATACTGACAGCAATTGTTGCAAGATTTAGAGGACAAAAAAAATTGCATATAAGGCCGTTGAGAGCGAAGGCTGTTGACAGAAATGTGGAATGAACTATTGCTGGAGGCCAATGTCCTAAAAGTGTCACGATTTTTCGAGACTGGGATATCTCCCTGCTGTTTTAAGGAGATCCTAAACACTACACAGTGGTTTTTAGAAAATGGTCTGGGTGTATGCAAATTTTTTTATATGAGCTGGTTGCTGGTTGAAATACAACAAATCGCAACGAGCTCAAACTTGGTATCGTTTTGGGTGTCAACCGGAAGGATGGCTCCGGAAGTACCAACTTTATGAAAAAACAGTTCAGTTTTTGCAATTTTCTCGAAAATGGCTCTAACAATTTTCTTTAAACTTTTTATCACAATATTGGCTGCTGTGTATCACTTTTATTTGGACCAGATTTTCCTAGAAAAAATTTATTTTTGAGAAGATAAGGGGTTTCTAGTGGGCATCACTCGTCAAGGCGTCCACCTACATAGCAGTATTATGTTCCAACAACTATATAATGTTATTAAGAATTAAATATTCTAGTCCATTCTGGATCTCAGAGCCTCCGAAAGGAGGTAGATGCACTTAGGCCTTAAGGGCTCATTGTAACCCATGAATACACTCTTACAGCAGCACTGTCCCATTAATGAATAGAGTGCCCGAGCCCTACCGGTCATTTCCCCTACAGATGCAACAACAAGGAAAGGAAGAAGGCAAAAAGGTAGGGAATTATGATTAAACCTCCAGGCCACGGTCGAAGGCCAAAATACTACAATCCGCAGGGGAAGGAGGTGGAGTGGAAAATTGATGGGTTTTTCACTTTCTTTCGAGAAATGGTTCTGATGTCCCTAGTGCGCAGTTTAGGTCCATCAGAGGGGACTAGCTTGGGATTAGAAAAGATGCAGCAAGACGCCCGGTTCACACTATGTGGAATCAGGATAGGCTTGATGTCAAGAGATATCTTCGATTCCAAGTTCGGCACAAGTATTCCAGCGCCGAACTTGAAAAATCTTATATCCACAAAAAGGATCTGCTAGAGTCCACTTCGTGCTAATATTTTCGTAAGGAAACATTAGATCTTCTCACTTTCATCTCCCTCTCACCAAAAACGTTTTAGTATGCATGAGCATAATGAGCCCTCCAAGAGTAATCTGGAGTGCCTTATCCTCACAACATAGCCCCTGGAGAGGAAGCCTTATCTTATTAGCTATTTTTAAATAGTCTCAAAGCAGTTTAGTACTTGTCACTAACTTGTTCATTCCTGAGTCATCTTCACCTCCCTCACCTATGGTTGTTTAAATTGGGATAGGGAAAGAATGGTAATGCATTTTGTTTAACACCTCCAAACTATAATCGAATATCAAAAGATATAATACGTGCAGGTAAGGACGTGGGGTGGAATTATGTTAGGGTATTCTTTGGATTGGAAGAAGGTTATGATGATGTTGCCACAGTCCAGGAAATCCATAGATAACCCCTTTGGTACTAAAATTGTGGGTTCATCGAAGAGAAAGAACACTGGAGTAGGAAAGAATAGGGGAGATGCCAGTGGAGTGTGGTCCTTTAGTCACCTCTTATGACATCCTGGAGGAAGCAGGCCTGTTGTAAACCCCAGAACTGCTCAGAGGTAGAGAATTAAATATGTTGCTAAAATAGATTTTGTTCTTTAGTTTTTCTGCGATTTTCTCAATAACGGCACCGATGAAATCCTTAAAACATGGTGTATAACTAATCATCCAAAGACCTATCACTTTTGTTTGAAACTTATTTCCGAAAAAATTCTGGGGTCTTGTAGGGAGCTGTGTTGGCACGCCTGACCTTCCTTTCATTATGCTGCAAGTTCCCCACTAATCAATAATATTGAGGGCAACTACATTTTTTGTAAGTATTCCAAGTTTTAGGGAAATTTCTCTTTTAGTGTTGTAGGAATGGCTAAAGTAATTGTAGTAAAGGAAATGGCACCACTGTTCACCCCAGATTAGACACCAAGATGATAGAGAAAGAAGTAACAGGATTGTATTAAAAAAAAAATGACCTGATCCATAAATAAAATAGTATAAAAAAAGAAAGAGGTCCCCCAAAATACGCAAAATCATTCAGAAAACTAGACAATAAAATTGACATTGTACATAATAATAAAGATGTAAATCGGTCTAGATAAATAGTTTCAGGAAGGATAGAAAAATTCGTGAGAAGTAGGCAGTGCGCACTCTCTGTTGAGTTTAACGGAACGAACAGATAAGGAACGTCAACCGGGGAAAACAAGATGATGAAGTCGAAAAGGGATATTATATGTTTTGGTATTTCTTACGTTGGTATGCTTGTATATTGGTGCACGGGAGAATGGCGCGCCAGGTGCGCACGCAAGTAAAGGTGCTATATAGGGTTACCGTGGATAAATAGGTGAACAACGAAACTAGGTGAAGTAGGTTGTAAACAACCGGCTATATCCCAAAACTATAACGTGGTAAACTATTGGTGATGTACCACATTGCACATTTTTAGATAGTTGTTCATCTGTGTGTGTGTGAAGTGAACAATATCAGTGATGCCAACATTGAGCTGTTAAACACTTGTGCACATACAATGCACCTATATACTACGTACGATTACTATTGCTACGTGCCCCTCTTTCATCTCGCAAACAATAACACAATCTGTAGCACATCACCACGGCTATCTAGATTCCAAACTCACCTTTCTATATGGATCGCTAACAACTAGCTAAATCTAGATCATTCATTATTCTGGTTTACTTACTATTTTTTTTTTTATTATCTAAATTATCTATACAAAATGTCATGTAACAAATGCAATGTAAACATTAACAAAAAACACGACAATAATAGAGAGAAACTGTTGGTTGTTACACTTTGAATCTTTAATAGAATAATTTGTTCAAACAGCTGATCAACGAGCAGGAATATTCCAAAATTAGTTAAAAAATAAGTTAAGCTAGTTAGAATCGGAAGTTCATTTAGCTTTTTTTTTTATTATTATTAACTTTTGCAGCTGAAAGCGAACGTTTTTAGTGAATAATTTTATTCATATTTGTGTATGTATGTGTACAAAAGACGAAAATCGCAGAGACGAAAAGTCGCAAGAAGTTCAAACTAGGTATTCCGTTTAAGTCCTCCTCCACATCTGACACGTAGTTTTCGAGAAAAATCCATAAACAGGAAGAACGACTTTACCGATTTTTTCCCTCAGTTTTTTTGCAATATTCCCGGAAACGGCTCCAACGATTTTCTTTAACCTTCGTATACTGCCTACTCACATAGATACCTATCACTGCATACTGCCTACTCACATAGATACCTATCACTGTATACTGCCTACTCACAAAGGTACCTATCACTGTATACTGCCTACTCACATAGATACCTATTACTGTATACTGCCTACTCACATAGATACCTATCACTGTATACTGCCTACTCACATAGATACCTATCACTGCATACTGCCTACTCACATAGATACCTATCACTGTATACTGCCTACTCACATAGATACCTATCACTGCATACTGCCTACTCACATAGATACCTATCACTGTATACTGCCTACTCACATAGATACCTATCACTGTATACGCCTACTCACATAGATACCTATCACTGTATACTGCCTACTCACATAGATACCTATCACTTTTATTTGATACATTTTTCCGGGGAAAATTAATTTTTGGTGGGTTCTGGGGGGTAACAGTGTATAGTTCTGCCTCCTCTGTAATATTTACATACATTAAAAACATTGCTAGAATTCCAAATTTGAAGAAAATCGGTTAACCGGAAGTGCGACCTTACAGAATAGTTTTTTTGAATTTTCTCGAATACGATAAGAAAGATTTCCTTTATACTTGGAACACTGCTGACTGCACACATATATACCCATCCACTTTTATTTGAAACGTTTTGCTGAAAAAATTGTTTTTGGGTGGTTCTGAGAAATCTTGAGACGTAAAAGTTCAAATGTTGTTGGTTCTGTAGCATTGGTGCTCTGTGCAATATCTTGCAGCCTCGGTTAGCCGGTTGTCCTTGTCTCCCCCACCACCTGTCCATTCATCTTTGGACAAATGAGCGAAATTTTAAATTTAAAGAAAATTTATAATTGTATTGAAAGGAATTAGAGAAACTCATGTGAGTGTTTCACACTAGATATTTTTTCTATTTAAAGGAAGTAGTTATATCTGGATATCTGTTGGAACAATAAGTTCAGATTAGGTCACGAAATTTTTAATGAATGCAAGAGATAAGTGGCTCACAGTGTGTGAACTGTTACCGCTAGAGAGCACTTGATAACTACACCGATAATAATATAACCAAAAAAATGTAAACATCTACCTCTTATAAAACTTATATACACATATGGTTGTATATTTGCGATAATATCTGAAGCAGATTAAAATTCATAGTATCAAAAATACGTCACTTTGAGTTACGTATTAACTGGTAAAGTTACTCTATAAAATATGTAGAAGAAATAGGAATGTTGTAAGAGAATTTAGGAGGTACGTGATCGCGGCCAACTTACAAGTGATAATTAATTTTTTCATTGTTATTAAAAGAAAAAATAATATTGAATGATTTATTTTTATAACCATGAAGTAACCTGTCAGCCTGGAACTTAGTCGTTTTTTTTTTCTTGCAGACATTTATGGGCCGTTCACCATGATTACTCGCGGATTGTAATCAACTTGTAGGTACAGTTCTCTAATAGACAATGCTTTCGCCATTTTGACTTTGGCTATGCAACCATTTAAGTCCCACGGTAAAATATAAAATTGATAATTGGTAAAAATGATCCTCGTCGTTAAAGTGAGATATAACGTCCGCTAATTATAGCTGCGCTGGCGAAAGTTGTTCGTTTGGTTGGATATCCAGGGGGCACATGAGAAAATTCTCGGATGCGAACAATCACACCATCCAACAACTTCAGGAAGGAAATTCATACAAAAACAAATATGATTTGCGCATGCTTTTCATAATAAATTTTCCGAGTACAAATACAGTAATTGTTACGTGACTTATTAAGGCATACGGTTTAGGTTTTCCTCAATTCCAGCATCCCATACCTGCCTCAAGTGAAAAATTATAACGGTGTAATTAATTGAGCAAGTAATAAATTATCTCCGCCCGCAACCCCCCCCCTCAAACCTCACAGAAATCTAATCTGCAAATTTGCACCATCGGTTAAACGTTTCAGGTGGCAGCACTAATATGACCCACATCAATGGAACGTTTATTGTTACACTATCTTCCATAAACCTTCAAAAATATCAGTTATTCTGGAGTATATCTTAAATTTAAAAATTGATAAGCATTGATGTATATAGTCATTTTCCAAAGTTGAAAGAAAATTCTTGGTCCCTTTTACAGAAAAAATGCGAAAAGCTGATGGAAAAAATCTATGTGAAAAACTCACGCACTTTCCGTTACTCCTTAGTTGCGGTGGTGAGTTCCGCAGAGCTGGAAAGCATCAGAGATATTTTCCGTGATAGCCTGCTTCATTTGGTGGTTGGGTCTTCTTTACTCTATGTATTAACTAAATTTGCTCGGTGCAAGTCTATATCGTCACACTGTTTTGACAAAAACTTCCTGATGATGGGCGAACGCCCGAGTCTGGTCGATGAGCACAAGAAGAAGCAGGCTATCAGCGAAAATATCTCTGATGCTTTCCAGCTCTGGAGAACTAACCAAAACACTAGGTAGAGAATGATTACATTGTAGAGAGGCCAATAGTATTGAACAAACACATTTGAAATGTAACGCCGCACAACGCCCCCTAAACACAATTTTTCCAGAAAAGTGTTAAAAATAAAAGTGATAGGTATTATTGTGTGTAGATAGTACAAGAAGTTTAAAGAAAATTGTTGGCGCCATGTTCGAGAAAATCACGAAAAACTGAATAAACAATTGAATAAAATCCCATTTTCGATTGATAAATTTTGCCCGAAATGTTGGTGTCTGCTACGGTGGTTGTGATCGAATGGAATACCAAGTTCCTGCAACTTTCGTTTTTGAGATATTCTGTTAACACACACACACACACACACACAC
The DNA here is from genome assembly GCA_011037195.1 of Triatoma infestans. Lineage (NCBI taxonomy): Eukaryota > Metazoa > Arthropoda > Insecta > Hemiptera > Reduviidae > Triatoma > Triatoma infestans. The sequence goes on from JAAEAF010000695.1 coordinate 634,209, forward strand.
ACACACACACACACACGGTCCATTCGCTAAAAACATTTTTTTCTTATTCAGGGAACTCCAAAACATTTTCCGGTGAAAATTCAATTTCGAAAAATCGGGCTCGGTCGCAATACATCCGCCTTTTAGGAGTAAGATACGTAAAAACTATTCAAGTCTCACTTCCGGTTGATGTATTTTGATCGAACCTTCGTATAAGGAGGCATAAGTGGTTGCACATCATAGTGGTGTGCATAGTAAGTGGTGCGGTTGATGCATATAAGTGGTTTGTGCTTCATGTTTCGTTTTTGAGATCATTTTATTCACTCAAATTTTGAATATTTGAACTTTTTTCACTTCTACAGCAATGAAAGAAGTGTATAGTTTGGTGGTTGTACAGAGGGACTAGTCATAAAGCCAAATCCACTGCGAACTGGAACACTTTTTATGAGGTTGTTAGTGTAAGTATTTAAAGCTGGGACATAGACCAGGGACTAGAAGTATCTCTAAAGAATTGCTAAACTACTTTCCACTAAGGCATCATTGTAAGTAGACAATATCGTCCCTAAGAGGAGAGGACAGGTAGTAGCCACTTCTTCAAGAAATTTGACAACCCTCATGGATTCCCAATCTGATAACAGGAACAACATTTAGAAGCCTTTCGACAAACGCTAGTTTACCGCCATACATCTATTTCCCCTTTGGATATTTGTATAATATTATGTACGATTGCACTCACTGCACTAACCCAAACTAACTCCACAAAAGAGCCGCAATAAATCGTATAGATTACAGTATATCTGGCCATATTTAAGATTCATTTTATTTTCAATCATTCAAACAAATAATAATTGTATGAAACAATAAACAGGAAGTAAGAATAGTGCAGAATTATTTGCACTGCAATATAAATCAAGATAAATAGTAGACAAATTGAATTTGTTATTTCTCTATATCCGGTGTACATATATATATAAAAAACAAATTAATAATATAGAAGGCCGTGCTACTAAGTAAGGCAGGTAGGAGAGATGATGTGGGAAGGTTGTAAACAATAGCCTACTGTTATGTTTCCAAGTTTTATTAAATATTATTTACATACCTATCTTTGTAGGTAATCTGGTTTTTATTACTCTCTCTATTATACCCTGGCACTAACGCTCATATTCTGTACGTCATGGTGGGGCGGAAATATATACAGTTCATTAAGTCTCGCCTTAATTTCTTCAAGTGATTTACATATTTATGAATAACAGACTGTTATATTTAATAATCAGGTCGTATTTTATTGTACAGTTTGTTGTATGAAATACACGCAGACATTCTTTTAATGCAATATTGTTTAGTTGCCTGCAGTATTATACTAAAGGGGAGCTGTCTCAATAATAAAATGACAATAAAAAGGGTAGAATGAGATGCCAACTCGCTATTAAAAGTCTATGTATATGTGTAGTTAGTCTAGCAGTTTAAGAAATCCATTGTCCGTTATGGAGAAAACCGCGAAAAAAATAAATAAAAACCGTTCAGCAAAGTGACACTTCCGGCCAACTGATTCTCTTCACAATCTGAGAAAATTTCGGCAATAAACTTAATATTCACCAACATGATGTAGATAGAGCCTCGTATAATGTACTGAATTGGTACCTAAGAAGACGCCTGAGGAAGAAAGACATCCTCTCACCTCTAGAACCTTTTAAAAACAATTGTCCTAGTGATACATAGTTTAAAACAAATCGTTCTAGTCATTTTGGACAAAATAGAATTCACATACAATGGCCAATTTATAAACACTAGGTGCGATGATCGTGCCAGATTCTCTAAATTAAGTTTTCACCGCAAGTATATGATTAATGTATGTAATAGTATGTACATAATTAAAGTATGAACATGAATAATGTAATAGAATGTACATGGCAAATGTAATATTATGAACATGATTAATGTACATAATTAATGTATGTAGATAGTATATGAAAGTAGCTGCAACATTCTTTTAAATTTCACGCATACAAACTTGATACAGTTAGGCCTCCTATTGGTTTGATTTGAAACATTTGTCTGGGGAAAATTAATTTTTGAAGGGGGCTCAGGTTTGTAGCATTAGGCTTCTTCCTTCTTTAGTAACATTTCGGTATAGCCGATTTTTAAGAAACTGTTGTCAATGAGGACTGTGATGTGAGAACTGCAATCAGAGAAAGTCGTGATAATGAAGACTGAATCAGTCTCTATACAAACCACATTTGTAAAAACCACTTAATGGCACATCACTAATTTATTAGCATTCCACGCACTCAAATAAAAAACATATGTTAATAAAGAATCAGCTGTTTTAGAATCATATGTTTGTTTTCAGTTTTTTTGCAAACTTTTAAATAACGTTTATTTAGATAAATCAATAATATCATAATTATTTATGTAATGAAAGGGACAGAGAGTAAATGTAATATTAATACATAAATGTTACATAACATATATATCTGCCTATACAATGATGACGAAATAGATCCGATGGCGAGATGTTGGCAAGAGGAGGGGAAACTGCAGGCAATATGATGATGGATCTGTAGATAATATATATATATGTACCATAGCTGGCCGGATGTAATAAACAATTTACAGCTATTATTACAATATTACATTCGCCACTAGTGACCTCCATTATACTGGCACTTTCTATTTCCACAGTAACATATTACCAACTTAATACGTGTAAAACGAGTTCTGCATCGTACACTTCTTCATACATACAGTTTTATTTGGCTAAGCAAAGTAATTTTGTTGGCAACATTGCATAAGATATTATCCTTATTTACAAATGTGGTTTGAATCAGATCTTAATAATTCACCATCTTTTGTTTACCGTTTGGTATTTATTTGTGATAGTAGTATTACAGTAGTGAAGGTGTCGTAAACAATAAACAAACCTTCTTTACCTTTACTCTCTCAATAAGTTTTCCTCGTCCACATGTCTGTTTAGGTGGTTATACAAATATTTGGAGGAAATTCATATTAAGAGAAAAGAACAGACATTGCTCATTATCGTTTAGCAAGTAGTCCTTAATCTTATATCAAGATATGGGAAGTGGAGATTATTGTTTGTGGTTTCTAGGTGTTTGTGGTAAAGGCCTATCCAAGCAGCGCCTCTACCAATCCATAGCAAAACTTCTAACGTCACAGGTTCCCTGCAGAACCCGCTTGAAATCAAGCATCTTTTCTGGTCACATGTTTCACATAAAGGTGATAGATTTATGAGATATAATTAGCATTTCAAATTTAGAGAAAATCAATGAAGTTTTCCCGAAAGTCCTAAAAAACTTGTAAACCTATTAGGGTATAAAAAAAAGTCTTACTTCCGGACAAACAATTTTTTTTTTCGAACTTGGACTATGCTTTCAATTATATTTTAGTATTATGCATTTAGATGCGTGAGAAGCGTACTCTTATGAAGTGGTCTACTAGACGGAAGCTCAATATCAGTTCCTGCAGAACACCATAAGAAATAAATTCTCCTGGAGAACTGTTTTAAATAAAAATCGTAGGTGAATATATATATATTAAAAATATATATTGTAATACAAAATATATAAAAATATAATTGTAATATGTATATATAAAAAATATATATTGTAATATTGTTTAACGGATTTTGTCTTGTCCCAAGGATGGTATATGGTTTGAAGTTCCTGGTATTTGTCAATTTTGTGATATATATACTAACACGAAGCTTTTCAATCAGACTTTCCGGTTTTTGAAGACTTTTCTTTTAACATTTCACTTTTCTTTGACACTATTTTTTGAGAAAAGTGATTTTGGACAAAAGTTATCGAGGAATGCACTGATGTTATCCATGCCTCATCCATTATCATTAGTGGACAACTTGCAATCATTTTTGGAACATTTTTAGAACAAGGTTTTTTCAGATTCAGAACTCTTTATGTGGGTAAATTACTGACAATAAAGGGAGATTTGTTCAAGCTATTTCATGAAGTTCCAGAGCGTTAGCCCTTTTCGGTGCCACAAGTCCTATATACATATATAAGCGTCGTTTGGTCTGTAATGTTTAATTTCCAGTGTTTACAATGGTCTAGCTGGGTGTATGAACTTCTTGTTAACTAAAATACATTTAAGTCTTGTTTGCCCACATTCCACAGGTTCATCTCTTGCCTAGTTATGGTCCAAGATATCACCTATGGTCGGTCTGCAATGAATGCACTCTGAATGCGAAGAGAAGTAAGTAAACGAGTATTTCCTTCAAGTGTAAAGCCAATGAGTTTGTTTGGGTTAATGCCTTAACTTGGAATAAATATGAGTGAAGAGAAATATAGCTGTTGATTTTTAGAGCTTAAAGATTTATCTGGCAGTCAAAATTGAATTTAGAAAATTTGAAATGATCAGAGAAAGTTCAAATTGCTGGGCATCACAAATCAAGATTATCCCAATATCCACGGATAACCTCATCAGATACTCCAACAAATGAACGGGAACGGAATGAGGGGACCAACCAGAGGAATTTTTTTTTTTCTGTTCGATGATACAAGGAATACTTGAACGTTGCAGACTTGAACCATAGGTAAGCACAAAAGATTTCGGTGTTGTTATGCGTGCAGAACATACAATAGGAGGCGACCTATGCAAGGCCAGGACTGTTGGCAACCATAGATTATAGAGGATAAGGGGAAATTATTTCCTCCGGCCCGTAGTAGTGAGAGTGATCGATTGTGGTGGGCGAACTGAAGTAAGAGAGAACCAGTACCATTACAACAACTACAAGTGACCCCGGCTAGAAAACCGGCTTCTTCCTGACTTTATCTAGACAAAGGAGTTGGGAACTGGTGAAGGTGGTTGAAGTTTGGAGCGGCTGTAGGACGACATTCTCAACGGCAACTACAGGCTGTGGGTAGAGTGTAGTTGTTGGGGACACGACTAGGAGTATGTGGCTGACACAATGACACTAAGAGGCTGTCACCGAGCTGTGTGTCCTTGAACTCTGATCTCCAACTTGCCGACTGCGCTCTACCCAACAACGCTAACATTCTTCTTATTCTACTTCTACAATGCAAACCTTATCATAGACATCTAAGAATGTAACTATATCGACTGCATTGTTTGGAAACTTGATCTGATTGTTGCTTGCACTAAGAGGTAAGATTGTGGTAGTAACTAAATCTTGCAAATTGAGTTTTCACCGGAAAACATATTTCGCGATGACCTGGGAAAACAAAATCTGGTGTGAAACACTCACACCACTTTCTCTTTCTGATTAAAATAATTTAATCAAGCAATTTTCTTTATTAAATGTTAAATATTAAAAATGCACAGTTACAATATTTAGTTGGGCTGGCCGTAACAAGTTCCAACAATTAGATAGAATCGTGATGTTAGACTTCAAAAATTGATTTCTGGCGAGTTGTAGTGAAGCTCAGCTTAATATTTTTTTAGAAAATTGCTCCAACCATTTGCTTTAAATTTCAAAAATTTTAAAGCTATAATTTTTATTGGGGACATTATTTTTTTGTAAAAATTGATTTTAGCATGGCGTAGGACTTCCACACTGGCCATTTTAAAGACTGTTGGGTGTTGGTAGAGATGCTCCCTAGACCTTGAGACCCTTCTCTTTTGTTAACAAGTAATGTACGATCGATATATTTATGAGTCCTGGAAAGGCAACGTTTTGTAAATATTCCAAATTTGAAGGACATTGATCAATTAGAATTGTAAGCATTGCCGTGAGTGAAAGTCGAAATATTTATTTTTAAATAATTTCACGAATATCTTCTCAATTTCCATTAATCACGATGTCAGAACAGCTGTTCTAACATCATTATTAACAGCTGATTTAAATCAAACACCATTACTAAAAGCCGTGACAATAAAAAGAAATAAATAGAAAAAGTACCACCATTTTCCACCAATTTTCATTTTACACTCGCAATATTTTTTCCCTTTCTGTGCGGTCGTTATTTGCTGGCAAGTCGGCTACACTTTTCTGCGTTTTCACAATGCGAACAGTACAGTTCAGTGGGCAGATTGTGATGTTAGATTTGTGAAACTATGACATTCCTGTTTAGTTGCTAGCTCACTCTCACTCTGACTAGTAGCAATGACCATACAATGTACTGAAAATACTAAGGCTGCCGTCTTTATTAAATTGGAAATATCTTTGTTATTAAGGAGTTTACTGAGCGAAATTGTATGAATGGTCCGTAGCAGAGATATTTTTTTTACCTGGTAAGAGGAAATATTGCAATCGTGACAGATTGCAATTCAGTTTTCACAGAAAATACATGTTTCGAGACCACAAGGTAAGAAAAAGTGGTGTTTAGAAATTGGTTCAGTGTTGTGGCTGTAATATGGCACAATAGGCCTCTGTTGGCTGCACAGCCGGGATATAGCCCACCCGAGGTTGGTGCCTGTAATGATTTTTCATTTTATATATATATATATATATATATCTATATCAACCGAACATGCAAAAAATTTGTTTTCTTCATTGTGACAAGTATACTTTTAATTGCATGGATAGAAAGTAAAAACAGCCATTACTTTTTCTCTTAAGTGACGTAAAGTACTATTACGTAACTCCAACTACTCCGACATTTAGCGGCAATACGCGAAAACAAGAAATATATTTCAAAACAATCCCAAATAGCAACGGATTCGAGGTTATACCAAAAAGTGCAGGTTATTTTTAGGTAAAGAGAGAGGGTGTATTTAATTTGAATTGAAATACATTCCCAGTATCTGCACGTTTTCACATTATTGTTATATTCATATAAATTGGGAACCAATTTAATACGATTGGGGAAAAAATCCAACATTCCAACACGTGAGTAAAGAATTTTTACATTCTCGTTCAGTCGCCACACTCACTGCGCACTTGTCTTCAATACCTCTACTCAAGTGAAAACAAAGCATTACTTTATTCACTTTATCTAGTGTAAAACACTCACCTGATTTTGTCCAACTCCATTTAACACAATTTTATATATATATATATATATAAAATGACAAATTTCCTTTAAACTCAAATTTTACATATTTGTGATCACATAAATATAGAGGTGGTGGGGGATATAAGTACCAACTATGCTACTTGACAGGTAGGGAAGTGGTGATTATATTATGGCCCAGTGGAGCGCTCTAAAACCACTGAACCAACTATAAATATAAAATTTGGAATTAACTGCACAACTATCCAAAAGATTTTTTTTTTGGAAACTTGTTTCAAATAAAAGAAATACGTTTTTATCTGTGAAGTTAGTATGTAACAAGTTAAATGAAAATCGTTAGAGTCGTATTCGAAAATTCCAAAAAACTTAGAAACCTAATCTATAAAACCTAACCTATAAAACCTAATCTATAAAACCTAATCTAAAAATCTAGAAACCTAATCTATAAAGTCGCACTTCCGGTTAACCAATTTTCTTCAAATTTTGAATTCTATTAAAGCTTCCAATGGTGTATTATTATGTAGGTGGTACGACCATATATATTATACCAAAGCGTATTTTAAAAAAAAGCATAACGCTACTGTTCCCCCAGAACCACGATAAAATCAATTTTGCCGGCAAAATGTTTCAAAGAAAGGTGCTAGGCAATTATGTGTGTTGTTGTGTACGAAGTTTAAAGAAAATCGTTAGACCCGTTTTTGAGAAAATTTCGAAAAACTAAAAAAAAATTCAGTCAAGTCGTATTTTCGATTGATGGATTTTGTTAGAAATCTTCGTGTCTGTTGCGATGGTAATGTCTTAAAGAAATAAGTTTGAGCTTTCTGCGACTTTTCGTTTTTGAGATATTCTGTTAAAAACATACCCACACATATAGATCATTCGCTATAAAAATTTTGTCCAAGGAACCTGAAAACATGTACTCGTATTTCCGGTGGAAACATCACACGATCGCAATACTTCCTCTTACTGCGGTAAATGAAAGTAAAACTAAACTATATTTATTCGCAAAGCTCACACTAATGACAACTGCTGTATTGAAACAAGATTTATGCTAAATTTCCCAGTATAGAGATTAATCAGAAGGAGAAAAGAGTGGTTCTCTGAATTCCGTCACTGGTGTGATTACGGATAAAATCAAGGTAAGTAAACGCTGTTTCTGGTCACTAAATAAGGAATGTGTCACCTAGATAGTTGAATAAATTCCAGTATGTCTCTTCAGTTTTCATATATGGACACGTGAACAGAGATCATAACATCAGGACGAGGAAATGGTGATGTCGAACAATGTCACTGCCGCCTGAATCGAGAAGTATTTTTTTTGTAGAAAATATAAGTAGTAAACAAACTGGATTTCTCCATATTTAGTAAAATAATATTGTAGCGACTCTTCCATCAGATGTGCCAACTGTATACAGCATACATTCCAGTACAGCTCATGTCCTTGTTTTATAGTGTTTGAAAGAAAACAGGAAATATGAACAAACCCGCGATAAGACGTATCTACGGATACGCTTTCTAACGCGGCACACTCGGCAACAATAGCCGCCGGACTGGGAGGGGAGAGGCGATGTGCAGGCGTCCGTTCAAGGGAACTTTTGAAAGAAAATGAAAAATCCAAACAACTAATACAATCTAAATTTCAACAAAAAACAGCTTTTTCAATCAGTTGCGGAAGCCTGATAAGTATCGCTACTCTATCATCAGGTGGATTGCGTTGCTAGATAAATAGATTTATCTAGCATTGAAACAAACTTGGAAAGTTTCTACATTCAAATAATACATCCACTTTCTCTCACCCCCTAGTAAGTGGAAGTACTGCGATCGTGCCACATTTCCGAAACTGAATTCTCACCGTAAATTCATATTTTGAGGTTGCCGGTTCAGTCACACCATTTTCTCTTGTTCTAATTAATACAATTTAATCAAGAAATTTGCTTTAAAATTGCAACGTTACAATGTTTGGTTGGCCTGGCCATAAAAATGGGGATGGGAATTTTGCTGGACACCTGAGCCAACAAAGCTAAGCGAGAACCAACAAAGCTTATGCAATTTTAAATCTAAACAAACTGACAGACCACCAATACATCTAAAATAATTTTTTTCAGAAAAATGTTTCAAATAGAAATGATGTGAATGCGAATATTCTAAGTTAAGGAAATCGCTGTAACCATTTCGAGAAAATTCCAAATACTCATAAATTTATACCGTAAAATCGCACTTGGATTAACCGATTCTAATGTGTAGGTGCTTTTAATTAATATAGGCACTAAAAACCATATAATTATTATGAAGTGGTACTTTAGAGGAAAGCATAACGCCACTGTTTCCCCTAGAACCCCCAAAAATCAGTTTTCCCAGAAAATGTTCAAATAAAAGTGATAGGTATTTATGTGTGTAGAATGTAAACAAAGTTTAAAGAAAAACTTAAGAGCCGTTTTCGGGGAAAATCACAAACACTGAAAAAAAATTTAGTAAAGTGGCACTTATGGTTGATGGATTTTGGCCGAAATCTTCATGTCTGATGCGGTGGTAGAACTTTAACGGAATACCAAGTTTGAGCTTCCTGCGACTACTCGTTTTTGAGATATTCTGTTAAAACACAACACACACACACTAAATTTAGGGTTACCAGTATTTAGGGGTTTGGTGGTAGCGCTATATCTAGATTGCATTGTACCTAGTAACGATTCCGTGTGAATAATAATTCACTCTTAACTGGAAAGTTGTTTGAGCGTTTTACACTAGATGACAAGAAATAATCGAAATGAATCCAAAGTGAAGCACTGCACCAACTCAACTGCATTTCTTCAGGTCAACAGTGAACTTGTAAATTTGTTCAAGTATTCTTAATACTATATAGATGGTAAACTTACAACACAAACGGCACTTTAGGGGAACTCCAAAAAGGAATATTTTGAAATAATTTCCCTCATAAAACTCTACAGCCAATACTGTATATTGAACAGTCAGGTTCTTATTAAAGTCATTAAACCTCTGGAATCAACATTGATCAGAAATTATTTTCTAAGACAGATATTTTAATTGATATCAGTGATAGATCTCACAAATATATCGTAAAAGATGATGTCAATTCAGATTGACGAGAAGAGGTTATTACTTTTTAGGTTATGTAATATTTTAATCTACTCCTAGATAAAAGTGGCACTGGCAATCAGCTGTTGATTACAAGAACTGTACATTTAACTGTTTAATAAGTTCGTGCGCTCTTAGTCAAGAAGGAGTTTGATCATCAAGAATTCGTGAGATTTGCCATAGTGACAAGTCTTTGAATTTGTAGTAAACATGCAACTGGGTTGAATTAAATGCAAATAAAGTGCATATACAAGTTAGACAGTGAGTATATTATCGAATCTTTGATGGCCCATCCAATACAAATCGTACTGTTTATATAATGGGCGTATAGAGTGGCTCACGACTTTTTAAAAGAGTGCTCTGTGTGCCTCAGCAGTTTGATTGAGGATCGGTAGAGTGCAGGTCCACCAGGAAGTAGAGTACAGCACCTAGAGAGAGAGAGCATTATGCTGCGTTCACAGGAATTGGAGGTGTTGCATAACTATCTAAATAGATGAGCAAGCACAGCAAATACAACTATCAAATTTCATGTAACCCTTCACTGGCAATTGATTACCCTGTCTACGTAACCAATAACTAATAGACAGTGTTGCACTGTACAATAACACTTATTGAATAGTTATAGAACTGGCCGCTAACAGGTGACTGTACTTTCAAACATTATGTCATCGAGGTGGCAGGTTTATTTTGGTTCAGAATTGGTCAAGAAAAATACTTCAACAGCAGCAGCAGATCTAAAGAATTCCGGAAAAACTCGATATCGATTTATATCTGGACACTTAGCATTCCAAGTTGGAACGTTTTCCGCAATTCCCACCAAAAAAATCAGTAACCTATTCCGTAAGTTCGCACTTTCGGTTAACAGATTTTCCTCAAACTTGGAACTGTCGTAACGCATTTAATGCACTTTAAAGCTACACAACTGGACCAAACTGGACATTGCACTGAAGTAGCACTTTCTTAGAGGAATGTTTAACATTTCCTGATACACCTGAATTCTTCAAAAATCAATTTTCTTGGAAATATGTTTCGAATAAATTATAGAATTTTATGTGTGTAGTTAGTACTCTCGAGTTTCAAGAAATTCGTTGGAGACGTTTTCGAAAAAAATTGTGAAAAACTGGCAAACCCTAGCAGAAGTTGCTTTTTTTGTTCACTACATACATAGACAACTCAGTCAAATTGAATTAAAATAATGTTTTAATCAAAATCATCAAAATGTATGGGACAGTAAAAAAAAGGAAGAAAATGTACTTTGAAAATTATAAGAAGAAAAATATCACCAGACCTTGGTTACGTCATCATACACACGCGCCTTTTTTATATAAACCCAACAATGATCTAATTTGAAGTTATTAAAAAAAAAAAAATTAATACATTAATAGAAAAATAATAAAAAGAAGGCTATGGCAAGTTTTGTCTGTGTAAGTGGTGTTCACTGATGTCCCTGAACATTGCCTACGTAATACAGTTGACAATAGATCTATATTTAGTGTCAATACGAAATTATATTGTAAAATATTTCAACAAACCAAGAATATTACGATATTTTGAGCCCCAATATTTTCCCTTTTTAATCAGGATATAAAAGAAAAAGCTTCCAGAACGGAAGTAACTCACAGGAAATACTTCATGTTTACTCATGTTTAGTGAATTAACTGATTTTTTTTTTTACTCTCGTAAGGCACGCAAGAATGAGATTTAAGAATTTAGTTATGTTGAATAATGTGTTTTAATTTGTAATTTGCGGTTAATAATTATTACCGCTTTTTCTTTAATCTCAGCTAATTATTAGGCAACTTATAGCAGAAATCATTAAATATCCGGTGTTGGATTTTCCAACAATAAAAATTATTGTTAATTACCCTGCTATAAAACACTCAGTCGACTATTTTCTCTTTGTCACAATTCTGATTCGACAAATAATCTTATAAGTCGGCAAAGTTTATTAAACGTTTAGTTCCCAAGTGGTGGGACCGTAACATGGCATTATAGAGACTTGACGTCATGGCTCAAAACAAAACCCAGCACAAATCTAGTGTTCCACACATTCAGGCTTTGACAGAAAATTTCGTGTCGGATGCGATAGTGGTTCCCCAATGGAAATAACAAGTTTCGAGCTTGTAGCGATTTTTCGACAGACTATTCGTTAAAAAAAACCACCTTTTCCATGTTCAGATGACCTCAATACACGCATTTCCGGAAAAATTGAATTTCGAAAATTTGAAACGATCGCAATACTTCCTGTTACAGCAGTAAGAGAAAGTAAAAAGTGTATTCAAAGTGCAAAGTTCAAAAGTAGAGAGCAGAGTACTATGCGCTACTCTACTGTTGTGACAGTCCTTACGTGTTTAATATTTTTGCAACATTATAAGATTCACACCTGTTACTGCATCTACATTGTACAAAATAATGACGAAGGAAGCTGTAAAGGTATGAAGTGGCACTCCTTCCGTTCCTATCTCCCTATTTCTAAGTATGAATTTTTTTATGTTTTTTAGCTCATTTTATGAGAATTTCCGATCGGAAACATATTACGCCCATGTTACTAAAGTGTCCGGGAATTTCCTTGCGTGTTACGCCTACAACCACTTGTACTGTAATCTAGCAGACTAATATACATACAAAGGTTTTGGACAGAAAAAAATTACCTATTACTTTCTTTTACTGCTGGTATGACAGAGGAAATATTGCGTTGTCAAATTTTCGTTATCGAATTTTCACCGGAAATACATGTTTTAAGGATACTGAGACAGGAAAATTGGTTTAGGAATTGGTGTGTTGTGTGGCACTGTCATCAGTATAACTCAAAAATCGCAGAAAGTTTAAACTTGATATTTCATAGTATAAAAGGACTCGACAACACAGTTTTCATCAAAATCAATCAATCGGAAGTAACATTTAACTAAAAGTATTTTTGTGATTTTCTCGATGAATGACTCCAACGATTTTGTTTAAACTTTCCACATCAATTTACACATATATATTATTGTGTACTTTTATTTGAAATATTTCTCTGAAAAATGTCATTTAAGACGGCTTTTGGAAGAGAGTATGGGGCTATGTTTTCCGCTAAAGTGCTATTTTAGTTTATTATGCAATTCTTTATCAAAATAATCAGAATTAAATATGTTAGGAAAAACCGAGTCCGCAGACAAACTTGTTAACCGGAAGTGCATTTTTACTAAACAGTATTTTCCCCCCAGTTTTCTGTGATTTTCTCCATAAAAACACTGAAGGGTTCCTAGGTATAAATATAGAGATATTTGTGTTTCAACCTTTTTTCCGAGATCTTATTTGAAAGAAGTTCGGGGGGGGAGAGGTTATGCTTTTCCCCAAAAAGTCATTTTATTAAATTTCCCAGAAAATATAGACATCTACATCCAATACAACACGTTAGAATAAGTACTCCGATCATTATCGTCAGTTAGTTCTCGTCAAGGGCCCAGATTCGGCTCACTGAAAAGAACCTATTTCTCATGACTAGTGAAAAGCGTACAAAATATTCATGGCCAAGCAAGTCAGCTGATAAACTAACTCAAGGTTATAATTTACTTTCCTTAAAATATATGGTTCTTTTTTTCTCAATAAATAAAACAAAATCTAGCAGGCACTGGATGTCTCCCCCCCCCATTTATGGTTTCTCTGCTTCACTTATGTAATGTTATTAAATAAAGACAGTTCTCCCGTCTTCCTATTATTAACTTAATACAAAAATGAATGATAATGTAAACAAAAAAAAACTCGTACACATAAAGGACACAAAAGTCTAGAAACAGAAGTTAAAAGAAAACTAACCGATGATGGTTATTTGTAGAGAGAGACAGAGATACAACGGACAAAAACGACACAGCGGAGAGACGATAAACAGCGGGTAAGTACAAAGTTAGATGGCGAGAGACACGTTTCGGCAATCGGTCGGCGTACAAAGAAGAATTGTGTCGCCTGTGTGAGTGAGCTTGTGTGTCCTTCAATGACGTGAGGTTTTTCTTTGTAAGGAACAATATTAGCGGCAGCCAACAAGTCTGCTCAATGTAGCAGGCTGTGTAATTTTCTTTGTACTTGTTTTTTTTTTGTTTGTTTGTTTGTTTGTATGATGGCTGTGGCTTAGTGGCATGGCCGGCGTCTTTCTTAATCACATTATCTGGCTGTACGTTTCTCTGAACATCACTGCAGCCCACAATGATCAGGTGTATGAACCATTCACATGAGTTGCCACCTACTGCTGATTTTCTTTAAAGTATCTTTACTACATATTTTGGTTTCTGAAGGAAGTTGACTTAACTCTCACCAGATCGGGGTGATGGTGAGTGGTGTACTGGTACTATAATGTCTAACCTTCACCACAACTCCCACTATAATCAATTTTTCTAGAATTTTTTTTTCCGCAAATTTGCAAGGAAATCGCGAATCTGAAAAAAAATCATTCAGTATAGAGTCCTGAAAATTTCCGGTGAAAACGCAATTTCGAAAATTTGACGTCACAAATTCGTCCTCATACAACTAAAGAAAGAAATAAAGAAATTAAGAGTAAAGAAGATGAGTGATATAGAAAAAGTCTTTATAGCTGTATTCCACAAAATGCAGCACATTCGTTCATGACATATTTCGGATCAACTTATGATACCCAAATGGGACATCAAGTTGGACTTCTTTCCATTTTTCTCTTTTTAGTTGAGCAACTAGACTCGCAGGAATATAAAAGAAACTAAAACCCAAATTTTTCTTTGAAAAATGCAAAATTCCCATCTGATATGAGCGCAAAAAAAGATAAATATAACTGGTCAACCGGCTTTGCAATGCACTCCATATTTCTGGTCAAGAAGTAAAACACTTTACTTTTCCGCAGGAGCCATTTTTAATTGTCTGCCAATCACATTATGAGAAAATAAACACGCAAGCATTCTACTGAACTTCTCCTTCAAACTACTTGGAGTTTGGCTGATCAAACGTGTTTTTTTTCTCCTGAAGGACGGCCAAAAATTGCAACTACTCTACCAGTTAGTATATCAAGTTTAATAAAACCCATCGATGTGTTTATGCAGAAATTCGTAGAAAACTGAAAAATCCCATTTGCAGTGTTACTTGCGGATAACCGATTTTTACAAAACCTTGTCGAGTCCCATGCTGGCACTTACACTGAATATCAAGTTTGAACTTTCTATGCTTCTCCGTTTTTGAATTATCCGTTGTCCTCTAAAGTGCTATTTCAGTTTACTACACAATTCTATCATCTAAATAATACAATTAGAATTAATTATGTTGTTGAAATTCCGAGTTTGAAGAAAATCATATGACCGGAAGTGCGTTTTTACTGAAAAGTATTTTACACTTTCTGCTATTTTCTTTAAAACAGCTCAAAGATTTTCTTCAGACTAGGAATGTGAAGTACACGCATAAAGAGCTACAACTTTATTTGAAACATTTCTTCTAGTAAAGTTGATTATGCATTTCTAGCGTCTAAACAAAATAGAAATAAATAGACGGCCAAAACACCAAGTGTCAAGAAAATTAGCATAGGTATCGGAAGCGCGTTTTTACTGAACAGTTTTTCAGCTTTCGAGGCTCCAAACGAAAACCCATTTTGGAAAATCTAACACGATTGCAACACTTACCGTGATGCAGCAACGGGAAGTATTTATTCATTAATCGATTATAAAAGAAAATACTGTATGGAACCAGTGACGAAGACAAACCAGCTGTTAAGGTGATCAGCTGATGGTGATGACCAGTGCCTTCTTAATGGCCATGTTCCTAGATGGTATAGAGCAGCACACACACAGAGTACATGTACAACACACTATACAGTTAGATGTGTGTGTGACCTCATGGCCGTCTTTATCAACTTTCACTCTTCATTCCAACTTCCTTTTCTTCTACCCCCCTCCCGCCATGCCTTGTCACTCCAACAATGCAATATTACACGATCTTTACAATGATCACAGTTTCCGGTTTGTATTTCATCATCTCCAACTATCTTTTACTCCTTGCACATTCACTAATGATTGTTTATCTTTTATACTCTTAAGTTCAGTTAATCTCTTAGTACAAAAATACCTCCGCTGTGAAACACTCACACGACTTTCTTCTACCATTGCGACTTTCTCCTACTATTGCTATTCTGTTTACACAAATGTTTCTTTGTAGTTGCTATGTTTTACTAACTCCAAATTGGGAATATATTTATTGGTTTTCAGGAACAGAAGAACAAACTGAATGTGATTACATTGTAGACAGTGTATCTGTCTGACCCCGGTAAAACATTTAATAGTAGTTTAAAGCCTAATTCACAGATTACCCAGAACCCCTTTTTTAAAATAAATTTTTCCGGCAAAAAAGTGGCAATAAAAACAGTAAGTAAGGACGATCTATTTATGGCCAGCCAATCAGCGATTGAAGCAACTATTTGGTCGAAAGAATACGTAAGTCGCCGAATATATAAACCTTCAGAATATATATACGTATCAAAGACAGTTTCCATGATAACTGCGTCTTTTTGTGATCATCGATTGATTTCGGGCGTTCGCCCACCATCAGGATGTTTTTGTCAAACAGTGCAATAACATAGACTTGCACAGAGCAAATACAGTAGATGCACTCGAGCTGCATTTGCTCTGTGGAAGTCAATGTTATTAGACTGTTTGACAAAAACAGCCTGATGATGAGCGAACGCCCGAAACCGGTCAATGACCACAAAGAGAAGCAGGCTATCACGGAAAATGTCTCTGATGCTCCAGCTCTGCAGTACCAACCACAACAATATACATATGCATATATATATGTAAATATATATGTATATAGACATAGTGGTGGGAGCGTACAAGTACACAAGTACTTGGGACAAAATAATGTTACAAAAGATTTTTCTTTCTTTAAAAAGACAATAAAAAAGAATCTGGTGTAAACACACTCACCCACTTTCTCTTACTCCAATTAATACAAATTAATAAACGAATTTCTTTTTAAATTTCAACGTTTCAGTGTTTAGTTGGACTGGCCACAAGAATGATAGTGGGGATTATAATTATATACCTGAGCGGCCTTGTGTGGAGCGCTGTATGCCAAAACTAAGAAAGCTTGTGCAAATTTAAATCTAATTGATAGACCCCCCAATACCCCTCTAAAATCAATTTTTTTGTAAAAAATTTTCAAATAAATGATATTTTCTATCTATCCAGCGACCTGCCCAAGTTTAAAGAAAATCGTTCGATAAAATCATAAAAACTGAAAAACAAGTCGCACTTCCAGTTGATGAATTTGTCAACAAATTGCGTGTCTAGTGTGGTTGAATGCCTAAACGGAATACAAAGTTTCCAATAAAAGTGTAAAGTGTTTAAATATCTGTAGTTAGCAGATTCTTTTTCAATATGATGGTGTCGTTTGAAAGTAATACAATAAGCACAAGGAACATAAAGAGAAAAACAATATTAGCGGAGGAATATACGCGAGGTAATATTAACGGATTAACAGCTAGAGCGGAACATTCTCGCACGATATATCCACGGCCTCCTATATTGGTGACTACACAATAGTCGCGTGTTTACCATCAAAATAAACAAATAAATAAAAGCTAGGCTCGCGAAAGCAGTTTACCTCGCACGCTCTTTGCTTTGTTAATATGAATTACACGCAACTTTAACAGTTGATTATGCGCTTTAATGCCCGAGTTGCGCGGGTCGTCAAGTTCCCGCCCACACTATCATATGTCTGTTTTTGTCAGTGTTGCCAACAACACATAATACCGTGCACTCTATGTTAACGTTGCCAACTGGATCATTACATTAAGACAGATTTATTTCATTTTTTTAAATAACACGGTGTAACGTTTTTCTTTTTTTTTTTAGAAAAAAGCATATCCAACCATTTTAAATCAAATGTAAACCTTTTACGTGTGTCTGAGTAGCTACTTCCGCTTCAATAATAAACATGAAATATACTTTATTTTCTGCCACAGCCCCCTTCCTTATGACTCTGTATGTATGCATGTGTGTACAGCAATGCCAATATACGTACCCACAATACATATATTTGTTATTTACTTTCTCATACTCTGTAAGCGCGAATAATGCCATCATATTAAATTTCCAAAATTGAGACTTCATAGGAATCGCAAATACAAACTTTCACTTGATATTCCGAATTAATTACTCTTATTTGAAAATATTTTTCAGGGAAATGTGACCTTGACAGGGTCTGTGGAGGTTTGCCCTACAGTGGCCCTACCACCGGTTATTTTATAGTTCATTCAATATATTATAGTGATTCAAATTTCAAGAAAATCTGGTGTGAAACACTCACGGACATTGTCTTACTGCCTTTCAAATAATTGGTTTATTACTGACAAATTTCCTTCAAACTTCAAATTTTACAAAATGTTTACTTTTTGGGAGAACTAAGCTTAAAAACACAATTCTTGAGATGTACACCTTCGAAATGAAACCCCCAAATGAATTCTCGGATAAAAGTTCCAAACAAATTATAGGTCTCTGTACGTATAACTAGTACACAAGTTTGATGAAACCCCTTGGTGTCTTCATGGAAAAGAAATTCATAGAAATAAACAGTTCAGTAAAATCGCACTTGCGGGCAACCGATTCATTTCAAAATCGGAATCATGGCAACACTTTTAATCGTAATTAATATGTTTATAGACGATAAAATCATATAATAAATAAAAATGGCACTTTAGAGGAAACCAGTACCCTCAACTTACCCCTTCAAAAAACCCTAAAAATAAATTTCCCCCCAAAAATGTTTCAAATAAAAGTTACAGCACCTTATAGTAGTGTTAGTGTTTCAGCACCTTATAGTAGTGTTAGTGTTACAGCACCTTATAGTAGTGTTAGTGTTACAGCACCTTATAGTAGTGTTAGTGTTACAGCACCTTATAGTAATGTTAGTGTTACAGCACCTTATAGTAGTGTTAGTGTTACAGCACCTTATAGTAGTGTTAGTGTTACAGCACCTTATAGTAGTGTTAGTGTGCACCTTATAGTAGTGTTAGTGTTACAGCACCTATAGTAGTGTTAGTGTTGCAGCACTTTATAGTAATGTTAGTGTTACAGCACCTTATAGTAGTGTTAGTGTTACAGCACTAATAGTGTGTGTTAGTGTTACAGCACCTTATAGTAGTGTTAGTGTTACAGCACTATAGTAGTGTTAGTGTTACTTAAGTGTTAGTGTTACAGCACCTAATAGTAGTGTTAGTGTTGCAGCACCTTATAGTAGTGTTAGTGTTACAGCACCAGCAGTTAGTAGTGTTAGTGTTACAGCACCTTATAGTAGTGTTAGTGTTACAGCACCTAATAGTAGTGTTAGTGTTACAGCACCTTATAGTAGTGTTAGTGTTACAGCACCTAATAGTAGTGTTAGTGTTGCAGCACCTTATAGTAGTGTTAGTGTTACAGCACCTTATAGTAGTGTTAGTGTTACAGCACCTAATAGTAGTGTTAGTGTTACAGCACCTTATAGTAGTGTTAGTGTTACAGCACCTAATAGTAGTGTTAGTGTTACAGCACCTTATAGTAGTGTTAGTGTTACAAGTCTTTGAAGCCAAAATTGCAAAAATGTAAATAACAAAATCCATTCGCTCAAGTGGTGTACTTCCGGTTGACTGATTTTGTTCAAAACCTTACTGTCAGTTTGCCTGGTTCAACTTAAACGAAATATAAAGGTTTCTCTCATACTTTTAGTTTGTGAGTTATGCTGAACACAAGCACACACACACACACACACAAACCAATTTCTAAAAACCACTTGTTCATACAATGGGGTCGCCTCCAAATCATGTATTTCCGATACAAACTCAGTTTCTAAAATTTGACACGATCACAATACCTTCTCTTACAGCAGTAAGTAGTAAGAGGAAGTATAAATCTGTTACCCAGTTCCATGACTCTACTGAATAGGATCTTTGTCTGCATTTGTCGAGAATTTTCACGAAAACGGCTCCAATGATTTTCTTTAAATTTGGATTGCTAGCTGTATTTATAACAAAGTGTTTCCTTCTTCTCCGTCACGTTTTTGTTTTAAACATTTCTCGGAAAAAATGAGTGGAAATCCTTGGAATTTGTCTCAATGCTTAGTTTAAGTGTTTCAACGGAAATTGCAGCTCTCCGATTTCTCGCAATACTTTGTCTGACTGCTAGAACAGGAGATAAATAACAACCAAAAACATAACAAAAGTCTGATTAATTTAAAGATGTTTACAAGCCCATAGATGTATAATGTACATAGATTTACAATGCAGTGCAGAGGTTAGGCTGCACGGCCATTAGAATAAACACTGCTGACTAAATAATACCGACCAAACACAGCCGCTTAAATAACAATGTTCATGTTGTAACAGTGCATTTCATTACCTAACTAGCAATCAAGATTTAAACACCTCCCATATTTATAAATACTAACACTTATTTTTAACAAATTATATAAAATCCAATTGAAATTTGATCCTTTTAAGAAAAAACTAACACGTCGTAACTTATACGACATACGAATGTATTGATTTCATTATTTAAATCAGATGTTTAGTTACAGTTGAAGTCGCAGCCAATAACAATAACAGCTGATTTGTTTTTACTGCCTTCATGATATGTTACCATAGTTATGAAAACATTGGCATTAAATATAGGGAAATCTATCCATTAAGATATATTTCCAGATTTCAAGGTGAAAATCAAAAATAAAAAGAATCTAGGAAGAAAGAAATACACACGGAAGTAAAAAAAAAAAAATGGCTGCTCCTATTTCCGTTCAAAACCAATTACTGATTATAGTACATTGTTTAGGAAAGGTTGTATCCTGGGCACCAATAGTTATACAAATATCGCATTGGCGTTTTGTGTGTGTGTGTGTGTGATTGTGTTTGTTTATGTGTGCGTTTGTCTGTGTTTTACCCTGTTGGTTAAAAACTGCACCCGTCTGCAACATTTGCCTTGAAAGTGCTTTACTAAAATATCTTTTTACTGAACGGATTTTCCAGGTTTTTCTTGAAAACAGCTCTAACAATTTTCTTACATTTCCTTCCAGAAAAAAAGTTTCAATAAAAAAAAAAAAAAAAATTGAGATTTAAGCCAAATACAAAGTTTCGAGAAATTCATTGAAGTTATATTTGGAAAAAAATCGCAAGAATTGAAAAACCCTTTTAGAAATGATGAATTATGGTAGATTCATTTGGACGAAAATTTCCGTGTAGGATATTTATTACTTCCGTTGGTGCACACGGAAGTTCCGGCTAGAAATTTTTGCGAGTATTCAAGTTACTTGCAGTTGAAAAATCGGCATATGAAAGGCTGCTGCCACATGTTTGCGAACGAAACCAAGAGTAATCATACAAAAAAAAATTTAAAAGAAAAGAAACTGAGCGCTAAATTAGAATCAGAAATTAAGGAGCGCTATTGCCAACTTTTTAGTAAATAATTATATATTCGTATCGGTGGTAAAGTACTACACATAATATAGCTGGCTGTGGCTAAGCTGTTTCTTTTATTTTTTAGAGATATCCGCGCGCTATTTTAATTGCCCGCTGTGTGGCAGTGTATCGAGTTCGGTCTGCTTTTTAATACTTTACTTTTCCCCCCAAGAATCACGTTTTTATCGTTCTGCTCTTTTTTGTATTATTCTTGCACTTCATTTTGCGCTTGCGTGCTGCTGTCGGCCGATATATCTCAACCGGTCCACCAGCGATAAAAGATCCCCCCCCCCCACTTGGTCGGCACTTGTAAAAGCTCTAAACTCTTATTGGCTGGCCTCAGACACTCTATATAACCTCTACACGCAGTTTTATGTTTTAGTTTGTAAAAGGTTAGGTTGTCTCCTGCTCGACCTTCCTGTTTTCTATATAAATAATATCTGTAACATTTTCCCACGATATCTGACTCTGTGTGTGTGACTACCTGAATTACCTGCCTGCCGAGATGTGCAGATTGTACAGTCAGACATTGTTGCAAAAACTCTGTACCCAGCTGTCCTGACTATTGTAGTTACTTTGTCAGATCTAGGAAAACTTGCCCACTACTTCTACAAATAATGTTATGATTAGTAAGCATTATGATTTGACTCTCACGAAATAACTATCTCTCAACATAAAAATCTGGTGTGAGGCAATCGACGTCACAGAATAGGTATTGTTTTTATGAATTTACTTGAAAACCGGTTCGATTTTCTTTAATCTTGGTGAAAGCTCACTGCACAGTTAAAAAAACGTAACACTTTTATTCCTAACATTTTTCACGTAAAACATGATTTGGGGGGGGGGGGGGAATCTGTCAGCTAGCTTTAAATTTAAGCTTCACAAGCTTACTTGGTTTTGACAGAGGGCGCTCCACATAAGACTCTCAGGTATAAAAGTATAATGCCTACCATTTTTTATGGTCAGACTACGAGGTCAGCGCACAAGGTCAATCGAAATTTTTTTTTTCGTATTCAGGAGATCTATCAACAACTTCCGAAGTGAACTCTTTTTTGCAGTATGGGAAAGTAAAATTATCTCTTCACGTGATGCTCTGGCAAGTGCCTTAATTACGCACATATAAACTCCAAACAATTTGAAACAGACGGGCAGAAATCGTCAGTTTTTATTGATGTAGTAAACATCTTAAAAAAAAGAAAAAGTTTATCATCTGGGCATAATAAGAAACAAAAGAAAATGGAAGACAATTTGGACGGTAAGGTAAAGTTACAGGTGGAATATATCTAGTATATTATAAAGGTGGCAGTGAGTAAAGAGCAGGTTGTGCTATTAAATATACTGAGGAGGACCAGCTCAGTGCTGCCAACCCTGATGTACTTAAAGAGCATACACACACTGCCTGCTCAATACACCTTAGATCATTGTCTACTCCGACAGTCACATCTCCCCGCCCGCATGTCCACCACATCTCTCTTCCAGTGTTACAATAGGCTATTTATTTTATATATATTTACTCTATTATAATATGTACACAGTGCCTATTATTAGAATAATGATCTTCAACCAGTAAGGATGTATCCATATCGCTATTATTGTAATCGTATTAGATTTCAAAATTGAAGTTTTTGCGGAAATAATGTTTCGAGAATCGATAAATACAAAACAAAAATATCCCTAGTCAATATTCTGATAGTGTGTGTGTGTATGTGAATAAAATATTTGAAAAACGATTAATCGCACAAAGTTTTAACTAAATTATCTTTGGGCGTCCGACAACTTTCGGCAAAATCCGTCAATCGATAGTACGATTTACTGGAAGGTTTATTTTCTTTTTCAGTTTCGCGATTTTCTATAAACAATTCATTTAAAAGCATTTACTTGAAACACATTTATTTGAAATCATTTTGTAAGAGGGGGGAAGTGCTCGGAAAGTTGTAGCGTCAAGTTTTTTTGCAAAGTGTTCGCGATTTAATTCTAAAATTTAATCGAAATTTTTAATTTATTAATTGTATTTTCCATTTTTTTTTTTTTAATTTATGGCGCGTCAACATCAATGGTCATTGGCGCCCGGAGCTTTCTTAGTGCACTGCCGGCCTCCGGGCAGTGTTCTCTCTTACAGACAGCACTGTCCATCATCGGACAGTGAGCTGTAAAGGGCTCCTAAGAAGAAAAAAATCTAAGAGCAGCACAGCTGACTCGAACCGGGACCTCCGCGTGAGAGTCCAGTGCGCTAACCACTGAGCTGATCCCTTTCTATTTTTCATAATTTACTTTATTTTCCGTATAGTTTTTAATAATTTTATTATCAATAAAAGAGAAGAATACAAGATAGATTACAAAATTAAACAAATTCCTTGATAAGACACAAGGCATTAAATAACAATTTAATGACTTTTTTATTATTGTTACTTATTTATTTTTAGTTAATTGCTCTAATAACCCATTAGCCATTGTTTCTCTGTAATTCAATCCTGTTTTTTAAACATTCAATTATACCAGGAAAAATATGTGTGGTATTTTCCAGCTCTCTGTGAACCTAAAGAAAATTAGTACTGTATTAAATGCATTTTGCTAGAATTACAATTTTTCTGGAAAATCGGCTAACCGGAAATGCAACAGACCGAACAGGTTTGCAAGTTGTCTGTGGCTTTCTCGAAAGTGGCTCCAAATTGATTTTCTGTAAACTTGAAATGTTGTTTGTATATTACACAAACGTTTCAGTTTTTATTTGATACATTTTCCGAATAAGAAAGTTTTCAAGGGGTTCTTATCTGTGACGACGGACTACACTCTAAATTGCCACTTGAAGTTTTGTAAAAGGGGATTGAATAGTGGGGCTGCCTGCCTGTGCCGTACAATTAATCTGATTTTCGTGGGCCTTTGCCCTAAGAACTAACAAATGAAATGTACTGTTACGATGCCTCCATTTTGTAACGCCATGTTGGAGCCGCTGAATTTTTAGTAAACGTTCCATATTTCAAGGGAATTTATTTATCAATTAGAATTTGTTTTTCTCAATGCAGTAAGAGAAAGGCGTGTGAGTATTTCACACCAAATTCTATATTTGGTAGCTGCTGTGAGAGGAAGTAAGATCTGACATAGTTTTATCTACATCTAGTATACAACAGATCAATGGCGGTACTTTCTGTTACAGCAGTGAGAGAAAGTAGTAAGTGAGTTTACTGTAGTGGAAATGCATATAAACTAATTACATCAGGGTTTCTGTGGATGAACTTATTGCGTAACGGAAACATAGTATATAGTTATAAAGATGATGAGACCGGTCAGTTTGGATTTGTGTGAACCTTGAACAAGGTCACAGACCGGAAGTGGTACTTTGTACAGGACAGGAGGTTGGTGGTGGTGGTTGGTGAATCTTTAATAAACACACACACAACAAAGTGTCACCAGTTGAATACGCATGCGCTAATCCTACACTGCCTTATTATTATATATTCACATATTTTGCAAACAGTTAACTTCCTGTATTTGTTTTCAACGTTGTGTCGTCAGCTCTAGAAGTGGCGGGAGAGAATCATTACTACTTTCCATTCATGCATTACACATGAAGCTGTAGAAGCCGCCAAATATATCACCGTATATATTTCCTGTTTGTTTTATTTGCAAGACGTCGCTGACAGATTTAAGACTGGTCTAAGTTAACAAAATATATCCGCTAAATTCTTGAGTGCACTGTGTGCTTTAACTTTAAATTGACTATATTTTCTTTGAGATTCGACTTACTTTCGGAAAATAGACTCAAATCGGCTTAAAATTTAACTTTGATAACATTTCGATTTTTTCCATTCATAACCTAAAGTCATTCATAAAATTGAAGAAGTTCCTATCAATTTTGAGATTGCGTCCCTCCACTTCACAATTTTGTAATACGGTTTACGTTGTAATGACAATTTCGTTGTAGTCTTATATATATATAAGAATCGAGTTACTGAAATCGATAAATATAGATTATAAAAAAACTCACAGTTTCTGAATTACTCCAGGCCACTTTTTTATTTGCTCACCTGTAACAGAAAAATAAAGTAATAAATATAATTAATGTAATAATAAATATAATTTAGTTTGGGAAATACTACATACTTTAAATGTAATAAAACAAAAACATAAAAAACAATGACGCAATAAAGATTGTAAAGTTGTGTGGGTGTTAGAAAGAGAGAGAGTGAGAGTGACGTCATACAATATTACTTTCACTTCCTGAAATTGGAAGTTTACTTTTGCTAATATGATGACCTCAATTCACTTTGTGTATGTGTTTTCTTTTTTAATTTATGTATTTTTTGTATTTGTAATTATCTTGAAAAAATATATTACCTCCGCACACCGTAACTAATTAAATAATTTTATACCAACAATCATTCCAGTTGGTAATTTCAATAAATACATAATTATTTAAATGCTGGAATTTAGAATGTACTGGATTATAATAATTGTGACCTATATTGTATAATGCAGAATTATAGTGGTCAATGGCATTCGTCTTGTAAAGACCAATAGCAATAATTGTGGAAATAGTCGGCAGTTGAAATTCTTAGCAGAATGCATTAAACGTTTCGCTAACACCTCCAGTTAGTCACAACAATAAAATAGAAAGTTTAAAGAAAATACTGGTCCCGCTTACCTGAACCAAAACGAAACAAAAAATCTGGTGTGAAACACTCACACGACTTTCTCTTGCTCTAATTAATAGCATTTAATCCAAAAAAATTTCTTTGAAATTACATCGTTACGATGTTTCGTTGGCCATAAAAATGATGATAGGGATTTTGTTTGCAAATCTGAGCCTTATGTGGAGCGCTCTATGTCAAAACCAATAAAGTTGGCGCAAATTTAAATTTAAACTGTCTGACAGACGGATTTTCTTCAAATATGAAATTTATCAACGCTTATTAATGTGTATTAATATTATGTAGTTGGTAAAACCATCTACTCCAGCCATCCTCTGAAGTGGTACTTTAGAGGAAAGCAAAACGCTACTGTTCCCCCACTACTCACCCAAAAAATAAATTTTTCTGGGAATGTGTTTCGAATGAAAGTGATAGATATTTATGTGTTTGTAGATAGGGTACACCAAGTTTAAAGAAAATGTTCGTCTCTGACACGGTGGTAGTACCTAAACGGTATACTAAGTTTGAGCTTCCTGCGACTTTTCGTTTTTGAGATAACAGTGTAACTCCTACACACACATACACACACTGACCAAATAAACACTGAAAATATTTTTTTTGTATTCAGGGACCCTCAGCACTTGTATTTCTAGTGAGAACTCCATTTTGGAAATTTAACACGATCGTAATAGTTTCTCGAACGTAAAAAATCTTGTTTAAAGTACTCACACCACTTTCTCATACTGTAATTCACGCCATCAATTATGAAATGTGGTCATAAGTCACGGAATTTTGTTGCCATCTATTTTTACAGACCTCAGTAAATATGCGGCTGAAGGAACTTCCTTCAGAACTGACACTAAACTGAAATGCGCTTTGCGGGAAAGACCTAGCGCCACCATGCCTCGCAAATCGCTTTTGAATGAATTAATCTTAATATAGATATCAATTTCTTAGTTAAGATAATCACTGAAATCGTTTTTGACTAAATATAGAAAAAAAATCTAAAACTAGAAATAATTGGAACAGTTGCATTTGCAATCAATATTATCAATAATATTGAATTCCCCATAATACTATATAGGTATTGGAACTGTATAATGAAATGGACTTTAGAGGGGGAAGCCTAAAGCCACCGCTTCCATAGCGCTTTATATGTTTTTACCTATATAACGGGTTTCGAGAAAAATATTAAGCCACTTATGAGAAAATTCGCAAAAAAGTGGAAAAAGGAAACTATACACAGAACCTGATAATTGCGCTTTGTGCGGATGCTTTGAAGAATATCAGGAAATCAAGCGACAATCATTACTACAGTAATGATTTCAACTGATCAAGAATTATGGTAGAATGAAGAATGGTATTTTTTGTAATCCACCGCGCTCATACTTCATCCACTCCCAGTATCCATTGGAGTCGCTTGATTTACTGAAAGTTAACCGAACGGATCAATCTTCCAGTATAATCTTGTATTGTGGGCTCTCTTGTGGTCGAAAGTGTCTCCGAAAGTGTATGTGTCTAGTAAGTTCTTGCCTCTGTGTGGGTACGCTACATCCGCTACCTCAGCAGGCTCTTTGTGTCCTGTCTGGCTGTTGCAGAGTCTGTTTTAAATGTTGTTCGAGTTATTAGGCTGGTATATCTGCAACGAGACATGCAAAGATCCTCGAAGAAATGAGTAATCCCATTTTTCTCTTGCAGGATTCCTTTCTCTTCTTATAATATTTTCTTCTGTTCTATTTCAGCCTGGTCAGAGTCAAATAATGCGATAAAATAAATCTTAAGTATAATAAAAACATACTTAAAACAGGAGGCGCTCTCTGCTGAGATTATCTTTTATTATAATCAGTATAAATTCACAATGTCTGGAACATACCTTAGTCTATAGCAGAGCTTTATTGCCAGAGTTTTAGCTTAACTTTGCAACTACAACAAACCAACTACAACAAACCAACTAAGTTAAAAAAAAAATAATCGCACAGCATCAAGGAAGAAGTCAAACTAGAGAAGTTATGGTCCACAGGAGTTTATTTTATTGTTTTTATGTTTACAAAGAAATGCAAGCGAACAGAGTTCAGCTGAAGTTAAGGTTGTTTTACAGTTTAAGTATTTTATGTTTTTGTTCGTTGCTCTCCCCTCTCACCAGCAAGCAACGTTAACATTGTTTATTTACGTCTTGTATTTTTTCTGTGCTATATTAGCAATGCATTCTTTAAATATATATAAAAATAAGGAGTAGCCAATATGAGCTGATAGTGATCAGCTGTGCCACAGCCCTCTAAAACCTTCGAGCTGTTTCAACCATAATGACAAGTGGGGTCATGCATTCATATTGGATTGTATTTCCTTCTTGTTCTTATTTCAAAATAAATAAGAAACCTATGGAATTGGCTAATCTTATAAAGCTGAGTTTATCAGCCATTTTGATTTGTATGACCGTCTTTAAAATCACCGTGATTCACTAGAGGAGGCTGTGGATCTTATCACCACTAAGAAAAGTTATAATTCTGTCATTTATAATTCTATAACAATTGATTTTATATATCACTATCAATAGCTAACACATAACCTGGCAATTGTTACCTTTACCTCACTGCTATATTTATTGTTCTAGAACAAAATTGTTCCCTTAAATTTACTTTCCCTTATTGCTGGAAAGAGGAGGTTTAGCGTCCCCGTGAGCAAAAAAAAAAGTGTTGTTTGTGAATTGGCCTGTGTATGGCCTCTATGGCCTGTGTATGACTGTGTATTTGTGTAAGAATGAATTTTTTCTAATTTTACTCGACAAAGGCTTCAATGATTTTCTTTAAATTTGGTACAGGTCAACTGCACGTATGATGCAGTATAATCTAAATCTTTTATCAGAAAGATTTTTTCTAAAAAAATAATTTTAAGGGTGTTCCGGGGGCGCCCACATAAACAAAATTTACTTGCTGCGCCATCAGAATTAAAGAGCGTAAGGTGGTAAATTCATATATTATACTGAAGTGGCACTTTAGAGGAAAGGGGATGAAATGGTTCCCGCCAAAAAAGAATTTTTTCTGGAAAAATGTTTTGAATAAAAGTGGTGGTGGTATTTACGTGTGCCAAGTTTAAAGAAAATCGTTGGAGCCGTTGTTGAGAAAATTATGAAAAACTGGAAAAAAAGTTCGATAGTCACATTTTTGGTTGATGGATTTTGCCAGAAATCTTCGTATCTGATGCGGTGGTAGTATCATCTAAACGGAACACCAAATTTGAGCTTCCTGCGACTTTTCATTTTTGAGTTATTCGCACAAACACACACCGACATTAGCTAAAAACATTTTATACGTATTCAGGGTCTCGAAAACATGTATTCTGGTGAAAACTCAATTTCTGATACGATCGAAGTGAAAAGCAATAAATGAACTATTTAAATAACAAGATAAAAAAAAAAAATGAATTTATAAAAGAAAATATATTTACAAAACTAAAATAGACATGTAGGTATGATGTTAAAAAGGTTTAAATGAGCAAGTTTATGATGCAATTGGAAAGTAGGTTAAGATAAAAGTATTACGTCACAAAGTGGTGAAGAGTAAAAATACAAAAAAAACAAGCTCGATGTGACCGGCGACTCCTTTTTCGGTGAGTTGGCCGCACCCCTCGCCAGCCGCCCATTATCTATGTGGGACTGGTCACTGGCCGGTGCAGGCCGTTGGAATATTTCTATTTTCTAAACAAATCAAGAAATTTTATTTCTCCACCATTACATTTTTGATTTTATCACTCCTACTGATACAAATGCATGCAAGATGCGCTGTATAGGCAGCCAGAAACAATCACTCGTTCTTAGGATGCATCTTAATGTGACTATGTCATGCCTCAGCCCTCTTGTAAGATCTCAGTTTATCTTTAACTTAACTCACAACTTTATGTCTAAAACACAGATTACCCAGAACCCTTTAAAATCTCCCTGTCCAAATGATATACACCAACCCTTCGTGTCGGATACAGTATTGATAGGTAAATGGAATATAAAGTTTGAGTCCATAGTGATTTTTCCTTCTTTGAAATATTTGGTTCAAAAAACTTTGGAGGGCTTCAAAACATAAATTTTCTGAAGAAAACTCAGTTTCGTAAACATGAAGCAATCGCGATGCTTTCTCCGCCAGGAGTAAGAGGCATTAAAAGTTATTTCATAACCACATTTAAACAATTATACTTCAACCTTTTATAATGAAATACAATTTTTATACTGGCACATTATTGTATTATCCTGATTTTGTTCGGGTATAGTGGAAACATCCGAAATATCTAATAACTGATTCAATTGTAGACACGACTAGTTCGTTTATAAAACTTTTGCAGCTGATTTGTGCGCATCAGATTCACCCCAAAATATGATCTAAGATAAAGAAAAGTTTACTCGGTGAAACGTACTGAATTCACAATTTTAAGAACTACGAGAAAATCTATCACAGAGAAAAAAAATCTGGTGTGAAACACTCACTCGACTTTCTCTTACTTAATCAAGAAATTTTCTTTAAATAATTGTAACGTTACAATGTTTAGTTGGGCTGGCCATAAAAATGGTGGTGGGGATTTTACTTGTACATCTGAGCGGTTAATTTGAACTGACTGTCAGACCTCCAGTACCACTCTATAATAAATTTTTTCAGGAAAATGTTTCAAATAAAAGTGACGTCTATGCAGCAAGCATTCCAAGTTAAAAAGAAAATCGTAACAGTTTAGAGAAAATCCAAAAAACTCAAAAACTTATTCTGTAAAATGGCACTTCCGGTTAATGGATTTTGCCCGAAATGGTTGTGTATGATGCTGCGGTAGTGCCTAAACGGAATATCAAATTGAGTTTCTTGCGACTTTTCATTTTTGAGATATTCTGTTAACACGCACACATACAGACCATTCGCTAAAAACACTGCTTTCGTATTCAGGGGACCTCAGAACATTGCATTCCCGGTGAAACACAAATTCTAAAATGTGGCGTCACGATCGTAATACTTCTCCTCTTAGTAGGAGTGAGAGAAAATAAAAACAACCTAATCAGAACAAACACTGGCATCTATATTATTCTATAGTAAAAACTTAAAGTGGACACAACATACTTGGATAACTTACTCAACGGGTTTAAAAACTCAATACTCAGGCAGGCGCAGTAGCATACTATCTAATTTATAAAATAGACGAAAGAAAAAAAACCTCAACTATTTAAACATAAAGGATGCATAATATGAGAGCGCGAAAAGATTAGCATTCAAATCGACTTATTATTATAAACAGTTTGTTACCTTCCCTTCTTCCAAAAAACAAGTTTCTACAGTAAAATAAACTAAATAATAAATAAAAAAAATACAACTACGAGGTAGTTATGTAGCGAGCGCACTCTATCAGTGTTTCACTAAAACTTTAGAAGAAATAAAAACATTTATTATGTTGGCATAGGTCCGGTCAGTGATGCCAACTGAGTATGGTTAATAATTAAGTGCTTCTCCCTGTCCCAATGATATATTGCAATATACCTTAGCTGTTATAATAGTAATTCATTTACTTCAAATTTATTACTTATGATATTTTTATTATTTCGGAGACAAGGAGGGCGGAATAGATAGAAAGCAAAATAAGAAACCTACTACATACATTCTTTTTTTTCTTTCTTGTCAGGTGATCATCCTACTTTTCGTCAATATTTTGTGTATTTAATAATAGATGTTTTTAAAATTCTTGCAGCAATTTCCATAACCTTAAAACTAAATCAGTTTGGCTTTGCTACAAAAAGAACTGAAATAAAGCTGTAAATTATAACCCCTTTAAAATTCCAATAATAGTTTTAGTGATGACATAAAACTGTTGATGATGACACATTTAATTACTGTTGACATTCAACCAGAATGGCAGAATAATTCTGCATAATTGTAGTGTGACACAATGGAGATGATTCATTGTTGGGTTCCTTGCAGATAAATATACATATTTACACATGAATATATCTCATTGCAACATACATTCCTGGTTTTTTAAATTTTGCAAAAAACATACAATACCCTATTTAGTACATCACGAAATATGTGATGCAAGCATCCAGATCTTACAAAAAATGGTGTGAGCCACACAACATTCCCTTACTCCAGTTTTCAAAATTGAAAGTGACAATTTTATAGTTAATATACCACATTTAATGAAATTCGTCAGAGTTCGTCGAAAACTGAAAAACTGTTCAGTAAAAGCGCACTTCCGGCTTACTAATTTTCTTGAAACTCGGAAATTTGACCATCTGTTTAATTCTAATTAATTTTATTTGGATGATAGAATTGTGTAATCAACTATGATAGCATTTTAAAGAAAAACATAACCCCACCCCTTCCCCAAAAGCCCCTTTAAATAACTTCATCAGGAGAAATGTTTCAAATAAAAGTTGTAGCTCTTTATATGTATAGTACACTTTGCTACTTTAAAGAAAATCGTTGGAGCCGTTTTCGAGAAAATACCAGAAAACTGAAAAATACATTTCAGTAAAAACGCACTTCCGGTCATCCGATTTTTTCAAACCCGGAATTTCAACAACATATTTAATTCTAATTAATATTATTTAGATGACAGAATTGTAGAGTAAACTGAAATAGCACTTTAGAGGAAAACCTAACCCCTCCACTCCTACAAAACTGCCTTTAAATGAATTTTTCCGGAGAAATGTTTTAAATAAAAGTGGTAGCTCTTTGTATTTGTACTTGATATGCCAAGTTTTAAGAAAATCGTCGGAGCCATTTTTGAGAACATCCCAAAAAAGTAAAAAAAAAAAATTAGTGGTACTTCCGGTTGAGGAATTTTGACAGATGATCCCATGATGATATTTAAACGGAATATCAAGTTTGAAATTTCTACGATTTTTCGTTTTCGAGCTATGGGGTTACTAGGAGTAAGAGGAAGTAAAATGTTAATGAACCTTTGGATAATGAACCCATTACTGCCCCAACAACAGAAAGTAGAGTTCTTGATCTCAGCCGGCAGCACAGGAGATCCACAGATTTCCCGGGGGGCGTATGACTTCCATGGATATAGATCTTAATCTAATTTCTTCCTTGATGCGTGTGGCCCCAAATGAAATCACCGCTGGTGCTCTTGGGTCAGTAATATTTTTTGGTCCAAACTGCACCATCCTGTCTACAATATATATCCAACTCTTTTGACTTGTTGTTAGACTGAAAATTCTGCCTAATACTATAATAGTTTTAATTTATTGCAGTTTTGTTACAAACTATTTAGCCATGAGTATTAGATTTAATAAATTCTAAATTGAAACAATCTTGTGGGAAACACTCACACAACTCCCACTGATTACTGGGCATTATAATTATAGAATTGATACATTTTCCATAAAATTGGATGCCAGGGGAGAAGTGATTACATTGCAGTCAAGAAAGCAGCGGCCAATTCAACAAACAGTCTGACCAAATTTCTTGAACATCGGCAAATGAAGGAACTACAGCCGACTTAGGTCGAAATTATACGAAAGTAATCGAGTACGTAAACGTTCAAAATACTATGAACTGCTGAGCAGTTATGAGGGATTATGAGTTAGCTGAGATAAAGTAGGAAAAAAATCTGGTGTGAAACAGTCACCACTTTCTCTTGCTGCAGTTTACAAGATTTGGTGACAAATTGTCTACAATCTACTAATGTTTACTAAATGTTCCGTTTGTATTCAATTTTATATTATCAACAAATCTAACTTGATCAAATGTCTTTTTGGAGGAAACCACACCCCCCTCCCACTCTCCCAAAAGTCTTTAAATGAACTTTCTCGGAAAATTCCCCACAAAAGTGAGAAAGGTCTCTGAATTCAAATTTACTATAACAAACTTAATGAAATCCATCGGTGTTTTATGGATACAATCGTAGAAAACTGGAAAAATTATTAGTATAAACGCACTTCCGGTCAACTGATTTTCATCAAACTCGATATTTTGACATCGTATTCAATTCTAATTAATTATTTAGCTACTAGAATTGCATAATAAACTAATACAGCACTTTGGAGGAAAACATCAACCCCACCCCTTCTCACAAAAGTTCCCTTAAATCAATTTTCTTGGAGAAGTGTTTTAAATAAAGTTATAGCTTTTTGGATGTGTACTTAATTTTAGTATATGTACTGTCAGATCCAGATCAATTGGTCGGAAGCGGGGAAAAACTGCGTTCCGTGGTTCAGAGCCTGTCCTGGGGATAATCTGTGGAGCAGGCCGCGCAGCTATTGGAGACTGGCTTTGAAGCAAGCACGTGGCGCTATGTGGGTGGAAGCCCAGCGGCTATATATGTACATAATAAGAGGATTATGTCAAAAATGTGTAAAAAGGAGGACTAAATTGGCCCTTAGCCTGAGTAGGAACCAGATCTTTCTGGTGACGGGGCTATTTACGGGTCATGGTAGGTTCAGAAAGCATCTGTACAAGGTGGGGCTAATAAGCTCGGAACCCTTGTGCACACTGTGTTAGGAGGAGGAGGAAACGGTTCCCTACCTGCTCTTTGATTGCGTAGCAATAACCAGCCAAATTGTGATATGATACCTTTGGCACATTGCACCCGAGGAGATAGTAACGCAAAATGATCTAGTGGTGAAAGACGTTAAACTCCTTAGGAGGGGAGAGTTCACCCACTGGAAAAAATCGGGCATGACACAATAAGCCTTTGTTGGCTGCAGTGCCGGGGTGTAGCCCCTCCCGTTGCGGGAAAAACTAAAATCTAAATTAAATGTGTAGTTAATGTAACAAAAATTAAAGAAAATCTTTGGAGCCTTTTACGAGAAAATCGCAAAAAAGAGAAAAACGTTCAGTACTTTAGATTGATTGATTCTGCTCCCAAACCTTATTATCAGGTTCCATGCTAACACTTAAACTAAATATCAAGCCCGAACGTTCCAGGATTTTCCGTTTTCGAGTTACGGTGACCACACGCACCCAATTTCTAAAAAACCACTTTTTCTGACTCAGGGGACCTCAAAATACCTACTTTCCTGTGAAAACTTGGACACGATCGCTATATTTCCTCTTATAGCAGTAAGAGAAAGTAACAATCCCAATTAGAATAATACTGTATATTGATAGATTTTAGAAATTATAATAGCGCCCAATAGTGAGCAAAAAGTGAACTAAAGCGCACATTGCTATGTAAGACATGCTGTTATTTATTATACTTGTCTGTATATATATATATATATATATATACGTGTGTGTGTGTGTTTTGTGTTGTGTTTGAGATCTGATAACAATGGTCTGCTATTTACCTGATTGTAGTAATAATAATAATAATAATAATAATAATAATAATAATATTTTGTTACACAGACAGTTGAAAAAGAAAAAAGATCTGTATGAACTTTCGTAGTTAAATCGTAAACTTGAGTTTGAAATCAGCTGGTTTAAAGTCAGGTCGATAAAAATGCGAATAGTTACCATATAATCAGATCTTTAGTAAATAAAGAAATACCAGATCGATATATGGAGAGCAGTGGCGTCCTCTATATGGACCTTCTACAATTACAACCAGTTTGAAACAAAGAGAAATAAAGCTACAAAAAAAAAATCAAGAAGACAGCCTGCGGCCTCGAACCGCCAATCTTTTGCATACGAAGATAGCTTTAAAAGTAGTAATCCCTTTTGGGAAACGGAGGATCCATCGTGTTCTTCCCAGCCAAGTCAGCAAGTATATACCCCCGCCAGTCCGCAGTTGGAACAACGTAAATATTTCTTATTTATCGGACAGCGACCGCTGATGGTGCAGAAGGGTTTAGGGTGGGGCAGTTTAACCAACTTAAACATGTAAGCTGCATTTTACTTGTACATAAACACACTCAACACACATACACACACACACACACACATATATATATATAAATAAATGTGTGTGTGTGTGTGTGTGTGTGTGTTACCGGCAAAGTGTGAATCTCAGGTATTGAATAGAATGCCTAGGCATATGTTATCTAGCTACTTTAGGCAAAGTAAGAAATATCCTTTTTATTTCATACCTGGGCTAGGTATTTTGTCAAGGCATTCTATAGAATGTCTACGTCGTCTTAGGTAAAGTATGGAAAGACTTAAAAACTATATCTAGTAATGGCCATATATAATTATGGCCTAGTTATTGATGCTAAATTTTAACGAAGGTATGCTACTATTTGTGGCCAATTGCATATAATTAGTAAACAGAAATCACATTCTACGTATTTTCTTTTATTATATTTTCGGACGAAACATTGGCATAATTGAATGTTTCTTTCTTTCGATCCTCACCAAATTTCTTTATTGCATTATATTTTCTTTCAAGATCTATTAATTTTTTTGGCATTAAAAGAGTGAATAAGCGAAAAATTTTATGCAAAATATTCACATTAAAAAGACCAGTTTTTAAACCAAAAATCAAGATAAAAAACAGACCCAACCAAAGAACGAATAAGACGAGTTTTCAAACTGTATGAAAACTTTTGGAGGCTTAAGTTCCTGGGTGGACGACACCGACAAACGAACATCAGCACCACAGTCACGCACACCAGACCTTCAGGATGTAAATAGTATTTACATTAGCAATAGATTAATGACACAAGCAAAAATGATAATAGATAATAGCCAAATTGACATAAAGAGAAAACCAGTGAAAATAATTACGAAACCTCAACATATGACAACCAACACACCGTTGCTAAGCGATTTAAATTACAAACAAAGCCAATAGAATTAAAAAATAAATTCTCTGTATTAGCAGCTCTTAAATGTTCAAGAAGACACTACACTTAACCAAACATACCAAAAATAAAAATACCCCCAATATTTCTACAAGACGCCGCTAATGTCCAGGAAATTACAAAAGACGTCAAACATATGACAAATCTGAATTCCATATTAAGCAGTGTAGCAATAAAATCAAAATTCAACTGAGTATATCTGAGGACTTCCGAACAGTTTCTAAATTTTATACAGTCGCAAAACTCAAATTTTTCACTTTTTTAAATCCTGAGGACTCTACCAAGCGTCTATCTGTAATATTACGAGGAGTTCCTTACTCACTAACCGAGCAAGAAATTGTCGAGGAACTCGCTACAAGCTACAAGGTATAAAAGTCACCCGTCTTCACAATAGAG
Source organism: Triatoma infestans (assembly GCA_011037195.1). Lineage (NCBI taxonomy): Eukaryota > Metazoa > Arthropoda > Insecta > Hemiptera > Reduviidae > Triatoma > Triatoma infestans. The sequence goes on from JAAEAF010000695.1 coordinate 671,379, forward strand.
GCAAACAGGCCCCCTCCCTTTGTGATGTGGAAATAGAGAATACTTCAAATTAAAAAAAATTTCCAATTAAAAAAAATTTTTAATTAAAAAGGCTTTGCTACGCAGTAATAATAGTTTTACGACACAAATCACGGCAAATACTGCAACGCATCAATTGCCACAGGGTATACAAAAACTTCTGCCACTTAGACCCTGATTGTGTCAAATGTGCAAGTGCCCACCATTTCTCAAAATGCCCACATAAAACCTTGGAAATACCAAAGTGCGTGAACTGTAGAGAAGACCATCTAGCCAGTTATAGACAATGCCCGCATCACCTACACCTAAAAAATAAATTACGACCTCCCAGGCATGAACAACAATCAACTAAAGACAAAACACCATTTGATAGCACTCCGGAGTCATGGCCGCCTCTACCAAAATCTGAAACCGTTATTAATGAAACTACCGGAGCGTCAATTTGGAAAACAAAACTACGTCTAGAACTAGCTAAAGATAATTCACTCACCCAGACACTCAGCAATCTTATCCTTCAAATAATACAGCCCTTCCTTCCGCAAATTACCTCATTCCTCACAAACTTACTTACGAATCTGCTGCAAAACAATAATGGCAAACCATAATTATCCATCCATCAGCAACATAGAAATACTAAACTGGAACGCAAACGGCCTGAAGACCAAAATTTCAGTCTTCAACGAATTCCTGAGAAGATACCAGCTTGATATCGCCTGCGTGACTGAAACACATTTAACCCACGACAAAGTTAAAATCTCAGGATATAAAGTTTACAGAGCAGACAGGCCTACGGATCTTGCATCAGGTGGCGTTGCTGTTATTATCAAGCGCACTCTCAAATACAACGAACTACCTCCATTTAGACTGCAAACTCTCGAATGTGTCGGCTTGTGTCTCTATCCTGCACAAACACCGCTTCACATCCTCTGCGCCTAACTCAAACCAAGCCTTCTTCTCAAGAAAGAAGACCTTCAGGATATATTTTCAACCACTCCTACAATACTGCAATACGGGGACCTCAACAGAACACAAGATCTGGGGATGCAGAACTACCAATGCCAACGGACGCAGACTACTAGACTTTACAAGTGGCCTCGCGATCTTAGTAAATGCACCTGACGAACCGACCTTCTTTCCTACCTAATGAAATCACTCTCCAGACATTCTAGACATTATCCTTACACGAAACTTAAACACTCCATTGTACCAGACTGTTTTAGTGAACCTTGATTCAGACCATCCCCCCGTCTAACTACACTACAAGAAAACTTCTACGGTGAGCCGCCTCTCCCAAGATTGATTGCAGTAAACTTGACTGGGATCTTTTAGAAACGGACTGAACGACAAAATCAAAATTGCTCGGAATTTAACGACAACAGAACATATTAACTCAGCCATCGGGCAACTTGTAGACACAATCTACCAGTGCGTGAACAACGCAACATACCACCCATATAACAACCAAAGACCTCATTCACGTGCTACATCCCCAGTGACATACTGAAACTGATCCATGACAAAAATAGACACAGACGAATTTGGCAACGCACCAGGAATCCAAAACACTCTATAACCGACTGATGAGACAAGCTAAATAGGCGCTGGACCAACTAAGAATTGAAAGATACCAAGAATACCTACAAACACTTACGTCTAACAGCACAGACCTTTGGAAAGCAACGAAACGAATCACAAAACAGTACACATCGCTCCCTGCCCTAAACAATGGACTTCAACAGGCTATATCTGACCGCGAAAAATCTGACCAACAGCATGTCAGAAACATGACCAACCAACAAACTGACCACCTTGCAATAACTTCTTATCTCGAGCACAACATACTGCAAAACACGTAATACAAGTCAAACAGACTATTCTGACTCCCTAACAAACGGATACCAGGCGACGACTTAATTCAAAACTTGGTTATAAAAAAACCTGACTGACAAAGGAGTAGTGTACTTAACAAACTTATACAACTGCTGCCTGCGTATTGGTTACTTCTACAAGAACTGGAAAAACGGAGTGGTAATAGTTTTCCACAAAGCTGGAAAACCAAAACACGCTCCCTCCAGCTACCGACCAATAAGCCTTCTTAACACACTTTCAAAACTCTTTGAAAAGCTAATACTGACGCGACTGCAGCCTAGCAGAATGTAAAACAATACCTTCTCAACGATTTGGCTTCTGAAAATCATACTCAACGACCCAGCAATTACAACGAATAATAGAGCAAATAGTGAACGGATTTGAACAGAAACAGTACTCGACAGTCACCTCATTGGACGTTGCTTCCGCATTTGACACTGTATGGCACGCCGGACTTCTCTACACACTAGACTGCATCCAAGCACCACTTGACTTTTAGGCAATACTGACTTCATTTCTAAGCGGACGTACATTTGAGGTAATAGTAAATTCTACCCTCAGTCCTCGCCGAAACATTAATGCAGGGCTCCCTCAGGGATCGGTTCTTAGCCCCAATCTATTTACAAATTATACACACGACATACCTACATTCAATACCTCTGTTCTGGCTACTTACGCAGACGACACTCTCCTTCTTTCAAGACATCGCAACCTTATTGACTTACAAACTTTACTAGACCAGATAACGGACGGGTTCCACAAATGGAGTCAACGTACAAAAGACACAGGCAAACATTTTCACTCTTAGACGAATACAACCAGCAAAAACACTGAAAATTGACAACAATGACATACAGTGGAAGAAAGCAGACGAAACACTTAAATTTCTTGGTCTACAGCTCGACACAAGGCTCACTTGGACTCCGCACATAATATTAAAATTAAGACAAGCCTATCAAACCTTTAGGTTCTATCCATTGTTTAACAGACAGACGCCAATTAAACCGCAATGCTCCAGACTACTCTATACCTCTATACTCAGACCTATACTGACTTCTGCCTGTTCCGTATGGATAGGGGCTTCGAAGACTGCAATGTACAGATTGCCAACCTTCTAAAATAAAGTCCTAAGCATCGCCTTGGGAGCACCATGGTTTATACGTATCGAGCAAATCCACTGGGAACTGAACATGCCAACAATTAAAGACTTCATAGGCAAGACAGCAAACAGATTTTTATAAAACCTATTAACTGCCGAAGCTGGAACAGATTAAAATCTCGGGCAGAAGACATGCCGACGACGACTGAAACCGAAACTAGCACAAGATATCCTGTATCAGACAACAAATTCGTGACTTATCTTATATAAATAATATTTATTAACAATGTACTACCACTTTTGTTATGATTTATGACTTTAGGTTTGTGAGGCAGAAAATAAGCTGCCGGGCAAGTAAAAGTATTTTTCTTCTTCTTCTTCAAACGAAAAAAAAAATAATTCTTTTATATAAATAATATTCAACAATGCAACTACTTGGTGCTCATTAAGAGGATTTAAGTTTTGGTTTTTTCAATTAGAAAATAAGTTAAATTTGCTACTTCATTTCCATTAATATAATTTTACTTAAACAGGCTTATTTTTTTATCTTCTCGCGTGTGTTTGAGCTCTTCTCGACCCCAATCCATCTTGCCCACTGGGCCGTATGTCCTCTCCTCCCTTCCATAGCTGCTGCTGCGCTGGTATAAGTGGAAGCATTACGGAGAGAGAAACAAGAGGACCCAAAACAAACCGCTCCGAGGATAATGTGTTCTGACCATTCTCGGTTCCGCTGAATGCTAAAAATTTAACTAGTATTGTAAATATACTACGGACCGCATAGTCCCTCTGTAAGTGGTCACTGACTTTGTTGGTTTTTCCTTCGCTCATAGGTGTATTAAAGATCTCATAGTATCTCAGATGTTGGAGAAGAATATTGTTTTATTACCCGGATACTTGGTGTATCTGGAGGGGGAATAAATTTTAAAAAGCTGGTGTGAAACTCTCATACGTCTCATACTCTAATTAATATAATTTAATCAAGAAATTTTCTTTTAGATTGCAACGTTAGAATGTTTAGTTGGGCTGGCCATAAAAATAATGATAACAATTTTACGTATATCTTATATGGAGCGCTCTATGCCAAAATCAACAAAACTTGTCAAATATAAATATGATCTAACTGACAGACCTCAATACCCCTCTAGAATTAACAGTTTCAGGCAAATTTTTGAAATAAAAGTTATTAGATTTGTATCTGCGGTTGAGCCATTCTAAGTTTAAGGAAAATCGTTGTAACCATTCACGAGGAAATTCCCAAAAGTTCAAAAGCCTATTTTGTAAAATCATACTTCCGGTCAACCGACTTTCTTTAAATTTGGAATTGTATCAATAATTCTAATGTGTATTAATTTTGCTTAGGTGGTGAAATCATATACCTTACTTAAGTGTACTTTAGAGGGAAACATAACGCTAGTGTTGCCCCCCCACCCTCCAAAAATAATTTTTCCCTGGAAATATGTACATGTAAAAGTCGTAGGTATTGATTCATAGACAGTGTACGAAGTTTAAACAAAATCGTTGGAATCTTTTTCTTTTAAATCACGAAAAACTGAAAAAAAAAAAAAAAAAATCAATTCAGTAAAGACGATCTTCCGATTGATGGATTTTGCCCGAAATTTTCGTGTCTTCATGCGGTCGTACTACCTGAATGGAATAGCAGGTTTGAGCTTATTTTTCAGATGTTCTATTAAAACAATCACACACAAACAAACTATTAGCGCGAAATTTTTTTTCGCATTCAGCGGACCTCAGAACATATGTTTCCGGTGAAAACTCAATTTCCAATATTTGGCACGATCGCAATACTTCCTCTAACAGCAGTTAGAGTCAGTAAAAAAACAGCTAGTGTGAAACAATCACACAACTTTCTCTTTCTCCAGTTTTCAAAATTGTGACTGACAAATTGCGTAGTTAGTATACAAAATTTAATGAAATTAGTCGGTGTTTTTCGTCGGAGAAAATCGCAAAACTGAAAATAACTATTCAGAAAAAACGCCCTTCCGGTTTACTAATTTTCTTGAAACTCGGAATTTTGGCCATCTATTTATTTATAATTAATTTTGTTTAGTTGGTAGAATTGTATAATCAACCATGATAGCACTTTGAAGGAAAATCTAACCCCTCCCTAACCCAAAAGTGCCCTTAAATGAATTTTTCCAGAAAATGTTTATAGTAAAAGTTGTAGATCTTAGTATTTATAGTTTTTAGTATATTCAAAGTTTCAAGAAAATCGTTGGAGCCTTTTTTGAGAAAATCGCAAAAAAACATTAAAAAACCGTGGTACTTTCGGTTGAGGATTTTGACAGATAACCCACTGTCGGATCTTTGATGATAACCCACTAAACGGAATATCAACTGAACTTTCTAAGATTTTCGTTTTTGAGCTATGCAGTTCACACACATATACACACAGACCATTTTCTAAAAACCGCATTTTTGGATTCAGAGGACCTCAAAATGTGTATTTCGGTCAAACTCGATAGCGAAAATTTGAACGGCTACAATAATCAACTGTTTGAAAACATATGATTCAAATTATTATTATATATATATTATATATATAATTTATTATTTATTTATATTAAAAATTAATTAATATGAATTAATTATTAATTATAAATCAATAATTTATATTAATTTATAATTAAAAAAGCTCTTATATATATAAGCTGGTTTAATTATAAATCATATGTTTATTCAATTGAGCCGTAAACAGGCGGAGTTGAATTTATGTAGCCCAAGCTGCAGTATCAAAATACAAATAACATTTATTATTGATTCCGTTGTAGCATGCTTCATTGTTTTGGTTCTGACCGGTTTCGGATTCTCATCCATCGCCAGAGTAAGGTTTGCGATCAATTCGTGTAGAGGGAAGGGAATAGCTAAGTGGTTAGCGTACTGGACTCCCGCGCAGAGGATCCGGGTTCGAGTCCAGATGTCCTACCCTTAGATTTTTTCTTCCTAGGAGCCTCTACAGCTCACTGTCCGGTGATGGACAATGTTGTCTGTAACGAGGAACACTGACCGGAGGCCAGCAGTGCACTGAGAAGGCTCCGGGCGCCAGTGACCATAGACGTTCACGCGCCAATGACCATAGATGTTCACGCGCCTTACATTAAAAAAAAAAAATCGTGTAGAGAGATGACTTCAACTATATGTTTATGTCACAACTACAGTGGTTGATTCTATTAGTTATTGGATACAGTCAAACAGTGTGGTTTATTTCATATGCTGATAAAATCAACCAGGTTGGAAACCAGTCAGAACCGAAAAAATTAAGCATGCTACGACGGATTAAATCATAAATGTTACCCAGTATGCGGACTCAAGCACATTATTCTCAAACAAAATGTACTTATTTAAAAAACATTAGTCAATCAGAAGAGAAATAACTGCGCTAAGGGGAAGTTGTGTGAGTGTTTCATTCGGACTTTTCTTATAGGAGGACATTAATGAAATCAAGGTAGTGTTGAAGAACGAATGACTGGGAACGAATTTTATCGAATATATAATTATCGATATTGGCATTCAATATACAAAAATTAAACATCTAAATAATGTGGATAGAAATGAAGACACCCATACTGCTTGGTATTGATTGAAGTCCGATAGCTGTCAGAGAGGCACTAGTTTGAATTTAAAAGTCATCATAAATAAGTAAAAAGTAATGTTTATAAATAATTCAAATCATGAAAAAGATCGTTCCTGCAATCTAGGAAGCATTAGCATTTTTATAAAACAAAGTAAACAGCCTGTATAACCTTCAACGTTGTTGTCGTCTCTCTATTGTTCAATATAATAACTATTACAGAAATCTCTATTGTTTGCTGGAGTGGAAATAAAATGGAAATTAACAAACAAATACAACGGCAAACAGGTTGGATAGGCGCAACTTCAAGAACAAATTTGGGGCAAGGTTCTCCTCTACAGAGCATTGCGACACTGTTCGTTTTAGTGATGTGTGTGTGTGTGTATGTGTGTGAGAGAGACTGTAAACAGCCACCGCCAGGTTAATATCTATCGCCCTACTTTCTGTTCTTGATAGAACTTGTTTACCCTACCACTATCAATAAATTTCTTCGCTGTTATGTACATAATACTTGAACTAAGTCCTCGTCGAGGGACTTAGTTTACTTTCATTTTTTTTCAATTAATTTCATAAACATTATATAAGAAATCATTTTGAGAGTATTGCACTAACTTAGGTATTTTATCTTGTAAAAATCCAACGCATGTCCCAATTAAGACTACTCCTTACTGCAATAAGTTTTAATCCAAAAAAGGAGTTTATTAAAGACATCTCATGCACCAAGAATTCAAAGAAAGTTGTCCAAAAACAATTTGTCAAGGATAGCATTTCAATTAGACCAACATACAAAATGTTAAGCCTAGAATTTGCTAGACAAATCCACAGGTTATATCCTTAATCTGCTATGGAATAAGGAAATTTGCTCTTACTCTTCATATGTCAGAAATAGAGTAAACCAATAACAATCGAGACTGATAACTTTCGAAACCTCCTTTAATGTTGACATGAAATAGCTACACGTTTTGCTTTAAACAGCATATACAGAATCCTATGACTTTTATTTCAGAATTGGGGGGGGGGTTGATTTTTGAAGGATTCATTATGCTTTCTCCTAAAGCTCTATTTTAGTTTAACATCCTGAATAATAAAAAACACTTGATTTTCCGGAAGACCACACCCGGAAACTCAAGTGTTAAAAAAATAAACCTTTAAGGTACATTGAAACGCAGAATTGCAAGTTTGAAGAAAATCGATACCAGAAATGCGATTTTTTCAGAAATATGTTTTCTGATATTTTTGATACTTTCGCGTGAATACGGCTCTAATGATTTTCGTACAAGTTAGAATGGTAATTGCAAACTGCACCTACCCCACCCTCTTTATAGAAAACATTTTTTTTTTGCGGCTCACAGAAGCAAATTTATGGTCCTCCCCCCACCAAATTGAAATATGTGTCGAAGACAATGAATAGCGAGTTCCATAGACATTCATTCAGTGAAATACCTATCTTATTTTTCTTTTACTCTCTCAGCTCCAGCATAAAAATGTCTAACCGGAAATGCATCAAAAGACTGTTTTAAAAGGAGAATAGACGGCTGTTAAGATAGAAAATCGGCTGTCTCGAACCCAGAGCAATATAAATTGATCTTCGTTTGTGTGTGTGTTTGTCTGCAGACTATAAAGTATGCAGAGACTGATATCAGAGCATAATTTAAAGACTAGATATTTTCCATAGTTTTATGGCAGACTCCAACATAAATAAAAATAATAAATACACAATGGCGAACACATTAAAATATATAATGCAGCTTGGCTTTATATATATAAAAGCTACGCATTATAAATTCCTCACATTTAAATATATAGTCCTTTAACATTTATGACATCACCGGCATGTATTCCCTCTTCGCCAGAGAGGTTGTATTAAGTGGTAGGTTTTAAATCTTATACGTGGTGAGCGCTCATTCCAAAGCTATATAATCCTGCACTCTGTCGGCCCAAAACTATTTTAAAATATTTACTACTAAACCGAAACCTCTCCCGTCCTCTGGCCAGATATAATATAGTGGAATGGTATACCTATATATAAAAAGTAGTAAGTGCAATGCCAGTTGAATGTGAATCAAGCTGGCCATGAAAATATAGATAAGACAGAGAGCTGGTAACACTACTTTGAAATATACTTGTGAGATCTATTAAGAAGGCTGTGGCTGTGGAATAAAGTACTCCAGCTATGAAATTTAACCAAATAAAACGGTAAAATGGCCGTCTAAGTAAACAAAAACTGAAGGTTTTTCATAGTTTTAATCTCGCTCATTTTATTCGATTAAATTTCATTAAAAGATAGCTTGATATGGAAATGTTCAGTGGTTTGGTAAACGGACGTTTCTCCCATATTGCAATAGGCTTCTTCAGAGTAATTATTGGCTTGAGTACTAGACCAACAACACTCAAGTTAAACCATATTAGTCTAGAATCCAAGCCAAACCACTACCCTGTAGACGTCAATCGTAATTATGCGTAATATTGGTGTATACCAAAGTACCTACAAGCGGTCTCAACACGAAGACTTTAATGTTCTGCAGTTAAAACGTGAACGCCTGATGTCCTAGCTCGGCTCACAACAACTCTAAAATAATTTTCTTGGGAAGAGTGTTTGAAATAAAAGTGTACCACATTTGTACGTTTAGTTTAAAGGAAATGAATTGAAACCATTTTGGAGAAAACAAGGGGAAAGCCGAATCATTCAATCAGTAAAGTGGATTTTTCATCCAAATCTTATTATTGTCAGCTGTCTGGTAGAATCTAAATGAAATAATCAAGTTTCAAATTTTTGGGATTTTTCGAATTTAAAGTATGCTGAACCATATGTACATAGATTCAGAAAGAGAGAGAGCGGGGAAGGAGATTGCTAAAAACTACTACTTTCAAACTCCAGGGACATCAAAACATGTATTTCCGGTGAATAACTCAGTTTCCAAATTAAACTGAACTAAAAAATAACGGTATATTCAGCACGACAAAACTGTTGCAATTAACGGAAAAATAGGTAATAATCGTTACAATCGTCGAACGACAAATTAACTGTGCCAAACGACAATAATTGATACTGCAGCAAATTATATTGTCCGCACAGAAAAATTTACTTTACTTGTAATTCTTTGGTTTTAGCTGCATTTTCTATCACTTTATCGTATAAAATTACACAATGAATGTAAATAGCGATCAAGTGGCTGGTCATTATTGCTTCACTCTCTCCTTCTCGTTCGGGGAAAAAAGAAAGTAGTAAATCGTAAAAAATTAAAAAAAAAATGAAACAAAAAAAATAATTATACCGATATTAAATAATTTCGGGGATTTTTATCCGTCGTAAATGCATATTTTTGATGTTAGTGGCCGGTTTCGGATTTTCATCTATCCGCAGAGTAAAGTTGTCAAGTTCGTGTAGTGAGTTGACTTCAACTTAATGTTTCTGTTATACATTACACTTGTTGATTGTATGCGGGAGGTTATAATCTTTTATATTGTATTAACTTATATAACCGTATTAACCTCAAACATTTAACCTGTTTAACATCAAAATGATTAACTTATGACTAACATCAAAAGAATGCATGCTAGGACGGTTAAAATCCCAGATGTTATCCAGCATTGCGGATCCATCCTCTTATCAATTAAACAATTTACTGGCAAAGATAATGATATTTATTAAAATAGTGTATTATTAATCTAAATAAAATAATATTACGCATTATTATATATATATATATATATTAATTTATATTTTAATTCACTTTTTTATACAAATAAGAATTGACCCACGGGCTGGAAGTAAAACTATGCCAGGTTTGAATTATTTATCAAAAAGTTTGGCCGTCATTGTTCCACACGTTTGTTGTACGTTTGTGTAAGTGTATATACACTTACGCTATTATCAGCATTATGATCACAAAAATGCACAACAACGAACGCAATTAAAATGAATGTGATAAATATAACCTAACATAAGTAACAAAAAGTACAAAGCCCATGAGATAGATTAGAATTTCGTTCACTTAATAATATTTCTGATATATATCTCATTATTTAACTAAATGTTTGTCGCTTCATTATTAAATTTATCGTTCTATGAATATTTTGATATGCTTTTCTTTGTCTGTCGTTCCTCATTATAAATTTGTCTCGTTCATAAAAGCTATTTTGTTGGGCCGGCATACAACACATGCATCTAAAAGACGACTGCATGCAATCTTTCTCCTCACAGCAGTAAGAGAAAGTAAAATAAAAAACGCTATATATATATGATCTCGAAAGGTTCAATTTTTATTCCGGTAAGGAAGAATGAAAGTTTGTAAGTATGGCCGTATTGCTGGGGGGGGGGGGGGACAACATCCTCTACTAACACGGATTTAGATGGTGTGAGAAAGCGAACCAGGAGTTCGTGCTCATGTAGAGAAGTGTTCGTCAGATCTGAGAAGAGGCGAGTCCTGCTGCAGGCTGTTTCACTTTCTGCACCCGTCCAGCCCGTCCCCACTACTAGTAAAAAGCGCCGAATTCACATGCGCGTGACTGATAGACATACACGATCCATACTTAAACAAGCAACAAAAAATTAACCTAAATATTATAAAGCTGATTTCTATATTCGAATTGTTGGTATGAACAATTTTAGAAACCAGAAAACAAATTAGAAAGAGAACTCACAAACATAACGGCACTTTCTATCGAGACTTGTATTAATTAACTACCAGCTGATTTAATTAGGTGATACAATATTTATATTGAGAAGGAACTGCATTTGTTTTCTCCTCTTTTAAAACAGAGACAAAAAAGTCAAACTGACAGTTACTACCCTTTTTTTTGCTTTCTCTTATTGCTGTAAGAGGAAGTACTTGATCGTAACTTTCGAAATATGGGTCTAAGTCCCTCAAGGGGACTGGGGCGGGGGTGGTTGGTCTAAAGATCACGCACTCGGAACCCATGCGTAAGTTTCCTAGCATCTTCCTGGCGGAGATATATGCGATTGGAAGATGCGTTCTATTTAACTTCGATAGGGGATATAGGAATCAGGAGATTGTAATCCTTTCCTATAGCCAAGCAGCCATTAGAGCATTGAGTGCGTCAGTTATCAGCTCTAAAATGGTCTGGGAATGCCTAGATAAACTTAATAACCTAACTTAATAACCGGAGTAATAAAGTTACCCCTTGGTGGGTGCCGGGGCATGTTGGCATTGAAGTGAATGAGATGGCCGACGCCCTGGCAAAGATACGACCCCGCTTCTAGGGCCGGAACCTTTTTGTGGGGTCAGCGACCAGTTTCTGTCGGAAGAACTTAGGAAGGAGGAGGAGGCGAGGAGATCTCAACTCTGGTTACTCCCTCCCCGGTTTGCGGCAGGCCAAGATCTGCCTGAGAAATTATAACTAACGGAGTTCGGAGGGCTGCATCGGCTTGAGTAAGAACAAGCTCCGCGTTCTTACGGGTTTCCTCACGGGGCATTGCCGACTTAGGAGACACCTGGTGAAGCTGGGTTTGGAAAGTGACAGCTCATACAGATTGTGTGGGGAGCTGAAGGATACTCCATTACATCTCCTCATAGACTGCGAGGTTGCGACAGAGAAGATTCAAGAACTGGGTCGCTGCCAGGTGGAGGAGGGGGCTCTGTAGAGCCCGTCAGGATATTACGATTCCTCAGGGATCTTAACCTGATGGAGGTTTTGTAGAACGGATGTTTAGTTGGGACATCTGTTCGGGTGCTATGGGCAAATAGCCTACGGCGCCCAGGGGACACAACACAATAGATCGAAAGGTTGCAGTGCATTGGACCCACCCTTCAAAAGAAAAACTTTCGAAATTAAGTTTTCACCGGAAACACTGTTCTAAAATTGCCGGAGTAAAAAAAAAATGATTTTAGCGTATTGCCTCAGTAAGAAGCCGCCAACTGGAAGTTGCGACTGAATGGTCTCTTTTCCAATTTTCCACGATCTCCTCAAAAACCTGATTACCTGGTACGCTAGTCTAAATAAACATTATAAACGTTGCAATTTTAAAGAAATTTTTTTAAATTAAATTATAAGAAACGGAATAAGAGGAAGACGTATGAGCATTTCACCAGATTTTTCACGATCTTGATGCGTCCTGTTCTAATAATAAATGAAAGTCACAGCTTCCAATATTTCTATAATTAAAAAAATTTGTCACTCCTGGCTTTGGCAACTTATTTGTCTCAAACAGCTGATTTAAATAAAACAAAGTAAATAAATTTATCACTTCAATTAAATACCGTTTTTCCTATATCTGTATTAGAAACGTCCTTGGCGAGGTTATTCCGATTTAATGACGTCATGTCACGCTTTGTCCATTCAGTATTTCATCTATTCAAAAGAGCCGCTATATTGACATCAATTAATACCAACTATTTAAATAAATAGTTGTTGTGGTGGTTGGTATTAATATTGGTATAAAGAATATTTTAAATAAGTATTCTTTATTTAAGAAAAAAAATGTGAATAAAATTAATTAAGTGGCTCAATCTACCGACGAGATTTGTTGTAACAACAAACTGACAGACATTCTTTTTGTTTTAAACAGATTTAATAAAAATTTATGAAGAAAGAAAAAAATATAAAAACATGGCTGAAACTAATTACAGATATCTGTCACAAACCTTAAACAAAATCGTTAAAGAATAAACAAAACAAAAAAAATACATATAAATAAAAATTTATAATTCGGAAAATAGCGCATAACACATGGATGACGTCATGTAGCTGTCACGTTTTTGTATGGGATTGGCACTGTGAATGTTTGAGGCGTGGTTCGTGGAAGAAAAAAAAACTTTGCATGTTTTATTAAGTAGTGAAGTTTTAAGTATTACTCCAAACAAAATCTTACTTTCTGTTACTATTGTTAAAAGAGAGGAGATGTTGCGATCGTGGTTTTAAAATTTATCGAAATTCGATATCGGTAACTTTTTATCTCCATCATAAACTATTTCCTTTTGCGGCAGTTAAGAGAAAATAATAATAATAATAATCAAAAATGAGCAATATAACTCTAATACTGAAAAAAGTGGCGGTGGTGGTGTCGGCGGCGGCGTGGGGATAAAAATACTTAACGTTTTTCTATGAAATCTCCACTTATTTTTAATTGGTCAGCTCTTTTTCTATTATATAATTTTCACTCTTTAATTACTTTACAATAAAGGAAATCATCTGTGAAAATAATAGTAATAAACATCTAGAAAAAATACTGATTGTAACGTCCTAAGTGTTAATTATTACATTTTATAACGTTAATTAGTGTTTGTTTAATTAATAATTGGGGGGGGGGATTTACTATGGCGGAAGGTGTAATAAATAATTAGGAGCCAGGCTAATGTGGTTGGCAGCCCTGACTGCTAGTTGTGGTGTTTAGTAAGTGTTAATGTATGTTATTACGTAAATTGTATTGTTATTACCACGGTTATAGTGGTATGTTGGCCAGCCTGACTGAGCCAGCTATCGTCCTATAGTAAGCAACAAAACACGGGCCATTTCAGGAAGATACAACTGAATATTGTACGAATGAGTTGGTACATGATATACTATCCTTACAACGGTGGGGTTTTACTATATCTATTCTATTTGAATAATTTATTGATTAGAAACGTCCGGATAATTTGTATCCAGTCCAAGGGTATACATTTCATAATTTTGCAGGCATAAAAGAAATATGGCCAGTGTTCAAATCCGTTGAACCTAAATTTGTTGCAACTTAACTACCTCTGCAGTACAGAGTGCGAACGGTTCCGGGTTGTGAGTCTCAGGTGGTTCAAAATTCTTCTCTGAAGAGCTACGTTCACCTCAAGTCGGATAAAGGGATGTTTAAGCACGGTTTTACTCCAATGAAGCACTGGGATTGTGTCAACAAGACAAGGTTGTCACTCTCTCTCTCGCTCTGGAGGCTGTTTTGCATCTGTTTTCCATAGAGATAGAAACCCCTTCGTTTGACGCATTAAAGACCAGATAGAAAAATGCCACTCAACAGCACATGAGGTGATGCCATAGAATAATCACTTCCACTACCGTAAGCTAGGGAAGGCAACCTGTGATTGGCTCCAGTAGACCAGGCATATCCTGCGAATTAAATCTGGGGCATCGGGATTTTAGATTATGAGACTCTTCCGCTCAACTCATAACCTCAATTATTAGAGTTACTGTTTAAACCACTAACTACTTGAAGCATTTGCCTCGGTAGATGCTCTTGGTCCAATTGTAAGTGGAATTCTTATCTACCTATGGATACCCGTGAAAGGTGTTTATATCTGCTCGAAAAGTGAGGCTGTGTTGAAGGCACTAAGTTCTTGTATCTTCACCTCTAAGTTAGTATTGGAACATTCCAACAGACTGGAAAACTTGTCCCTTCAAGGATGTTGTTATAGGATCATGTGCGAATCATAAGAAATGAGGAGGTAGATAGGCTAGCTAAACTAGGCACCGCTCTCTCCTTCATGGTTCCAAGCATGCTGTTGACTTGTCCTAGGCACATGTCTGCAGGCGCTTCCAGGCATGGCCGGCTTCACAGCATTAATCCCTGTAGATGAGTTCTTGGGTTGTCGGCATGCTCATTGGAAGTCCGGACAGAGCTAACGGGGAGATGTTGCTATGTCTTCTACGGACATTTTTTCTCAGACATTTGGTCCGGATCTCTTACTGAGCATAGTGGTATAAGGTGACATCTTTACGTCTCATGCCAGACCCCGTCTGATCTTTGGTGGGAACAGATAGCTGTGGAAGAGCTTAAGCTGATTCCCTTTAGGGCTTTGGTCCGTTATTTACTTTGGATATATGGGGGAACGCAGGGTTTGGTTGCTCCCCCCTCTTTTGAATAATCATAATAAATCGTCAGGAGTCCAAATGAACATCAAACATCGATATTTATAGAACGACAACATAATTTTACTATGGGATTAATTTATTTAATGATATATATTTATTAATGATTATTTATTCATTTGGTGAAATTATATTATTCAATGGTTTGGTATTAATTATTTGTGTATAATAATAATTACCATCTTATTAAGTGCGATATACAATCATATGATTAGATATAAAAAAAAAAAGACAAAAAACATCCAAGCCGTTCTACAAAGGAGGAAGGTTAAACAGTGTCAGGTTAGGCAATGCGGCCTGCAGTACACTTCTTAATTAGAAGGTAAAAAGGATGTTTGGAGCCGGTGGTTATATAGAGGCGTGTGTTGCTAACACACAGACACACAGAGCTCAGCAACATCAAGTCAAGTAACTACCCACCAACAACAAAGAACTTCTTCTTCTACATGGGTCTACACGGATTGTTGTTATCTACGCGAGCAGCTCCGGCACGGCCTTTGCCAGCCGCCACCACACTAACCAACAACCCACATGCACACAATTACTACTACTACTACATACCATACTGGAAGATAAAGACTCCACATGGCCGGGTCTGGTAGACTGCCCCAATGTTTGTGCCGTTGAACCGGCAAAAAATAAACAAAAAACCAGTGCTGCCACAACACCTTCATTAAAAAAGCGGAAAAATAAAAGAGTTTTACACGAAAGTTGAACACAAAGAAGACGATCACGGACAAAACTTGTTTGATTAACTAGTTGATTGTTTTTTCCGTTTTGTTGAGGGCGGGGCAAAATTTTTAACAAAAATCTCGCTTCTTCATGTTTGCTTCCTGTTACGCTAAGCGAAGGACACTGCGATCGTGTTCAAATTTTCTTATTAAATTTTCACTGAAATAATTTGTTCGAGCCCTTGATTACGTAATTTGTTCGAGCCCTTGATTACGTAATTTGTTCGAGCCCTTGATTACGAAAAAAAAAATCTGGTATGAAACACTCACACTACTTTCTCTCTTACTGCGATTCACATAGTTATAATTGACTAATTCTGTTCAAACATATAATTCTTATTAGATGTTTAGTTGTGTTCGCGATACCTGTGGTAATGGGGGGGGGGAGAGAATCTAAACTGTATAAAAAAGTCCTTTTTTAAAGAAAGCAACCTTCCCCCCCCCCACAAAACCTATTTTAAATGAATTTACTGGGAAAACTAATAAAAAAAAGTGATAGATCTCTGTATGGATGGTTAGTATAACAAGTTCTTATATCACTTCTTTATGGACTCAACGTCTTTATGGACAAAGTGGCAAAAAACTGAATAAAAGAAACTGTTCAGTTAAGAGGCACTTCCGGTAATAAATTTTCTTCAAAATTGGAATTTTGGCATCAAATTTCATTGTAATTAATATTATGTAAATGATATAATACATAGAAACAACCTTTGGAGGAAAACAGAAACCTACCATTCTCCAAAAAACCCTCTTAAATGAAAAGTTGTAGCTCTTTTATGTGTTGCTAATTTGTCCCAAGCTTAAAGAAAATCGTTGGAACTATTTCGAGAAAAGCGAAAGAAAACGGAAAAATCCTTGCAATAAATGTCGATTGCGGTTGACCTTTTTTAACCAAAATCTTATTGTCAGGTCCCATGAAATTAAATATCAAGTTTGAACTTTCTGCGGTATTTTCAGTTTTAGAGTTATGATAACCATACACACCCACACACAGACCAGAACCACGGAAGCTGGAGAAGTGTATATCCGGTGAAAATTCTATAACGAAAATTTGCCACATTGCTTTTACCAGCAGTAACAAAGTAAACATGTTTTTGATGAACGTTTTATGCGTGTTGTTGTTCGCTCCACTGTTCTTTTTGACCTTATTATTCTTTAAATGGACGATTCATCCAAAACCTAAATCATCCTAAGCATAAAATTTGACAAAATTCGGTTTTGAAACAATGATGCCAGATTTGGGCTCAAGTTCCCACTTATCACACCTACTGTTCGTATGTTTGTGGAGCTGCTGGTTACTGAGCAATCGATTATACAAGCAAAAGCACCAGATGGCAGTAACTACTGATCTTCTAGGTCGCAAATATTTGACTTTATAAAGCCCTGCCAGTATGTTCACATCTACTAGCACTGCGGTATCACTAACGCCTGACTGAATTACCTCGGAACCAAAACAAGAAAAAAATTCTTCATTTTCTCTCGGAACATTGGACTGGTAATCAAAAGTGGCGAACGTGAGAGCCAGCAATGGGCGATACATTACAAAATAAAATCTGATAAAAGATCAGACAAGAGGTAGTGATAAGAGCCGAGAGATAGAAAAACTGAAACATGAAACAAGTCGCCACTCTCAATATTCAAGCCTCTAGCTGTTCGCCAACAATTTGTTAAAAAATAAATAGAGAGGGAGAAACACTTTAAACGGCGCACTCTACAGAGCGCACTCTACAGAGCGCACTCTACAGATGGATTGGCAAATTAATTATTATCGGTTTGCGGTCATTTTCGTAAACATGCCACAACCTGGGAGGTCTTTCCTTTGTATTCGTGCAATTCTTTTCCGTCTCGTCTAATTCTTCATTATTACCTTCAATTTGTTTATATGCTAATAAACTGCCATCTTTATTAGTTATCTAAGTGGGGGGAAAACATCTGGTCTGCAACAAGCACACGACTTTCTCTTCTTACTGCCCACACCCCACAACTTTAATTGATGAAGATTTCGTTAAAGTTTGCATTGTTACTATATGTTTAGTGTCCTTTAATGTTAGAAAGGAAGTGGTACCGCTAAAATAAATTGTCGTTTATAGGAAAGTCAAAGCCCCAAAAAATCAAGTTTACTCTGAAAACTGTTTCAAATAAAAATGATAGACATGTTGAACACACTAAATTCACACTCGTCATAAGGCAGAGACTGCCAGCTGACACCCTCACTACACTGTCACCCAAACTACAGGAATACGCCAGTCTCCATCCAGACATTCCCCCGCCCCGTTAGGGAACAATGGTAAAGGTGTTCTTTCGGAACTTGTATCAATGAGTACAGCAAGTATGCCTACTGCCGTCTTATCTCTCTCTCTCCCGTCTTCTGTTCGTATCCTGTTCAGGGGTTTGAGGTCTTTCATGCGCAGTTACACATTGTTATTAACTAGTTCATGAGTTATTCTTACTTAAATACAACATCTTAACTAAACAGAAACCAATACTACTACACAGGCCTCTGTATACGTAGTTATATAATACCTAAAACATCTAAAGGAAATAGTAGGAGGCAGTTGCGAAAAACTGGAAAATACGTTCTGCACGATTGCATTTCCGGTTAACAGATTGTTAAAGAATAACAAGTTTGAACTTTCTGTCACAAATTAAACACATACATACACAACAAATTTGCAATCAACAGTTTTCCTAACTTTAGAATATATGTTTTTACTGGAAATTCAATATCGATAATGGGACACACGATCACAGTGCTTGCTCTGACTTCGATTAGAGAGGCTTTCAACATTCTGCGATTTTCCGTTTTTGAATTATGAGCAACCCCCCCTTATAACAAAAGTAATTATTGCAATTAAATTGAGAATTAGTTACTGCCATGATATAATGTGTTGCTTATTGTGAAACTGTGCGTGTATGTGTGTGATTGTAGCAAGGTTCTTTGTACTTATTAATTGTATACAAACATGGCGATGTCTAATAGTTTTATATTTAGATAGAGGCTAAAAACCAATTTGAATACATAATTCTAACAATTAACACTTCATTTACATAGTTATTAAATTAGCTCTATTTTTGTATGCACGCTTACACCTGATGCCACAAAAAAAGCGCCCTCTTTGTCCAACCATTTTGAACTAATTAAAACATATGTTTGTGGTGTACAATGGTCAATTGATCAGCCGATAAATGCGAGCATATATTTTATTATAAAAATCGATTAGAACTTTATTTCTATTTTTGAGAATTATTTCCGGCTTAGAAATAATTAATTCTGACAAACGCATCCTGAAAATGGGCGAACGCCCGAAACCGGTCGATGTCCACAAAATGAAGCAGGCTATCACGGAAAATGTCTCTGAAGTTATACTTAACTACCAATTTTCTTGAAACTTATCATTTTTACTAAATGTTTTCTTGTCTTCAATTCTATACCAATGAGAGAATCTAACCTGCAATAAAATGATGACTTGTTGGTGAGGGGAAACATAACCTTCCACTCTCCTCCTAAACTTCTTTTAATGAACTTAATCGGAAAAAAGTTTCAAACGAAAGTGGTAGGTCTCTGTATTCGTAGTATTCGTAGTTAGTGTAACAAATTTAAAGAAATCCGTGGGTGTTTTTAGGGAGAAAACTGAAATAACTTGAGCAAAAACGCACTTCCGGTTAACTGATTTTCTTCAAACTCAGAATATTGACAAATGTATTTAGAGGAAAATATAACCCCTGCTCTTCACCCGAAAACCAATTTAAATGAATTTTTCCGGAGAAATGTTTCAAATAGAAGTTGTAGTCTTTGAATATCTAGTCAATATACTACATTTTGAAAATTGTTGGAGCCGTTTTCGAGAAAATCGCGGAATACTGAGAAAATTGTTCAGTAGAACTTCCGGTGAACCGATTTTCTTCAACCTCCCAATACTGGCAAAATATTTAATTATATTTAATATTATTATTTAGATGAAACAATTATACAGTAATGGAATAGCTTAGTGGTTAGCGTACTAGACTCCCACGCGGAGGACCCGGGTTCGAGTCCAGCTGTGCTGATTAAATTAGATTTTTTCTTCCTAAAAACTCACGGTCCGGTGATGGACAGTGTTGTCTGTAACGAGAGAACACTTCCGGTGACCGGCAGTGCCCTGAGAAGGCTTCGGGCGCCAATGACCAAAGATGTTGACAAGCCTTAAATTAAAAAACAATTATACAATAAAATGAGGAAAACACCCCTCCCGTAAAAGCTTCCTTAAATGAGTTTTCCCAGAGAATATTTTAAACGAAACTTGTAGCACTTTGTTTGTGGTGTTAACATACCTAGTTTAAACAAAGTCGTTGAAGCCGTTTTCGAAAAATTGCAGAAAAGTGAAAAATGTATTCAGTAAAGTTGTACTTCTGGTTGAGGAGTTTTTGAGAGTTCCTTCGCATCCTTGGTGATACCCAAACGGAATCTCAAGTATTAACTTTCTGCGATTTTTCTTATTTGAGCTATGCTGTACACATACATACACACAGGTATATAAACAAATACACTCACAGACCATTTTTTAAAAACCACTTTTGGGACTCATGAGACCTCAAACGTGTATTTCGGTTTGAACTTGATATCGAAAATTTGACACGATTACAATACTTGCTCTAACAGCAGTGGGAGAAAGTACAAAGTGGTGTGAAAACGTGAGACCACTTTCTCATACTGCAAATAATACAACATTAATTAAAGAATTTTCTTCAAACTTGGAAGTTGGATTAAATTTTAAATGGCGTTAGAATGAGCTTGGAGTGTGACAACGTACAGTAGGTGTACAAGCAGGCAGTAGGATACGCGAGGATGCGGACATTCCTAAGATATGGGCTACATTGAGTGTGCAATAAATGGTCGGAAAATTCCAAATTGATATGCCGTCCCTTAAGCACCACAGGATCTGATATTAACTTTTCGGTTAACAACGCAGACAAACAAAAGTGCAAAAAATTAACAGGTTGTTTCTTCGCTTTTCTCATTTTTTATTGCGAATTCTTCCAAAATGGCTTCAATGTATTCTGTTTGCTTGAGTTTTGCAGAACGCGGTTTAAAGGAGAGAACACTGCCCAGTGCTCTGAGAGACTGGCAGTGCACTGAGAAGGGTGCTCAGATACATTGCAAGTATTGCAAGAATTCCATGTTTGAAGATAATCGGTTAACCGGAAATATACAGATTAGGTTTCCGAGTTGTTTAGAATTTTTTCTTCAAAAACTGTTCCAACGTTTTTTTTTTAAACTTTGACATCTAATTGCACTTAAACCTGTCACTTGTTTATTTGAAATTTTGTCCTTGAATAATTGATCTCAGCATCCTGGGAAAGCAGTGACGTAGGACATTCCTTTAAAATTTCGTGTATGCTTTTATCTGAAACAATCAACAAAGTGCAGGTCTTGCTGATTGTTTGTTTCAGAAGAACGATGAGACGCCATGATAAATAAGGGAAAGTAAAATAATGAAATGGGTACATCTTTTTTCCTTGAATATTCTGTAATTAATGCTTTAGAGAAAATTGAGCGTAAAAAAAAGAGGCTGTAGCTTCCTACGCATTTTGTGTCAAAAAACTATTTGTTTTAGATTAGTTTTCTTGGAAGTTCAGGGAGGGAGTGAAAATAAGAGGAGAGAATGGTGGGTGTTTGCAATTGGCTGGCTGGTGTTGGCTGTAGTGGACCAAGTAGTCAACAACTGGTAACAAGTTAAGCGAAATGTACGAACTGCAATGAAGAAAACAACTTTGACATAATGGTATGTCAGAATGGTGGCGGCTGTGATTTGGTTGCCAACACTTTTTGTGTTTTCTTTTATTTTTATTTTTTTTGCATCAGTTGGGTATTTTCAGTTTGAACTGCGTTGGCTGGAGCACAAAGAATATATATATATGTGTGTGTGTGTGAGTGTGTGTGTGTGTGTGTGAGTGCATAAGAAGAAGACGTTTATATAACAGACTGACAGATAGACAATACACACACACATATACAAAAATATATGCGTTAAATCAGTTCTAAGACAGAATGTATGTGTCATCCAGAGTTACGGGGTTATTACAGTAGGCGGTGATGATCTCTGTCTATTTGTGTGTGTGTGTGTGTGTGTGTGTGTGTGTGTGTGTATGTGTGGTGTCTTTGCCAAGAAGAAGATCGAAAAGAAGATGAAGGGTGGAGGGACCGGCTCGCCCACAGAGGATCACACGAGGTTACCGATCGATTCTCAAAAAGTCCCACACTGCTGGTGTAGGCGCACCAACCCTCGGTTCCCCACTACTGCTATATGCTATTTCACCTGCGCTGCTACATTTATGGTCAAAACCACTTATTTCGCCCACATTATATATAATAAATATACTATTCTCTCACAACGAAACGCTAAATAGATAAATAAATTTAAATGATATATAGTATAAAATTTATTTACTATATGAACTTGTTTTTAATATTATTACGACAGTAAATCTATTTTATATGTATTATCATTTATCATTGAACAGTTGGCACATCTGTAATAATATCCAAGAGAAATAAAAAAAAAAGTCTGGTCGAAACACTGGACACTCTTTCTCTTCAAGCGATTCTAACTGAAACATTGTTAAAGCTTGGAATTTTTCCAAACTTTACGGACATATTGACGAAATAGGGAACCGTCAATTCACTTGCGAGCACTTAAGACAAAGGAGCTACTACCGGTAATACCCGACTTAACTTGGAAATGATGGACGTCACTTGAAATTTTTGCAATTGAATTTTCACCGGAAATGGATGTTTTTGAGGTCACCTTGAGGTCACCTGAGTGCTAAATAAATATTTTTAGCCAATGGTCTTTTAGTGTACGTGAACAAAATATGTGAAAGTTGAAAAAATCAAAATTTGTATTCGTATAGGTACCACCAACGCATCTAAAGGTTTCTTTATCTCAGAACTTGAAAGAAAAAACCTAACCTTATTTCTTAATTTAAAATATTCTGGAAATACAAATAAAACTACAAGTTGCAGATCAATATAATATTAGGCAATGTTAAAAGATTTATTGGAACCTGTGTTAAACAATTAAAATAGTAGAATTTGTAGAACAGTAGAATTTAAAGTAATTCGCTCTTAGTGTCTGTACGAAGCTAGGCCATTAAACCGTAAGGATTCGTTTATAATTTATATCTAAATGGTAAACCAAAATTTGAAAATTTATTAAAGAAATTATCTGCATGTTGATCCCTTGGTTGATTAAATATCTGGTGTGAAACACCCTTGTAATGTAATACAGGGACTGTGTTCATGTAATACAGTTACATATAAAAAGACAAATGAAAATATAAGGAGGTGGTGGATGGACAAGTTTCAAGCTAAAAACCCAAGCAAGTATGGAAGTGAAAAGCGCGTCAATAACATAGAACCAACTCTATATATTCGAAACTTCCTCAAAACTATTAAAATATCAACCTTTTTCTGGGGGAAAGAGTGTTTCAAAATAAAGGTGATAATTTTATGTGGTTGTAGTTTAAGGAAATTCTACCTTTCTACCATTCTACCTTTCCTTTCCTACCTACCTTTCTACCATTCTACCTTTCCTTTCCTACCTACCTTTCTACCATTCTACCTTTCCTTTCCTACCTACCTTTCTACCATTCTACCTTTCCTTTCCTACCTACCTTTCTACCATTCTACCTTTCCTTTCCTACCTACCTTTCTACCATTCTACCTTTAAAGAAAATCGTTGTAGCCGTTTTCGAGAAAATTAAAAAGAATCCCAAGCCTATTATGTAAAGTTACACTTGCGGTTAACCAATTTTCTTCAAATTCAGAATTCTTGCAATACTTTGAATATAACTCAATATTAACATAGTGACATAGGAAGCAGATGTGAAGTGGCCCTTTAGTGGAAAATTTAACATTGAAGCTCGCCCAAAATTCCCTCACAAATCAATTTTACTAGGCTAAAGTTACGAATAAAGTGATAGCCATTTGTGTGTGTGTGTGTGTGTGTGTATGTGTGTGTGTGTGTGTGTGGGTGTGTGGATAGTGGATAGTATGCGAAGTATGAAGCAAATCATTGAATATATTTTTCTGAAAATGGCGAAACGCTGAAAAGAGAAATCACTAAATAATATAGTTGCACTTCCCGTTTACGGTTTTGTCCAACGAATTCATTGAGTCAGATGGGGGGTGGTGTTTCTTAAATGGAATACCAAGTTTGAGCCTCTTGGGCTTTTGTACATACACACACACACACACACACACTCACACACACATACACACTCACAACGGAACATTCGCTAAAAACTTCATCTTTTATAAACGGCAGAGTCCTTCAAACATGTATTTCCATTTGAAACTCAATTTGAGGAATTTGACACGATCGCTACCCTTTCGCTTATGTAAAAGGAAGTAAATTCTGTTGTGAAAAAGTTTCGTAAAAAACGACAATCGGAAATGGACAATTTTAATTTTTTTAAATTTTTTTCGCCTAGTTCGTCCAACAATTTTTACTTTCTCTTACTCCTAGTAAGAGGAAGTATTGTAATCGTGTCACATTTTCGTAGTGAGTTTTTACCGGAATATCCGTTTTTGAGGTCCCCTGAGTCCAAAAAGTGGTTTTTAGCAAATGGTCTCTGTGTGTGTGTATATGTGAACAGCATAGCTCAAAAACGAAAAAACGTAGAAAACTGAAACTTAATATTCCGTTTAGGTATCACCATGCGATCTGACTGTGCGTTATCTGTCAAAATTCCTCAACCGGAAGTACCACTTTACTAGCTGTTTTTTTTACTTTTTTGCGTTTTTCTCAAAAATGGCTCCAACGATTTTCTTGGTACATCAACTACATATACAAGGAGCTACAACTTTTATTTGAAACATTTCTCTGGAAAAGTTCATTTAAGGGCACTTTTGGGGGAGGGATGGGGTTAGGTTTACCTCTAAAGTGCTATTTCAGTTTATTGCACAATTCGATCATTTAAATAATGTTAATTAGAATTAAATATGTTGTTGAAATTCCGAGTTTGAGGAAAATCGGATAACCGGAAGTGCTTTTGTTTTAACACTTTACTAAATGATTTTTTCACTTTTTCGCAATTTTCTCAAAAATAGCCCGACGATTTTCTTGAAACTTCACATATAAACTAAACATTCAAAGATCTACAACTTTTATATCAAACATTTCTCTGGGAAAATTCATTTAAGGGCACTTTTAGGAGAGGGGTAGGGTTACAGCTTCCTGTAAAGTGGTATCATACTTGATTATACAACTCTATCATCCAAATGAAATTAATTAGAAATAAACAGATGGCCAAAATTCCGAGTTTAAAGGAAATCAGTAAACCGGAAGTGCGCTTTTACTGAATAGTTTCTTTCAGTTTTCGACAAATTTCATTAAATTTGGTGCACAAACTGTAACCTTTGTCAATTATAATTTTGAGAACTGGAGTAAGGGAAAGTTGTGTGAGTGTTTCACACCAGATTTTTTTATTATTAAACATCCTACCTAAACACACAAAGGCCTATCCTTTTTTGGAAATTGTTGGAAATTTGTTTTCCAAAAATCTAGGAAAATTGTTTGGGAAGGGGGTTAGTTGCTGAGGGAGTTAAAAACGCTATCACTAATTTTTAAAATATTTTTGAAGTCTGACAGTGGCGCTGCCTCCTTGTGGCAATTAGAAGTTTTAATAAGTGCAATAAGAGAAAGTCGTATATATTTTTTTTTTGTCTTTTAAACCACTTTTTTTTTTTTTACAATGTTTGTATGTTGGCAAGCATGCATTAGTCAGAAGAAGTTTGGTGCCAATGCTGACTATAGTTTGTACATAATAATCAAGTAGGCAGTGCGCTACTAAGCCCGTCTCACACACATACACAGAAAGCGAGATATGCCTATTTGACGAACACTAAGTAGGACTTAAAAAAAAACCTTCCTTGCCTCCTCGTACACATTGTGGCACTATCACTATATTAGAAAATATTTTTATTTATACGTCACCATAAATAGGTACATACAAATATACAGACATGTCACTACTACAACTACGTGCATACAGATCTATTGTTTGTAAATGTATACAGTATTACTATATACACACATTAATACGGTGAAACTGCTCTACTAGTATACATCCTGCAGCATATTTTACTACCATACATACATACATATATACACTTTAACTATGATTTCTTAGAAATAAATAAATATACTCTGATTACAGTTCTCTCACAATTTACAATACACCTACAGAGAGAGCCGCCATTGTTCCTTGGATCTCTACGTCTGAAATAACATACTTTTTATCTCCAGAAATCATTATAACAGCTGATTTCATTTATATAAATGTTATATTCCTTTTATTATTATTATATATACTTGAACATTTTTCCTATGTGAAAGTAAATTTTTAATTAAAATAATGGAGAATTCCATAGTTTTCTGAGAAAAACAAAGTGGGAACTAGAAATATAAATTTCCAGATTTAAAGTAATTTCTATAGAATCTCATTTCTCTAACCTAATTCCTACACTGAAACCTTCCCCCCAACCTAATTGCACTGTACATAAAATCTATAGAGATCAGCTGATTTGTGCAACAACTTGGATTTGGTGAATTCGGCCAAAGAATAGCCCACTAACAAACACATTCCATTTGCATATATTCTCCAAATTTGTAATTTCTCTTTGTGCTGATGTGCGAGAGACAACCAATTATTGTCAATTAGAATGTTAATAATTGCATTACGAGAAAGTCGTCTCAATTGTTTCACACACATTTCTTTTTGAGATTTGGAGTTGAAAATTGTTTACCATATAAAACTATATAAAATGAATATGCAGACTGAAATCATATATATTTTTTATTTGCATTATATGACCACCTAAGTATTTTTATGGATAGCGGTCAGCTGGGCGATAAGAACTAATATAATAAAAATTTAATAACGTAATAGACCAGCCATCAGTCGGCCGGACAAAAAGCTAACATTTCTAATTAGTCGTAAAATAACATCTCAGTAAGAAATAAAAAGTTATAAATAAAATGAAAAACATATCAAAGTAACAGTTAAAATTAATTACAGACATAACTGGAGCCAATAAACTTTTTTATGTATATATTTTTATTTGACTTCATAATAGAAAGGATTGTAACATTTGAAAGAATATTATGAAGTAAAAGATAAAAATCTCAACTCGATATTTAAACTTTATGGTTCATAAGGCTATGGGAAGAATTAACTAATATAGAAATTGCGTCATAATTTTATTTTTTTTCAGTACTAAAACAAATCTTATGTGAAACACTCACACGAATTTCTCTGACTGCGAAATGGCAAATTTTCTTCACACTTACAATTCTTATTAGTGTTTAAAACCGTCGGCATTTTCATAGATCACAAAAACTGAAAAACCTATTCAGTAAAGACGAACTTCCGGTCAACCGATTTTCTTCAAACCCAGAATTTTGTCAACATATTTAATTCTAATTAATATTATTTAGATGAAGAATTGAGTAATAAACTGAAATAGCACTTTAGAGACTTTAGAGGTAACCATAACTCCCCAAATGAAATTTCGCGGAGAAATTTTACAAATAAAAGTCGTAGTTCTTTCTATGTAGTTGATATGTTTAAAAACAAATCCCGTTTTCGAGAAAATCACAAAAAATTGAAAAAATCATTGAGTAAAGTGGCACTTCCGGGTGATGGATATTGCCCGAAATCTTCGTGCCTGATCCGGTGGTGGAGCCTAAACGGAATACCATGTTTGAGCTTCCTGCAACTTTTCGTTTTTGAGATATTCTGTTAACACACATACACACAGTTTTCTAAAAACCACTTTTTTAGATCCAGAGGACCTCAAAATGTGTATTTCCGGCGAAAACTCAATTTCGAAAATCTGGCACGATCGCAATACATCCTCTAACAACAGTTAGAGAAAGTAAAAAAAAATTTGGTGTGAAACTCTGACACAACTTTCTCTTACTCCAGTTGTCAAAATTATGATTGACAAATTTCATAGTTAGTATACCAAATTTAATGAAATTCGTCAGTGCTATTATTGAGAAAATCGCAAAATTGAAAAAATTATTCAGTAAAAACACACTTCCGGTTTACTAATTTTCTTGAAACTAGGAATATTGGCTATTTATTTAAAATTAATTTTGTTTAGTTGGTAGAGTTGTATAATCAACCATGATAGCACTTTGGAGGAAACCTAATCCCTCCCTACCCAAAAGTACCCTTAAATGAATTTTTCCAGAGAAATGTTTTTAGTAAAAGTTGTAGATCTTTGTAATTGAAATTATTTGTAATTCGAAGTTTAAAGAAAATCGCAAAAAATTAAAAAACATCTAGAAAAGTGGTAATACCGGTTGAGGAATTTAGACAGAAAACCCACTGTCGGATCCGTTATGATACCTAAACGGAATATCAAGGAACTTTTAACGATTTTCGTTTTTGAGCTATGCTGTTCACATACATACACACACAATAGAGACCATTTTCTAAAAACCACATTTCTGGATTCAGGGGACCGCAAAACGTGTTTTTCCGGTGAAACTCGATGGCGAAAATTTGGCACGACTAAAATAATCAACTGTTTTGAAAACATATGATTCAAATTATTATTACACATAATATATATATATAACATATATATATATATAAATTTAAATATCAGAGACATTTTCCGTGATAGCCTGCTTCTTTTTCTCTGTGCTGTTTCGCAAAAGAAGCAGGCTATCACGGAAACTGTCTCTGATCCTTTCCAGCTCTGCGGAACCAATCACAACAATATGTATATATATTATTTGCATATGTATTATATATATATATATATATAATTATATATATTATTATTGTAAATATACATATAATAATCGTGTATTGTAAGTAAATGACAATACTCATGGCGGTGAAATAGACCAATAATGTAGTTGCATGCCGCCAACCTCACATTTCTATCTCAACCCGTTCCAGACATATGCAGTTTTAAAGTTTTTTCGGGAAAACCACGTTTTTTGTAATAAAGGCCCAATTCCTCTACTTTTACACATTTTTTGAAATGTCTGAATACGTGTTTGGTTGAATTTCCTATAAGGCTAATGCACTTCCAATGTTGACAAATATTGTTTTCAGACTGTTGAATATTGCTTTCAATAACAGTTCAAAAACTAGAAATGAAAAAAAAGTAAAGTTAGCGACAAATTTTCGAGGATCACTACTCTTCGAAAAACAATCCTGCAAGATGCCGAATCTCACAGACGTTGTGGCATTTAATCAGCTTTCCAGCGGTATACTCAAAACTGCGATTATCTCTCAATTGTGATAATGTAATTGGACTGGAAGAAAAAAATTAGTATTAACCTGAGGAGTAGCTGAAATGAACAGAGTTCTTGTTTACTTCTTCCTACTCAATGAAGGATTATCATGTTAAAGTTTACGTTATGTTTTATTTGTCTACCTACTGGTTAATGTGAATAATAATAATTGTCAGTATCGTGC
This sequence comes from Triatoma infestans, assembly GCA_011037195.1. NCBI lineage: Eukaryota > Metazoa > Arthropoda > Insecta > Hemiptera > Reduviidae > Triatoma > Triatoma infestans. Next base: position 700,984 of record JAAEAF010000695.1, read on the forward strand.
AAATCTGCAGTATAATAAGTTTCAGTTCAGTTCAAGAAATATAATGCCAGTTTTATACACAGCTGAAGAATATGTTGATATGATTTTCGCGTACGGGGCTGCCAGAGGCAATGGTCTCCGAGCACAAGAAGAATATCGTATTCTTTTTCCAAATCGACAAAGATATCCAGACCGACGATCCATTGAAAATGCTTATCGCGTCATGAGAGAAACAGGTTCTATTCTAAAACAACCTGTTGGGTATGCTGATCAAGCTCGCAGGGACACTGATGACATTTTGAATATTTTTGACAATGATCTATCTACAAGTACCCGTCGCGCTGCAAATCAATTTGAAATATCCTGCACTACAGTTTTTAAAGCTCTCAAGGAAGACAGTAGACACCCTTATCATCTGACTACTGTCCAAGAGTTGCTGCCTCGTGATATGGAGCTACGAATGGCATTTGGGAAATGGTATGTTCAACGGTACCACGAGAGGCGTAACTTCCCTGATCGTGTAATTTGGACCGATGAGGCAACATTCACACGTGCGGGGATTTTCAACACACGCAATTCTCACCTCCGGTCTTATGATAATCCACATGGCATGAGGGAATACTACTTCCAGCATGAGTTCAGTGTGAAAGTGTGGTTAGGAGTTTGTGGGTAGTTTATGTCACAGCCTGTTCTTTTACCTGGTAGGTTGTATTCAAATGCTTTTTATGATCTTCTCCGGAATGATATACGTACGGCACTCCTGGAAGCAATGCCACTCGAAGAAGAGCTATGGTGGCAGATGGACGGGTGTCCAGCGCATAATGGACGAGATATAATAAACTGGCTCAATGAAAATTACCCGGGAAGATCGATTAGGAGATATGGACTTGTGCATGGCCGGCCCGAAGCCGCTGGATTTTTATGTGTGGGGTAGGTTAAAGTCGGAAGTGTACAGAGTACCCACTGAGGACAGAGACCACCTGATTGTAAGGATTCGGGTATCATGGGAAGAAATGAGGACCAACAATGAAGCGATTCAAAGGGCTATATCAGCTGTGCTGACTAGATGTCGACAGTGTGTTTTTCAAGAAGGAGGCCAGTTCCAGCAACTTTTATAATTTAAAAAAAGTACTTTATTGTAAGCATCTCTTTAATTAATAATTCTAATTGACAGCAAAATAATGTTCATTTATTTATGATATGATAATTAGAAAATAAACAACGTTAGTTTTGACAGACCTGTCTTTTTGTAGGTTTCTACTACTTTTTCCTTCCATTCCAATTAAGTTATCAAAATTGAGAGATAATCGCAGTTTCGAATATACCGTTGGAAAGCTGATTAAATGTCTCAACTTCTGTGAGATTCGGCAGCTTGCGGGTTTTTTTTTGAAAGAGTAGTTATCCTCGAAAATTTGTCGCTATCTTTACTTTTTTCATTTCTAGTTTTTGAGCTGTTATTGCGGTGTGAAAAAAATTCTTGCCAACATCGGAATTGCATTAGCCTTATAGGAAATTTAACGTTGTTTCCAAAAATGTATTCAGACGTTGGAAAAAATACGTAAAAGTAGAGAAAATTGGACCTTTATTATAAAAAACGTGGTTTCCCCGAAAAAACCTTTAAAATGGCGTGTGTCTGGAACGGGTTGAGATAGAAATGTGTTGTTGGCGGCATGTAACTACATTTTTGGTCTAGTTTCACCGCCATTAGTATTGTCATTTACTTAAAATACACCCTGTATATATAATATATTATAGCCAGCCAACCCTAACGCCCACATTGTGGGGGCTGGGCAACGTGGCACCTGGGTTTCTCCAGTGTCACGGCTAACTAGGGCTCTGGCGGGTCAACGATTACCTCTCGTTGGCTTCCTATTTTTCTTACCATCCTGCTATATCCTAGGTTACCCTACACTTCCTCTTTATCCAGCTTAATCAATCCGACGGTGTTATGCGACCCGTGCCTATAGGATGGTTGGTGCCTATAGGCGCCCTCCCAGAGTAAGTAGTCTTACCCGGTCATTGCGGGGCTCTCACCGGGTGGACCTCACTTCCGCAGCTATTAGTGGGAACAACATGGAGCAGCACTTTTTAAATTTAAATCAAGGACCTTCGGATGAGCAGGCTGATGCCCCCACTTCCGAGGCCATCACACAACATCCCCGGGGATCCCTAAGGCTGTCATCCCTAGAGGAGGTTGACGACATGTCAGACATGGAAATTCTTGTAGCCCGTCTGTCAGGCGCGTCCAACAAGCGAGTACAAACGTTAGTCGGACAGGGCATTGAATTGGGCAAGACGATCCGTCAAGGAGAAATTTGTCCGACAACTAAGTGGAAGGGCTCAGGCCGAAAAGAGACCGCGTTCGGAAGAAACCCCGAAAGCATAGCGGCCTGCGAAGAGGGGGAAGTCTCGGTACCTATGGGGAGGCTTTGTACTCGGAGACAACAAATCCCAACCTTTCAAATCCCCAGGGATAGATGGTTACCATACCTGTGCAGAATCTTTAGGGCATGTATAGCCCGAAGATATACACCGGCGTAGTGTCAAAGTGATCTACCTCCCCAAAGTGGGCAGAGCGTCTGACCTTACGTCAGACTCGTACAGACCGATTAGTCTATTCCCTTTCCTAAGCGAAGCTCTGGAAAGATTGGTGGACAGATATATTAGGGATGACGTCTTGTCTGTAAGTGCCCGCCAATACGCTTATCAACCAAGCAGGTCGGCAGAGGCCGCACTGGATGACCTCTATAGACTACTACCAAAATCCTTGGAGGAAAAGGAAATTGCGGTAGCTACCTATTTAAACATTGAGGGCGCATTCAATAATGTCTCGCGCACTTCGGTCACCATTGTAGTAAGAGGTAAACACCCTAGTACGATCCCAGAGCGGGTGCAAGCAGCTCTTAACTTGGACAGGAACTGATGCAGGGAGGAGGACTTGTCCATAAACTCCCATGAAACCGTAATAGTTCCTTTCATATTACGCCACAAGCTGGAAGGCCTTAGACCACCATCACTTGGGCACACTCCGATTCCATTTGCGCTGGAGGCTAAGTATCTTATAGTTAATTTCGACCGCAGAGTCACTTGGAATCAACACATTGACAAAATTTCACACAAGGCCAATGCGTCATTAGGTGCAGACGGCTTTGTGGGAGAAAGTGGGGCCTGCGCCTAAGTTTGACACTCTGGATCTACACTAAGATCATCAGACAGACCCATGGTTACATATGGGAAGAAACCCCGGCGCACATCCTCTGTGAGTGCGCCGGCCTGGCGAGGACAAGGTTTCTTCAACTGGGGACAGCCAATCCCGAAGCTATGGGCTTCATGACGGAGCCGCTCTCAGCTTTGCTAGGCCTGCTTAGGAGGGCGAAGCTGGGGGATGTGCTACAATTTTAGGGGATCCACAATAGACCTCGTTTTGTAGGTCGCAGTGGAATGAGGCCTCGTCCTGCCACCCCATCCCGCTTTTATTCTATTCTATATTTTGTATATATATATATATATATATATATATATATATATGATATATATATAAAAGCTGTTTTAATTAAAAATCATATGTTTATTCAATTGAGCCGTAAAGAGGCGGAGTCGAATTTGTGTAGCCCAGGCTGCAGTATCAAAATCCAAACAAAATTTATGATTTTATCCGCCGATTTTATCAGCATGCTTCATTGTTTTGGTTCTGACGGTTTCGGATTTTCATCCATCGTCAGAGTAAGGTTTGCAATCAATTCGTCTAGGGAGACATCAAACTACTCGTTGATTGTATTTGTATATTGGGACCAGTTTGGTTCATTCAATATACTGATAAAATCAACCAAGTTGGAAACCAGTCAGACCCGAAACAATGAAGCATTCTACGACGGATTAAAACATAAATGCTGCCCAGTATTGCCAACTCAACCACATTATTCCCAAACAAAATATATAATGGTGGTTTGAAGTGAAGAGTCAAAGTCACAGAGACTGACTAGCATGATGTGCAGTAAAATCAATTTCTCCGGGAAAAAATGTTTTGAAATAAAATTGGTCGGTTCATTGCGAGATTAAAGAAAATCCATTAGACGTGGCATCGTGGAAATTCGAGAAAACCGGACAGGTATTCTTTAAAAATTGCACTTTTGGTTAACCTATTATATTCAAATTTTGAGTTCCATATATTAGACGCAAGTGGCACTTTAGAGGGCAAACTTAACATTGCGCCTCCCCTAGAACTTTCTTGAAATTTAATTTTTCTAGAATAATGAATGTTTCAACAATAAAAGTGAGAAAAAAAGAAATTCCAAAAATTTCAAAAAGAATCCTGTTTATGGTTAGCCGATTTTATTTTTCAAATTCGAAATTCTAGTGATGCTTCTAATGTATTATAAATATTATAGAAATACATTAGAAAGTGTTAGAGGAAAGCTGAACGTTTCTGATGCCTTAGAGGAAAGCTGATGTTTCTGATGCCTTACAATCACCAAAAATCAATTATTCCCGGTAAAAGTTCAAATATCAGTGTGAGCGTTTAAATGTATAGATATGTACCAAGTTTTCAAGACATTCGTTGGAGCCGTTTTCGAAAACATCTCGACAACCCTTTAGTAAAGTCACACTGGCGGTTCATGGATTTTCTCCACAAACTACAAGTTGATTTCCTTTATAGTAATAAAGGAAGTTAATAACAAGTATTTCCGGTGAAAACACAATTTCAAAAATTTGCCACCGTCAGCAGGATATCCTCTTTCTACAGCACTAAGTGGAAATGAAATGAAAATAATCAATCGACTGTTCTGAACCATATGATTTAATATATTATTTGTTATTATAAATAAAACAGATATTTTATTTATTGATCATATGTTTTATTTCTTAAGCCAAGTATTTTCTATAAACTGAGAAGGTTGCATTATTAGTATGAAAAATAATAATTAAATAAATTACTAGTTTTCCTTCAATGTTATGTCATAATTTTCACTATTTTTAGTTATCAACATTTTTCTTATCCATACTGGCTGTCAGTATATTGTGGTGCATTCAGTGTACACATATCCCCCTTTATTACATATATTTTTGAAGCGCTGACTATCTTCATTTTTTATTTAGTAATATCTATATCTTTTTATCGATAACTAATTATACGAGAGTAAAGAGCGTTGAAAAGAAAACAGAGTTAAAAACAGAATAAGTTAAATAGATAAAATATATATATATATATAATATAGTTTGTGTGAGCATAAAAGAATATATTGTTCTACAAGATTGAATAGAGTCGGAGTACACTTGTTAACTTGTACGAGAAATGCCAGTCTCACAATAGCTCTACAATGGAAACAATGTTGAGAGATGATTTTGGAAGATGATCGGAACAATCGCCGCAGACATACTCGCCAGTTGTATTAATAAAAGGTTAATATTAAATAGCCGTGTCATAACAATATGTTAGTTGCTGCGTACCACATTGTTTTGAATACATGGATTTTTGCGCACCTTCTGTCGGCGAGACTGGTGTACTAATTAAATATTATTGTCTTATAAAGTTTATTAACCTTGTTGACAAATTAAATAGATCAACTAGTGATAATTATTTTGTTCATCAGGTGTCCTATTTCACATTAAACATTTCTCTATAATAATTATTACAAAAATGGCAGCCATCAAACTGTGCTTCCGGAACAGAATGTCCAATGGAGGGATCGGTCACCTTCAGTCATTCATGCGTGCTTTCAGGAGCAGTTTCTGGTCTTTGTTCAACTCTTGATAGGCAGGCGGGGAGAGACTTCGTTTAAGGTTTGTAGTTTTTCACCAAACCGGTTACGTGTTCTATAGCATGGTTTCCAAACTTTTCCCCCAATCTACTTTTGTTTTTATGGTCCTAAGAAGTACTAATGTAATCACATTCAGGTAGTTTTAAGTTCTCTAACTAAAAGAAAAAAAAAAACAGATTACCCCTAACAAAATACAACTTTTTCCCGGAAAAATGTATGAAAGTGAAAAATTTTGTTTATTTAGCGCATACGCGATTTGGAATATTTGACGGGATCGCAATACTTGCTCTTGACGAGGGAGTAAGTGAAAGTATTGACCAGCACAGATAAATATTATAATTCTATTTATATGTAGAAGATTCACTAGCCACTGTATTATAATACTCTCTATATTATACAGGTATGTATTACAACAGTGGTATATAGAAGTTGGCTGTAATAATAATAAAGTATATTATGAATACAGTCGGTCGTGTCCTGATAATAATGTAACAGTTACAAATAAATTACAGTATAAAGTTTACAGTATATTGTAAAAAATAAAATAAATTTTATACCTTTGTTGGTATATAATTAAGTATACTTTTACTATTGTATACAACTATGTACATATGTGCGAGCCAGCAATGAGAGAACCAGCCACAATCGAATAGAACCGCAGACACTGTGAGACAGTGAGGTTGTAGAAGTGGTAAGGCTATTGTGTAAACTGGTTATTTTATGTTTTACTATTTTACAAATACGATAAGTTATTTACTAGGCGGCCCTATTCTATAACTAACACTATAACTATATGTAAATAATTCACCGATAGATGACACTATTGTTCCATATACATTCCATTCTCTCCCTTATTATCTCTGGCAGCCATTTTTTATTTTATAACCAAAGCAGAAATATTTTCACGAGATTTCTTTTTTCAGTGGGCGCAAATTTGAATATTGTTCAATAACAATCCCCCTCAGGCGTAATTTTTATTGAACGTTTAGTTCCCTTAATTAGCACCAGGTGATGGAAGAACTAGCTTAAAATCCGCTTTTCTTTCGGGAAATTATTTGAAATAAAACAATCTTGTGATACATCAAAGGACTTTCTCTTATGCAGATAATAAATACAATTACAAATGTGACAAATTTTATGAACTTGGAAATGTATACTGAGATGGCCTAATGCAGGTACAGGAGATTGGGGTTACCTGCTGATGGGGGTACTGCTTGGTACTATTCACTTGACTGTAGTTACATTGTACAAACATTGAACTTGATATAACATTTGAAATTGAACGCCTCACATTCCGCAGAACCCACTAAAATCAGGTGTTTCAAAACAATGCTTGTATCTGTACAGTTGGTATTCCAAGTTTAAACAAAACCGTTACAGCGGTTTTCAAAAAAATTCCAAAAAACTCAAAATCTTAATTTGTAAAGTCGCGCTTCCGGTCAACCGATTTCCTTCAAATTTACGATCCTATCAGTAGTTCTAATTTATATTATATGTTATATAGACGGCAGAACCATAGTGGCTGAACTGAAGTGGTATATTAGAGGGAAAGTGGAAACTTAGTGGGAAGCTAAACTAACGCCCTCTCCTCACAACCCCTTGAAAATTTGATTTTTCAAATAAAAGTGATAGGCATTAATGTGTTAGTATACGTTGTTTAAAGAAAATCGTTGCAGCCGTTTTTGAGGAAATCGCGGAAAAAACTTTCGTAATGTGGCACTTCCGCTAAATGGGTTTCGTCGAAAACTTCGCATCAGATACGGTGGTAGTACCTTAACGAAATAAGTTTGAACTTCCTGTCATTTTACAATGTTGAGATATTTTGTTTATACACACACACACACACACACACACACACACACACATTGCTATCATCTAAATAATATTATTTAGAATTAAACAATTGCCAAAATTTCGAGTTTCAAGAAAATTAGTAAACCGGAAGTTGGTTTTTATTGAACAGTGTTATCAGTTTTCGCGATTTTCTCCAAATAAACACCGACGAATTTCATTAAATTTGATATACCAACTATAAAATTTGTCAATTACAATTCTGTAAACTGCAGTAAGAGAATGTTGTGTGAGTGTTTCACACCAGATTTTTTAAAAATTATTTTTCGGGGCATTTTTAAAACCCCGTTTCTATGATGCCTACTCTCAAGAATAAGCACGAGTCAGCCACTACTAAATAAAGAACCTTGACATGTGAGACAGCGTAAGGGTAGGAGAGAGATGTGAATCTCCTCTAGATTGCAAGAAAAAGTGAATTATTTTATAAGATGCCAAGGCCATCTTGTTTCATGTAACAACAAGAACGTAATGGACATATACGAGTCGAAGTATATGTAGTTTTCAAAACATTTTGGGCTCATTTGTTTCTTAAATTATTAGAGTCTTTGTAAAGATCTCTTTACTTTTTCTTACTCCAAGTAAAAGCAAGTATTTTAATCGTGAAAAATTTTCAATATACAATTTTCGCCGGAAATACACTTTTTGAGGTCTCCTGAGTCTCGAAAAGTAGTTTTTAGAAAATGGTTAGTGTGTGTATGTGTGTGTGTGGGGCGGGGGTCAGCATAACTCTGAAATGGAAAATTGCAGACTGTTCAAATTTGGTAATTCGTTTGAGTACCACCAAGGGGGCTGTCAATAAGGTTTTGGACAAAATCGGTCAACGGAAGCAACCATTTACCCAATGGAGTTTTCAGTTTTTTGGTTAATTTCTCGAAAATGACTCCGAACGATTCTCTTTGACCCTGAAATATTAACTACACGTATAGAGAGCTACAGATTTGGTTTCAAAGATTGTTCCAGGAATATTCATTTAAGAGGGGTTCTGGGGTGGATGGGGTAATGTTTTCCTATAAAGTGTTATTTCAGTTTATTTTAGCATTCTATCATCTACACAATATTAATTACAATGAAATGTGATGACAAAATTCCGAGTTTAAGAAAATTGGTTCACCGGAAGTGCAGCTTTATTGAACAGTTTATTACTTCCTGTTACACCTGGTAAGAGGAAGTTCTGCCATCGTACCAGATTTTCGAAATTGAGTTATCACCAGAAATACGTGTTTTAGGGACCCTGAATACGAAGAAAATTGTTTTAGCGAATAGTCTTCATGTGTGTGTGTGTGTGTGTGTCTTTTAACAGAATATTTCAAACACGAAAAGTCACAAGAAGCACAAACTTGATAGCTCCGTTTAGGTACCACCACTGCATCAGACACAAAGATTTCGGACAAATCCATCAACCAGAAGTGCGACTTTAGTGACTTTTGGCATCAGTCTTTCGTGATTATTTTCGAAAACAGTTACAATGGCTTTTCAAACTTGGAATGCTTGCTGGATAGATATAAACGTATCACTTTTATTTAAAACATTTTTCTGAAAAAATTGATTTTAGAGAGGGGGTATTGGAGATCTGTCAGTTAGTTTAAATTTAAATTTGCACAAGCTTTCTTGGCTTTGACACAGAGCGCTCCACATAAGGCCGCCCAGGTATACTATTAAAATCCTCACCACCACTTTTATGGCCAGTCCAACTAAACATTGTAACGTTGTAAGTTTAAAAACAATTTCTTGATTGAAATGTACTAATTAGATAAGAGGAAGTCGTTTAAGTGTTTTACACCATATTTTTTTCCTTCATTATATTTCCATGTGAGAATTATGAATGGACGGATTGACGATGTTGGCGCAAAATCGAGATCACTTTCTAGGAATTAAATTTCTCGTAGACGATGTTGCTAGATGATTCCGCTCATATACCACTCACCTGCCACTCATCCGTTTTTTCCGAATGATCGATTTGTTCGTAATGATTATTTCCAGTATTACGGTTTAATGTTCTGATTTTAAAACACAAACAAAAGAAAGAAAAAGCATGATAGTATTTATCAGAACAGACATACTCACGGTCGGACACAATTTGTTCAGCTTTCTAATTACGTTTTACTATTTTAAAAACAATTCACAATTATCAACGTTAATTGCACCACATATACTACTCACATACACACACCCATGCGCACACCTCCATCAACAGGAGAAAGTGTTAGTTTTAAGTACCAGTCATTTACGTTATGTACTTCTTTATATTTTAATTTCATTTTGTCTAGAGTAGTTGTTTCCTTCAAGGTAGTGGCAAATTTCCTTTCTAGTTTTGTTTACATTCAGCGCAACAGCAGTATCATAATGGGCACGCATCCCTTGATTGTGTCGTACAGTGAATTGGTTTAATCACTTCTTCAGAGCTTTTTGCAGTCACAACAGGTATCTCGACTAATAAATAGACATGTGGTGAACCCATCCCCAAGCCCTGCAGCCAGTTTGAGGCTTATTGTGCCTACTCCGGTAGGTTTAGTATCAGAAACTTCTTCTCTCTATGAGGTGGAGTATTTTCCCAACCAGTTCCCTTTGCACTTTTATCTCCTCTGCTCAGAGCGTGCCTAACGTCTAGCAACACCTAGCGACTGTGATTTGGAGCCTACCGTGCTCCCGTGAAAAAGCTCACGGTAGATTCCAGGCCTGGTTCCTCCCTCCCAAACAGAGCAGGAGGTACTTTAATTCTGATTTTACACAGCTTTGACATCATCGTCTTGTTGTGTTTGGTTCCTGGACTTGTTTAACCAGGTTCTGGTCCACTGAAGTGTTGGCCGCATTTCTGGCCAGTTGGTCGGCTGTATCGCGACTAACAAAAAGAATATTAACTTACACTTTCGGGATACAAGATAACAAGGCGGTGGCGAATCGGGCGATGGTTATCTGGATGATAGTCAAGTGAGCACCGGACATCTGAGCGATAAAAATTATAGACCAAATAGGCAATGCAAATAAAAACACTTTATTGTGTTCTCTTTGTGATTATTTCCTCTTAAATTGACCATACTTTTCTATTAATGGCAGATTTTGAGTAACGCGTTAAAAAACTGGTTTAAATATAAATATATTCATAGGTACATGTAATATCGTTTGAGTTTCCTGCGACTTTTCATTTTTGAGATATTGTTCATACGTACGTACACACAAATATACAGACCATTCGCAACAAATATGTTTTCCTACTCAGGAAAAAATATGTTCTTCTTCCGGCTCCCAAACTTCATGCAAAGGAGGAATTCCGAACATTAGACCCATAGAGAGATGCCTCCTGATACTAATCTATCCGATACTAATCTATCTGATACTATATCAAGAGAAATCTGTCCGCAAAAGATACAGCAGCAATATCTCTTTGTCTGTATAGAGCGTGCATGCTGTGAAAGTTCAGGAAGAAATGACGGTCGAAGAGATGTTTATTTGCTGAACTGCTAACTAACCTAACTACCGTCCATAAGAACATCTCCCAGAGGGAGAAATTTCTCCAGTATTTCATAACACAATTTGGAACGAATCTTGGACATGAAAACATTTGAATTTAATAAAACTGCCTGATTTTGCGAGCTGTTGTAACCTTTTAAATTTGAGTTGTGTTATCCGAAACACAGCAGAGAAAACAAGTGGTCCATTCAAGAAAACATGTCCTCACAAACGTACAACGTCCTCAGATTAAACTTAACTAAGTAGGGAAGGGATTAGCTCAATGGTTGGCGCACTGATTAACATAGATGTTGACCCCCCTTGAATTAAAAAAAAAAACTTTAAGTGAGCAGAAAGAAGTCAAAATTCTTTAATTGCAAGAGAGAATATAATTTTTATATTGTTACGAACTATTATTATTTTCCGTAAAACTAGTCCTAGCGATTAGAAAGAATTTTTTAGAAATCCCTAACAAATTAGTCTATAGCAATCATTTTTAATAATAATTGTTGATAGAAAGATGAGATCATGATTTACAGATGATGGGTCAAATACTATGAAAACTATTGGAATTCATTAAAAACTGGAGAAATCCAGCTCCAAACAACATTTGGATCGTAGCACTTTTCATATCAATTCTGAGAAAAAAAATGTGTATAGTCACAATTAAATTTGCAATATTTTTATTTCTATATGATTCCTTCCTAGGTCTATATATATGATTCCTTGCTAGTTATATATGATTCCTTGCTAGGTTATCCCTCATAGATAGAAATTTTGTTAAAATAAGTTAGGGTGTCTCACATTGATTATGGAACAAATAAAATCTGTTTTCTCGGCATTGCGGTATAAATCACTGTAGAATTCCGTTAGATGAGATGGTGGATATGAAATTGTCCGCTCAGTATAATCTGATTTAGTTGAGATATTTCGTACTTTTTTTCTTTAAGTTTTGATTATATCTAAGATAAAAGATGAAATTGTAGTTCAAGACCCTTAGAAACTCTAGATTCTTAATTGAAACTGTTTTTATGAGATTACAAATTGAGAAAAGATCTAAATTGTTCCATCTTACCTTAGCTTATGATGTAGCGAACGAAGACTGTTGCTGTCTACTGCTATTTGGCAAACTGATTTATTGTACAGTCTACAAGAATCAGTCCATTCCTGTTGTAGCAATAGTTTCGATGAGACGATAAATCTGAACAAAACTTCCTCCGAGAAACTACTATTTATTCGGGTAGTATTTATTTTGTTTACGAAAAAACTAAAACTGTCACCAAAAAGAAATAACTAACCGAACACGAAAAAACCACTGAATCGAAATTTTAGTGTTTTTTTTCTATAAACAAAATTTATTCGTTTATCGTGCTTGCGATGGGGGGGGGCTTGGGGATTGGTGGTGAGGCAAAGATGAGTGGCGAACCCGATAAGGGTCTTGGTTGCTGGCGGCGGGTGCAGCTGACAAACCAGGATTTACCCTGCGTACAGTACTCTCTCTGTAGGTGCTGGCTACAACTAGACTGAACAGGCCGACTATTGCTGCTGATGCACCTATCTCCCACCACTGTACGGTCAACCTGAACGTTTTACTTCTCCGCTAACTTTACTTTGCCAGTAATAGTCCCCACTCTAGCACTGTTAGCTGCTCCAAACCCTTCCACTCTTATTTTCAAAAATAAAAATAAGAATAGAAATTTGCATAGATTTAAATGAATGAGATTCAGTTAAGGGAAATCCCGAGGAATGGCGTGTAAAGAAAAAAATCTGTTGTGAAACACTCAGACCACTTTCTCTCGCTCTAATTAATACAATTCAATCAAGAAATAAGTTTACTTATTGTCGTTTGCAACGTTACAATGTTTAGTTGGGCTGGCCATAAGAATGGTGGTGCGGATTTTATTGTATACTAGAGCGGCCTTATGTGAAAATTAAGAAAACTTGTGCAGATTTAATTTTAAACTTACTGACAGACCTCTAATACTCCTCTAAGAAAAATGTTTCAAATAAAAGTGATACGTTACTTTGCACCAAGCATTCCAAGATTAAGGAAAATCGTTGTAACTGTTTTCGAGAAAATTCCAAAAAATTCAAAAACCGTTTCTGTAAAATCGCACTTCCGGTTAACCGCTTTTCTTCAAATTTGAAATTCTATCAATGCTTCTAATGTGCATTAGTATTATGTAGATGTTAAAACTATATATTATACTGAAGTCGTAAGTTAGAGGAAAGCATAACGCTACTGTTCCCCTAGGGCCTAAAAAATCAAGTTGCCCGGGAAAATGCATCAAATAAAACTGATAGGTATTTTAATATGTAGGTAGTATACGAAGTTGAAAGAAAATCTTTGGGGCCGTTTTCAAGAAAAATCACGAAAATCTGGGAAAAAAATTCAGTAAAATCGCATTTCCGATTGATGGATTTTCCCCGAAGTCTTCGGCTATGGTAGAGCCTCGACGCAATATCAAGTTGAGCTACCTGCGACCCGGTGACCTCAAAATTATGACTACAGTAATCAGTACTAGAATTACCATTGAATACCATCTCGTCACTTTTTGAATGCAGTTATAAAAATGTCAATTGACTACGATTTTTTGTTTTCCAAAATGCAAACGGGAAAATATAAATCTGCAAGTTTATTTAAGTATTAACTCCCCCCCCTGCCCCCCTTTAAAAAAAAATCTGGTGTGAAACTAATTGAATGTGTTTACACGGTAATACAGCAAACAGCGCGCCACCACATTGCACAAACTCAAATAACATTTGAACATTTGTAACGTCACGGACGCCAAACAACAGATTCAAATCAATTTTGCCCGGAAAAATGTTTCAAACAAAAAAACAGATCGGTTTGTATGTGTGTGCAGTCAGCAGGCTAACTAAGAAGAAAATTATTGGAGCCAGAGTTTACGAAAAAATCCGCACCTCACCTCCAAAAAATTCAGAAGCTTATTATACTGTAAAGTAGCATTTCCTGTTTACTGTTTCTTTACAAATTTGGAATTTTAGCAATACTTTTATCCTAACTATTTTATAAGTGGCACATTATACTGAAATGGCACATTAGAGAGAAGACTATTTAGACAGTATACGAAGTTTACTATTCACAAGCACGCACACACACACACACACACATTATTTTCTAAAAACCACTTTTTTGGACTCAGGGAACTCGATATAAAAACTTTAAAATCCTTGCTCATATTTCGTGTAAGAGAAAGTATTAAAAAGTATTCAATAATGCAGTTCTTTCGGATACTGATGGAACGCTTCCTGTCCGATGTGATGGCGGTAAATAATAAAATGTTCTATTCAAGTTTGAACTTCCTGCTATTTTTGTTTTAGTTTTTCAGATATTTTGTTCGAACACCACACAACAATCATAAACACCAATTTCGGGTCTACACTAAAAACACATATTTCTAATTTAGTTATTTGGCCACGTTGCCAAATTTCCAAGAATTCAGTTCTGTTTAGGTTTGCATTTTTTTAATTACAAATTGAAGAAATATTTAGAGCGATAAACCGTGTGGCAGAGAGTGATAAACAGTTCTGAGAACTTATCTGTATATATTTATATAGTTTCCTAATGACGTCATTACTAATTTGCTGTTTTTTCCCGATCATTAAATGTAATTGAAAATTATTTCAATAGTTATGCTTTAATTATTACTTTTAATATTTAAGAAGGACAACAGTAATGAAATATTGAACTATCGTATAGTTAATTTATAGAAAAGATGGATATGTATATAAATATTTATTATGTATATTTACAAGTAAATAATACAGAATTGTGTAAAGAGAAGGCAGGGAGAGGCGTGCAACCTAGCGTCACAATTCTGAAAGAAACACCTCCACTCAACTGGAAACTTGATCGAATTCTTTTCCTATTTAAACAAATTATAAACGCAGCTTTGAAAACCAAAAGAATTCATGAAATATCTGTAAAGTAAAGTAATATATTTCACAATACTAGGTCACTTTTTATAAACTAGTTATTTTGTTAGTTTTTTTTTCAATTACTAGCGAAATATTACTATCTGAAGAATTTGATTTGGATCATAATGAATAGAACAATATAACCATAGATGACAAAAATCTGGTGTGAAACACTCACTTCATCTAAACTTTATAGTGTACCATATTTAATGAAATTCCAGGATGTTTTTATTCGCAAATGAAAAAACTGTTCAGTATAACCGCACTTCCGGTTTACTAATTTTCGTGAAACTCGGAAATTAGCAATTTATTTATATCTAATTAATTTGGTTTAGATGGTAGAATTGTATAATCAACTAAGGTTGCATTAGAGGAAAACGTAACTTTGCCACGCCCCTTAAAGCCCCCTTAAATGAGTAATACCGGGAGAAATGTTACAAATAAATGTTGTAGCTCTTTATGTGTAGATCAAATACTTAGTTTACTGGAGTTTAATTTTCAGTAAAAACGCACTTCCGGTCATCAGATTTTCATCAAACTCGGAATTTGAACAACATATTTAATCTAATTAATTTTATTTAGATGATAGAATTGTGCAATAAACTGAAACAGCAATTCAAAGGAAAACCTAACCCCACCTTTCCACCAAAACTGCCCTTCAGTGCATTTTCCCGGAGAAATGTTGCAAATAAAAGTTGCAGATCATTGTACGCGTAGCTGATATAGGAAGTTTAAAGAAAAACGTTGTAATCATATTGAAGTAAATTGCAGAAACTGAAAAAAAAAAATTAGTAAAGTGGTACTCCTAGTTGAGGAATTTTGACACAACTTCTTTCACTTTCTTTAAACTGGATTTCTAATTGCACACATATAAAGTTTTAAACTTTTCAGTGAAAATAGGTATCAGAGGTTATCAGGTTTTGAATTGGGAGCTATCTTATGGACTACACTGATATCACTTTCAAGTACTAACATATCTCCTTTTCCTACACCTAGTACTCTAATACTTCTCTGGATGTCAGTGACGCAGTCCTTCAGTAGCTGCGGCTGGCGAAATCGCTTCCTAGCCTAGCCTAGAAAACTTCATGTGCCTCCAGTATCTACAATGCCCTCATATGGGAAAAAATCTGTTAGCCCATTTTTATTTTTTTTGTTCAGATTGATGCACGCTTCAGATATTTGCCGGACGAATCTGCCCGAAACAAATTTAGCCTGCTTTACTCTAGAAACGTTTCCCAGACTATTGCTGTTTGACTTTACCCCCTCCCCACTTCTGAGCTCTTATTGGGTAGCCAGGGCGCTTTTCCCTCAAAATGATTAGAAAAAATAGAGAAGGGAGATGTTCAATGAAAGAGATGCAACACTTTCCTTCCAGATTGTCGACCATCTTATGCCCGCATACCTGGACCTAAAAGAGGGACTAAGTTTGCTGCTGCACATGCTTTAATTATTAATTATATGAATTTTATTATATATTAATTTAATTATTCGAAGCTATTTTCGAATTGAAAATACAGCAATTCCTGCTTTTTAATGGCATTCTATCCGATAGGATCACAATCTCTACATTCTGTTAATTCTTGATCCTTGGATTCTTGGTTCTAGGTCCTTCAGTCCCCTAATGGGGGCTATGTATGGCAGTCCTCATAATTCCTGACTATATAAACCCATTCATTTGCCATCTTATGGTAGTTTCTGAATGACTGCTTAGAGCGGATTCATTGCTTCGCCCATTTTTATTATTGAACGGTATGGCAGTTTTTGACGCAGCTTTATTTCTTATCTCCAGTAGTTTCACAATCCCCACTGCCATAGAATTTCTTCCTTTCAATTTCCTCTCAACTACTAAGTGGATATTTTTAGGATAGCCTCAATCCAGATAGTGAGAGTTCTGATTGCTCCCGTCTTACACAGACGAGGTAAACATTGCAGTTTCCAAGGATTTCTTGGTCTTCTCGTCTATGCCCCGCACTGTGGGTTTCACCTCAGAGTGTAATCTTAACAGTAGCTCTGAGCATTTAAAAATAAAACAATATACTAAAGCACACTATATTAAAAAACAAGCAATACAACAGTTATAATAGAAAGGTTAAAAACACGTTTGTAAGTTAGAAATGTATTAAAT
Organism: Triatoma infestans; assembly: GCA_011037195.1. Taxonomy (NCBI): domain Eukaryota; kingdom Metazoa; phylum Arthropoda; class Insecta; order Hemiptera; family Reduviidae; genus Triatoma; species Triatoma infestans. The sequence continues at coordinate 718,087 of JAAEAF010000695.1, forward strand.
AAATAAAAACGGATACATTATTACAACACTGAAAAATATAAAATACATAAAAGCAAACAGCATGACGATTTTGGAAAACCACAAATGGCGGGCGTCAATAATTGCAGAAAAATATTGTCTACGGATACAAATTATTGCTTTTGTAGAGGATTGATTTTTCATGAATCGATCTTAGAGTGGGAGTGGGGTGCGCGCTACTTCTTACATAATTGATAACCCCAGCGTTATGTCCGTTATTTCGATAAAGTTAATTTCTGAACTATAACAATATAATTTATTATATTGTAAATAATTTTTATTTTATTTTTATCACTGCCATAATTGGAAGGGCTCAAACTGAGTGCCTTCCCAAGATATGTTTGACATTACTCCGCCCGTATAAAGGTCTCTTTTCGAGAAAAACGCAAGATTAAAAAAAGAAGTAACATAGCACCTTTTGAGGTTCCCTGTGTCCAAGAAAGCGGCTTTTAGTAAATTGACATTCCGTGTGGGTTTCACCATGGGATTCCATAGTATCTTACCAGTCCCAAATACCACAGCCGGAAGTACCACTTAACTGAATGGATTTCTCAGTTTTCAGCAATTTCCTCGAAAACGGCTCCAACGATTTTCTTTAAACTTTACATATTAACTACATATACATTCATTTAAGGGAGCATTTGCGGGAGGGTTGGGGTTATGTTTTCCTCTAAAGTGCTATTAGAATTTATTATATAATAGTATCATCTAGATCATGTTAAGAAATCGAGTGTGAAACACTCACCCGACTTTCCCTTATTGCAGTTTGCAGAATTGTAATTGACAAATTTTATAGCTAGTGTATCAAATTTAATGAAATTCATCGGTGTTTTTATTCAATAAATGACTAAAATGTTCAGTAAAAACGCAGTTCCGGTTTACTAATTTTCTTGAAACTCGGAATTTTGGATATCTATTTATTTCTAATTATTATTATTTTTTTTTATGGCAGAATAGTATAATCAACTTTGATAGCACTTTGGTGGAAAACATTACTCTTGTATTCCTCCAAGAGACCCCTTAAATGAGTTTACTCAGAGTAATGTTTCAAATGGAAGTTATAGCTCTTTGTATGCATACAAGTATATATACTTGGTTTAGAAAAAATCGTTGGAGCGGTATTAGTAAAAATAGCAGAAAACAGATTAAAATTGAAAATTTAACATGATAGCAATAATTCCTCTACAGTCCTAAAAGAAACTAAAAAAAATGTTTTCAACTAACGATAACGCAGTTGGTTAGAGCGGAAGAGGAGGTGCTAAAGCAATTGCAGCAACCCAATCAAATTATCGTATTTTGAGTAACAGTACTGGGAATGTTCTTCAAATATTCTAAAGACCAGTGGCGTAGACTACCGTTACATTTGTAAAACTAGAATGAAATTTATATGCGTGACCTTAACTAGAGGCTATATTTGTCTCTGAAGAAAAAAAAGACACCGACATCACACGAAATTCCAGTAATTATGAAGGTAATTGTTCTCTAAAAATACAGAAGGAAACGATTCATAGAATTTCAATACGATGGACTTTGATGACGTTGTTACATTAGTAAAGAAGTTCCAGTTCTGCTACCGGTTTACATAACAACACAACAGCAACAAAATGTAATAATTGTTAAACTAATTTTTTTTTTACTGTAAACTATTTGTTATTACAGGCGGGGGGAGGCAGGAAATTGATTCGTTGTCTTTTTCTCTAGGAAATAAATTTTAAAAATACCATTCTGTTGAATCAGGGAATTATTACCGTTTGTATAACTACAACCAAGAATTATGCAGTGCCCGCCTGTTTAAGTCTAAACTGATGTAAGCAATGCGTACGGTCGTTAAAGTCACTTTGAGTTAAGTACCAACAGTGCAGCTGTTCAAGTTACTCTATCCAAACTGTATCATAGGAAGAGTGTTCAATTTTAACACACATCTTTGTTAAAATTTTATAGTGTCTGCTAAATCAATTATGTTTAAAAAAAGCACAAGTCACTGGGCTCCTGTAAAATTAAAGGCTCAGTCAATATTGGAATTTATAACTTAATAAGGAAGATGGACTCATGAAGAGTGGCCCATGAAGAAATTAGGAAATCCGCCATTTAAGCAGCGGACATGTGTATCTTTTTCCGCAATTCTCCGGTTTTAATACATCTTAATACGCCGAAACAATGGTTAAACTGTGTGATAACTAATCGAATTTGTTAAATTTTAACTTAAATGTGAATTTGTAGTTTAATTCAAGACCCGGTGAAAAACACTTAATTCAATTTCCTCCATTTACAATGGAGATTTTTGTATGTTTATCCAAAATCATTAAAACCGTTAAAATAACTGTTTTAAAGACATTATAGTTTAATATTAACGAATCGTTAAATTTGTCTTTGTAGTCTTTATTAATGAACGACCTGACTCATAGGCCAAGGGCAAAACAAGTAAATTTTGACTTCCCGGTATTTAAATAGCCTCCCACATATACAGTTCCTACTCTGTTTGATGTGAAAGAAACTTTTGTAAGCGGAAGTTACCACAACTTAAGAACTTGATGAACTTAATTCTGACGATGGAGGAAACACCAAAACTGACCAAAGTTAAGCCAAAAGAAGCATGCTTTAATACATAATTAATTTCATTTTCATAAATGTCAGAAAGAAATCTTTATCCAGGCGTTCTGTCCGCTAGCGTATAACAGTTCCGTTTAGTCAGGTATTAAGCAGATCGTTAAATTGAATATGTACTTTTCTGGCTGAAGAGATTGCCATAATGTTGCAAATAAGTAGTGAGTTATTTACCCAACAATTCTCTATTTTTAAACAGTTTATTAAATTATCTGCCGATATAACAGTACCCACTTTCTTGTTTACAACTTTCAAATTCGATGTACTTACAGCTTTGCATTTTAAATTTTATAACTTCCTGTTACGTTGTAAAAGCGAGTAAAATAAAATAATAATAATAAAAATGTCTCAGATTTTCATAATTTTCTACAAATTTGGAATTTGTATTAAACATTTAGTTGGCCTAAACAGGAAGGAAGTGTAAATCGCAAATTACTCACATAGTTGTTAGGCCTATCAAGCATTGCCTGTAATATTTATTTTTGGTGGAATAGCATTACCAGCTGCCCCCAATAATATTGGTTGTGCAATTTAAAGGTATACCCAATATAAAGGTATTTAAAGGTGTACCAAATATGAAGGTATTTAAAGGTATACCCAAAATAAAGGTATTTAAAGGTATACCCAAAATAAAGGTATTTAAAGGTATACCCAATATAAAGGTATTTAAAGGTATACCCAATGTTGTTGTGGTGGTTGGTTCCGCAGAGCTGGAAAGCATCAGAGACATTTTCCGTCGTAGCCTGCTTCATTTTGTGGTCATCGACCGGTTTCGGGCGTTCGCCCATCTTCAGGATGCGTTTTTCAGACAGTGTGACAACACAGACTTGCACAGAGCAAATTAGTTTACACACTGACTGGTGTTTTTAACTGTATTAAACTAAACTCTTAAACTAGGTCAAGGGGTATGGTCAGCTGGGTGGGAAAACACGTGTTTGGGTTGTTAAAGGGCTAATTTTCCTTACAATGGAAACAACACGTGGGGGTCTAATTTTTAACTCTGTTGTTGGAGGGAGATTTACTTTACAATTAACTAATCAAAATAAAATATAAAATATATAAAATAAATTTAAATTAAATTACGATTTAAACTAACATCATTTAAAATTAGGCGATTTTTATAATTAAGTTTTTTATAATTATGCATTTCAGTCATTATTTCACTTTTTCACACAACATTCACATCCTCGCAAGCATGTATACCTAAATATGGTTTTTTTATAATTAAGTTTTTTATTATGCATTCCACTCAACATATCACCTTTTTACACAACATTCACATACATCATACATCATCCAAATACGCACACTTTTTTTTTTAAATATATATAACTAGCAGATTTAAAACTAAACCTAAAACTAAAATCTGTGTAAGAACTATTTGGTTGCATGTATAATGTTTGCACTGGTAATTGCGTTTCTGTTGCTATTGTGGGAAGAGTGTTTTGAATAATGGTTCACTGGCAAATTTTGTCTGTTCGTTTATTAAGTTTTGTGTCTTGTGTTTATATATTTCGAGTTGTTTTTAAAATTAGTCTGTCTGTGTGTGTGTGTGCGTCAGCATAACTCAAAAAGGGAAAATCTCAGAAAGCTCAAATTGGATATTTTCTTCAAGTTCCACCAGCAGACCTGACAATAAGTTTTTGGACAAAATCAGTCAATCGGAAGTACCACTTTACTAAATGAATTCTCGAATTTTTGGGGAATTTCTCGGAAAACCGCTCCAACGATTTTCTTCAAACTTGGTGTATTAACTACATATACGAAGAATATACTACATACACTTCTATTTGAAACGCTTCTCCGGAAAAATTCATTTCAAGAGGTTTTGGATGAGAGTTGGGATTATGCTTCTTCTCAATTTTAATTTATTCAATTCGGGGAGTTTGTCTATATTCTCAGTAGTGTCACATCGCTCTGTGATTTTTTGTTTTTCGTAGTGTTTAACAGAACCGATAAACATCAAAATTAGCACATAATTAAAATTTGTGTTAAAGAGCAATACCAGAAATTTTCTTAAAAATTTATCGAGCCATTTATTATCGAGTTATCTTTAATTGAGTTTCTTAGTAAATTTACAATAAGTGTAGAAGCTTGTGATTTATTTATCTGTGATGTGGAGTGTGGTGGATTGGAAGAGTATTAGAGCGGATTCCTAGTGGGAGGTTTTTACACACAAAATTATTTGAAGTAAACTTCTTATGTTTATTTATTCCTATTGATTTTGTTTTTGATTTCGACTATCTTATTTCTACTTCTTTTTTAAACAACTCGAATTTCAAGATTTTTTTTATCGTCATTCTAATTTTGATTTTCGTCTGTGCATATTGTGTAATGTTGAGTTCTTCAAAGAAATTTTATCTAGAAGAAACTCAACAAACTCCAAATAGAGCTAAAAAAGTTATTGTAAAAATATCACGCTCTTCTCCGGAGTTCTCTGAACGAAAAAGTAATAAGAAAAAGAGTAAATCTAACACTACCATAGAAATGGACAAGGAAGTGGGGAAAATGCCATTAAAGGAGTTATTAGCACAGATGAATTCTCTTATTGATACAAAAACGCTTCCAAGTAGTGGAGGACATGGAAGCTCTTAAGAATGAGTTGAGTGAGATAAAAAAGGAAAATCTTACATTGAAAGGAGAGGTGGAACTATTAATGGATGAAATAAAGAAGAGAGATACTAGATTGGAGAGATTGGACAATTTTACTGTAGGAATAATATAATTTTTAAAGGTATTAAAGGAGAGAAGGGTGGAGAGAGAGAAGCGATTGTCAAATTTTGTAGAGAAGTGCCGAACACGGAAGTGTCAGGTTCAATAAAGGAAGTCTAAAGCATTGGATCTCGCTTCCCTATTATAAAGTGGTGTGCAGTGGCCAGAAACAAGGCCTTAATACTTTGAGGAATACAGAATTTAATAATAATCAATAATTTTGAGGAAGATTAAAAGGAACGCTGTTTTCTGTAGACAGAGATTACTGCTAGGAGACGAAACTGAAACGGAAGAAATTGTTTAGTTGCAGACAGGAAATGATGAAGAAGAAACCAGATTTGAAAACTAGAATCATAGCAGTTACCCTAATAATGGATGGCAGAAGAATCAAATGGGATGAGAAAGATGGACTGAAAGGCAATTGTGAAGAAGATGACATCTGGGCGAGTAAGCTTGGAAGAGAAAAATGAGGGCAGTTTGTCTGTCGGAACCGCTCATGTAATAGTTCATTTATAAATAATTCAAGTAATTTATCATATAACATTGCGGTTTGAAGCGTAAATTAAGTAATAATTTATTTTCCACTTTTGTTAACACACATGATGTCTTTATTTTCTTAGGAACTTTGTGATGGAGGGCAGTACTACTTATTATGACAGACTGTTCTCTTTAATATAAATTAAAATGTGTTTATGCTAAGAAATTAAGTAATAGAGGACGAGCAAGTGGCGGTGTACTTTTCGTCACCAAATCGAGTATCCTCTCCAGTTTAGTTTTTTAGTCGGTCATATATAATAAAACAGTAATTTTTGTAAAGAATTATAATTTAACTTTAGCCATAATTCCCATTTATTTAAATTGCGGTGCTTGGGATAAAGATTTTCATCATTTATACGAACTTCTGGATAGTCTGCCTAATACTAGGATTATGTTAATGGGTGATTTTAATGCACGAATTGCTGATGGACAATTGCTTCCTGATGAACTTTTTGTTGAGAATCCCTTGTGAAATCACGCTAGGAAATCAAAAGATATAATTTGCAATGTAAATGGAACTAAAATTTTGGATTTATGCGACAGTTTTGGACTGCTAATTTTAAATAGTCGACTTCCGGAGGACTCTGAGGGAGAGTTTACGTTCCTAGGTGGGAGGGATAATTCAGTTATTGACTTTTGCTCTATATCTCTTCATTACATTCCACTCGTTAAGTCATTCGTTGTTAAGCCAGAAGTATTCTATGATCATCTCCCCATTATTTGTAATATTGCTACTAATATACAGAGGAAGGAAATGTAATGCAATAATTGTTGCCACAGGTGTATTGGCGCGATGACCAACTTGATGTTTACAGAGATACACTGAATAGTCTTATTGGGAGACTTGATGCTCTTCCCGTGGATCTCCAGGAAGCCGTAAACCTCTTAACGGGCCTTATTAAACAATCTTTCCAAATGCAGCACAATAGGACTCCAATAAAAAAAATTCAACATAAACCCTGGTTTGATTACCAGTGCTTACAGGCGAGAAAGAGCGTATTTAGTCTTCTAAACTTATTCCCCAATACTAATTCCTGTATCGCTAAATTAGCTTATCGCGAAGCTAATGGTTACTGTAACTTACTTTGCAGAGAAAAGAAAAAGCAGTTTTTTATTTCAATAAATAATCAATTGAAATCGGTTAGACACACTAAGCAATTATGGCATTTAATCAATCATTTAAGAGGCTCTAGCCTGAGCTATAACAATACGATCTCACTGAGTAATTGGATTTCACACTTTCAATCTTCACTTAATCCTCCTTTGCATGCTTGTCCTACACTTTATGCAGAACCATATTTCACATTTTCGTCTCTTGATGCTCCGTTCACCCCCGAAGAATTACAGCTAACTATGCTTGAAGCTTGAAAAGCAATAAAACCCCAGGTTACTACAGAACTCGCTATGAATTTTACAAACATGCTCCCACAACTTTTCTGCATAAATTGTTGTCACTTTATAATTATCTCTTTGAGTTCGGCACAATAACGCTTTCATTTTCAAAATCTCTCATAGTTCCCTTACACAAATCAGGTGATGTCAATAATGTATGTAATTATAGGGGTTTTTCTGGCATTGACTCCATTGCTAATATTTTTTCTTATCCTCTACGCCGCCTTGAATCTTTTGTTTCAGATAATAATTTTTTAAGCGTATCCCAGGCGGGGTTTAGACGAGGGTACTGTATCTTAGATAATCTTTTTTATATTAACCAATTGCAATATTATGTATATTTTGGGGGGGGGGGGTAATTTAATTAATTTAATTATTATAATTTATATTTTAAATCTTCTCTAAAGAGATCTCTTGAGGTCTGTCCTGAACTAGGAAAGGATGTGAAATAAATAATACATAGCTCATTATTATCATGTATATATTTAATAAGAACAAAATAAGATAAAATAGATATATAGTATCAATCTTGTCTTATGTTAAAACCAAAATGAGAGTTATTAATTTACAATAGAATTACATATTATAAAACTTGGTTGAAGGTTGGGTTTCACACTTGGTCACCACTACATAATTTCGTCTAGCACTGATTTTCCTATACACAGATTTCTCATAACTACAAATTTGATCTTCCCTCACTATTTCTGGCCCTACATTTATATAATCCCTCCCTCCTCTGAAGAGAGAAAGGAAGGGAAATTCCCTTTTATTGTAACCAAACGTGTTCTACCTTTCTAACTGTCCCTCATTGTTTCACCCAACCTTCGTAAAAACCCAATCTTGAGATTGATCTAAATAATAAATCAATATTAAATATATTTCTATTAACACATTTTACAAATCATAATTTCTATTTTTCATCATTTCTCCCCAAGATCTACACATTTACACAGTACTATTAATATTACATTTGCATGGCCCAAGTAAAAACTATATTTTTTTTATTGATTTCAAGGCGGCGTTTGATTTTGTTCATCGTCCATCCCTGTGCCTCAAGCTTTTTAATCTTGGGATTTCCTCAAAATTTAATAGCTCTTCAACCTCTGTATTCTGCCACGGAATTTGCGGTTAGATGTAAGGAAGATATATCTCAATTCTTCCAGGTCGGCACTGGTGTTCTCAGCCCGCTTTTATTTTCAATTTTTATTGAAGATTTACCCGCATTATTAGAAGGTGGAGTACACGTCGGCTCCAATAAGATTAACGTTTTATTATATGCCGACGATGTTCTGTTAATTGCAGACAGTCGGTTACTTCTTCAAAGAAATATTAACGTATTGCAGGCTTATTGTGAGCAATGGGATTTGTCTCTTAATCTTAGTACATCCAAGATTGTGGTTTTTCGTCGAGGAGGTAGATTGGCATCCAATGAACAATGGTTCTATAAAGGTAAGGAAATACAGATAGTTAACAACTATAACTATTAACTGGGGTATAACGTTGTCTAGTCGGCTTTCTTTTTTGACTTTAAGAAAAAATCTCTATTGCTAAGTTGGGACTTAAGTCCCATTAATACCGTTTTTAATACCGTTTGGGCTTATCTGGTTTCAATGAATGATGTGCCATTACGGGTTAAGTATCAAATCTATAAAACTGTGTCTCGAGCGATTGTATGTTATGGCGCTCAAGTGTGGGGTTTTGAGAAATTCGAATTATTGGAGATATTTCAAAGATACTTTCTAATTAAGTTGTTTTCACTCCCCGCCTGCACGCCAAACTATATAGTTCATATTGAAACGTCTCTGGATGCGGTTTTCCTTTATACATGAAATTAAACATTAATTATTGCCTTAACCCTTAACTGGTCGCGCGGGGTCAATATGACCCCAGCACTTTTCATTTATCTATTGTAGGAAGTAGCGCTTCCGTCACAACCTTCAAACTTCCTCTACCTTCCTAGGTTTGGTTAAGGTTTTTGTTCGGTATATGCTTTGTGAGCAAACCTTTCTTGTACTTAAGATATACTAGTGAACAGTGACCCCACACGCGACTAATTATGTTACATTTTTTGTATTGTACGGTAAGTGAATTTCTTTACTTTTTCTTAGAATATTTTATTTTTCTTCTTGTAATTGATATATTTAAGGCATTAATTATATTTTTTTTTTTTACTTTTGATAATTTTTATTTTATTCGATTTGTTTAGATGGAACAGAAAATTTTTAAACCTCAGTAGGAAATTTTGGAAGAGTTTACAGACAGGATTTAGAAGTTGAATTAGGTACAGAAGTAGGTGGAGAAGAATCAGAGGATGATGATTTATTACAATAGTGATCACGATAAGGTCAGTGAGCAGGAAGAAGATGTGCAGTAAGAATTGACAGAAGAAAATTCGGGTCATTTTTACTTTGGAAGAGATAATGTACATAAGTAACTGGAGGAACGGGGAGTCTACAGTAAATGTTAGAACTAGAAAGCATACCGCATCTTCCTATGCTGTAATGTGTTGTGTACCGAATGCAATGAGGAAAAATGAAATCCACAAAGGCTATTTTAATGAACCAAAATGTAAAAGATGTAACTTTTTTTTTGTATATCCTTTTGTGAAGTTTTGGCAAATATAATTTTGATTCTAACGAGAGTATAATCATTCAAAATCTATAAATATATTATTTTATAAGTTCTGTTAGTTTCATTTTTTCAAAATTATTGGGGTCTCTACTGACCCCACGCGACTGTGAGAGTAAAATTTCTAGCGCGACCAGTTAAGGGTTAATGTACTGGACTTACCGGATCATCGCTTAACTAAGATCGTATCGCTTGAGACAATCAAGCGTAAATTATCCTGGCTTTCTAGTTGGGTTAGACTATCTGAACTTTGACACTTCCTTACAGAACAGATTAATGTGGTGAAATCAACTTGACACTTTGGTTTCTTCATTGAGGAGTTCATGCAGGAAGGAATCTCTTCTCCGAGCAAAAAATTCGGATAGATTTCTTTTGTACCGTACTTTAATAGAAGTTAATGAGGAATTTGGGAGGTATTGCGCATCAAATTCGGAAAGTTCTCACGATTTATTTTCGGAGAGCTCTTAAATTTAAATAGCGTTCCTTGGATGGAAAAGGATTATGATAAAGAGCTCTGACACTGGCAGACATGCAATCTTCAGCCTGAAACACTTTACCACTTTCTTGGTGAATGACTGGCATATGTTGACTTAAGAAAGCAACTTTTTAGTTTTGAATTTCTTTCTAGCTATTTCATTGTCCACAAATTCAGATCATTTATTGCTGAAATTTGCTCGTAAGATCTGCAACTTTAGATGTACATATTTAAATTCCTCAAATTCAAATTGTACTCATGATTTTAAGTTTTCTATCCCCGCTTTTAAAACAAGTTTGATCATTGTAATCAATAATTTATATCTCATATTATATTCTTTTAGTTTTACTTTATTTATTTTTTTATTTTTTTTTCACTTTTTCCTCTAAAATGATTTCCGCTTGTGAGATTAGCGAGTTTTTTATTTTTTCTGCTTATTTAGTTTCTATTCTTTTTTGTTTATCTAATTTTAAACAATTATTATTACCTACTTTGGTTTAAATTAAGTTATGTGTGTTTCATTACATGTATATTTCATTACAACAAATATTTAATCTGTAATTATTATGTTGAAATATTGGGGTAATATTTTTTTTATTTTATTTAAACAAACTCCGGCAGACGGCAATTTGCCATGTCTTTTGTACTTTTTATTTCATTTTTGAAATTGTAATTTTGCACCATTTTCAAAAATAAAGTACTATATAATAAAATTTATTCAATTCAATATTATATTTATTCAATAATACAATAATTCAATAATATCATCGCAATAATATTAAATACAATTTAATATCAGAGATATTTTCCGTGATAGCCTGCATCTTTTTGTTGTCATCACTCCAAACATTGAATGTATAAACTGAATTTGCTCTATGCAAGTCTGTGTTATCATACTATTTTGTCAAAACATCCTGATAATGGGCGAACGCCCGAAACCGGTCGATGACCACAGAAAGAAGCAGGCTATCACGGAAAATATTTGTGATGCTTTCCAGCTCTGCGGAACCAATCACAACAGATTAAAAACGTTGCCGAAATTCCGAGTGTGAAGAAAATCGACTGACCACAGGTGCAACTTTTCTGAACAGTTTTTTCTTTCTTTTCTGCCATTTTCTCAATGAAGACTCCAGTGGGATTTCATTGAACTTGGTTACATTAAACTGCATATATAAAACAAAACACTAACAGATATGAATGGCTGCATTTGCAATGTAATTGAATCTACAATAATTATGTTTGTAACGCTCGATTGATCAATCGTCCGCAATATAAATTGCCTATACTGCCACTTCGGACACCTGTTTTATTGCTAAAAAAATCTATAGAAAAATAAACAGTATTTCCGCGTTCTTTTATATTTAATTTAATCCAATTAGATCGTGTTTTTGTTTTATTACTTCACAATTTTTTTTGCTTCGGCCAGCTGTTGGAGAGAGCGACTCGGCCGATTGAAAGTACAAACTACATTAAATCTAGAAGGCCTTGACTTATATGAAACCAATGAAAATAAAGTGCACTTTTTTATTATTTATTATTCCTTCTTCTTTTTTGTTCCTTTTTTATCTTTTTGTTTTGTTACAACTTGATATTAAATAACTTTGCTTAATTTCAAAACCGTATTGCAACCTCCCAGTTAATAACTGGTTACTCCATTTTTGATTATATTTTAATATTGCAATAGTTGATTTATTTGGTCAGGGTGTGGTCGCCCGTAAATATCTGATACTACCTTTAATTTTTTTTATTTCTTACTTTGCCACTTTGTGAATTTAAGAAGCTGGGGGTATTTAAGAACAGTCACACGGTTATCTCTTACTTCATTTGGCAATTTTCAAGTGAAAAAAATTGTCTTCATTCAATAACCAATTCAATTGCTTTCAATATTGATGCAGTACGATGTATATTGCCACAGTGGATCTTTCTCTATTTTACTACCTAGAAGGCCAGCGACGCCACCGCTAAGTACGTAGGTCGGTTTACTCAATTACATGTATCTAAATATGAAATTCAATAAAATTCACTGTTCTTAAATACGTAATGTGTACTACCTGGAAGGGTAGTATCTACATATATATAAAAAGTTATGTTTCAAATAGTTTTAATGCCAAAAAAAATACCAACCGGAAGGGAGTTATATTAACAGGTAAGAAGCTTTAGGAGCTATGATAATAGTAATCTCGTATGGAATTGGTAGTAAGAACTATAGTTTGTTGATGTGTGGAACTGCTGGCATTTCCTGTACTGTCTGGAGGATCCAGTCAGTCTGGCCGCACTTCACTATTACTTCAAGTAATAACAATTTGCTACTCGCTCGCAGTTATCCTCACTGCGGCACTTCTTGGTAGTTTTTTAGTTTTAAAGTGCTTATATAATGGTACTAACCCTTTGACACTAGCTATTTATCCAGTAGTAGATCTAACACTTCCAGATCTGTTCTGTTCTGATTAATACGATAATAGTCCAAGCAAATGGAATGATACGGCAAGTTATGTTTTCCTTTAAAGTGCTATTTAAGTTATTAAACATTTGTTATCATCTAAATAATATTAATTAGAATTAAATATGTTGTAAAAATTCTGAGTATGAAGAAGATGATTGACCGGAAATGCGTTTCTACTGAACAGTTTTGTCACTTTCCTTCAAGTTTTCTTCAGTGTTTTGCTTGGCTTCCTCAATTTTGTGTAAATTCAGGATATTTACAAGTTTCAACTAGTAATAATCGCACCTTAGGAGCCCTGCATTGGTAAGATATTCCCGCTGAGCAAGATTATGTTAAAACTCTCTTATCAATAAAAACAATAAGTTGTATTTTATTTCAATTGTGTTGAAAGCTAGGTGTGGCTTGTTTAAACTAAATCACAAGTCTTGGCGTTCAAATGAAGAAAGAATTTGTTCATTATGAGACCCGGGGGGTTTAGGAGGGGGGATATAGTTCACTTTCTTTCAAAATGTCCAGTGCTGAGTGAATTTCGGTTTCCTTGGTTGGCTCTACAAGAATAAACAGAGAGTATTTTATCAATTTATTAAATGGAAATGATTCTTTTAATTTATATAATTATTATAAAGAATTGTTCAAATATAGGAACTGGTAAACAGATCAATTTAATTTTTTAAGATAGTTGTATTCAGCAGCTGACAGAACGGACTGTTCAATTGTCGTCATAAAGATATTGGTTTTTTGACCAATAAACAGATGTGTATTTCTTTTTGTAATTTTTGGTTGAAATTATTATTACTATTGTTAATGAGGTACACTTTGATTTGAAACATTTCTCCGGAAAAATTCATTTAAGGTAGTTTAGGGGCGGGGTTATGTTTTCCCCTAAAGTGCTCTTTTAGTTTATTATACAATTCTATATTAATATGAATTTTTATTCTATTATACAATAGAATTAATATGTTGTCAAAATTCTGAGTTTGAAGTAAACTGGTTGACCGGAAGTGCGTTATTTCAATTTTCTACGATTTTATCAAAAAAAAAAGAAGGACTGACCGATTTTATTTAAAATGTTACACTAATACAGAGAGCGATTCGCCTTTATCTGGGTTCTTTTCCAGAGTAAGTTAATATAAAGAAGTTTTGGGGGCAGGGAGGGAGAATGTATGGTTTCCCCAAAATAGTGATTTTATTAAGTTTACATTCTCCAGTTTGACTTAAAATTGAAGATAAGCAAACTTGTCGTAAAAATTATTAGTCCGAGGAAAATTTGTCACTTCTATCTGTGTAAAGTGCAGTAAGGAGTCGTGTGACTGTTCACACCTGATTTTTTTATTTATTTATGCACAGTCAGTATTCATGTTGAAAGAAAAATCTTTGGAGTCAGTTTCGTGTTAATTGCAAGAGGAAGGCATATTCCATGCGGAGTGTTCCATACAGATGAATACGATTTGTTCCATGTTTGTATAATTCAAATGAGAACTGAATGATCATCAAACAGTGGTTAGCGATTTTTTTTTTCAATCAATAGTTTCTTCAAGGATTTTATTTAAAACTTGTGATCTCTTTACTCAGATCATTTGAAGGCTTTCACTTTTATTTGGCAGTTTCTTCGACATCCAAGATGTGTGGACAGTGATACATTTCTGAGATCTTGCCCTTCTCTGGACACATATGAAACGCAATGGAGTCACTTTGGAGACTCAACGATGGGTATTCTAGAAAAGAAATTTATTCATAGGACTTCAGAAGAAGGATGATATTGATAGGATGAAAATTTTGAAAGTCATGTTTTTGCAAACAGCTGGACATTGGCGAGTAGGGCGATACGAGTGAGGGTTACCTTACCCTCCAATACCATTTTGCGGCCACGGGTAACCGCGGGTTGATTTTAGTGTAGTATCATCTCTTTGATTTGATAACACTATTATTATCATTATTATTATTATGATAAAGTGAAAATCAAATGAATAGGAAGCAAGTAAATAACGGACGTAGGCTGGAAAAGATTGCAGCATATATGAAGAATGTAAGATATGTGGGCGATAGAGGGCGCAGGACAGCCAACCTCACAAGGACACTCAACTACACATTATTAAACATATTCAGTGATATTGCCATTATAAATTGTACTGGCAAGCCTGTATATGGTGGGATAAAAAGAAAAGAAAAAAAGGACAGTGCTGTGACAGCAGTGTTGTCTGTAGTTGTAACCTCCAACTTGCAGGCAAACTGGCCTATCAACAATTAAATTTATCAAAAGAATTAGTTTGAATAAAGAGCGAGCTGGTTATTGGACATCGAGGTGGCAGTGTATGTTGTAACAGCTGTTCGATTGCGATCTCTGTAAAACATTTCATCCACTTATTAACTTTTAAGATTATAGTTTATTTAATGTTATCTTTCAATTAATTTTATATTGTGTTATTTTATATTGTGGTATTAATTTCATAACATTTAGTCCTGAAGCCTTTACATTGTGACAACATGGCCGCCTAATTATATTTTTAGATACTTCGTGTTGCCTTAGTCTTCGCCTTATTCCTCGCGTTGCCTTAGGCAAACAATCTCAAATGGTGGCATAGCAAGAGCATAGCCTTATTTTTACTTTCTCTTACTTTTAGAAGGAGGAAGGATAGTAATCGTATCAATTTTCAATATCGAGTTTTCATCGGAAACACACGTTTTGAGATCCCCCGAGTCCAAAAAAGATGTTTTACAAAATGTTCTATGTATATGTTATATATATATATATATATGTGTGTGTGTGTGTGTGCGTACTTCAACAGCATAGCTCAAAAACGAAAAATCGTAGAAAGTTCAAACTTAATATTCCGTTTAGGTATCATCATGGGATCCTGCAGTAGGTCAGCGGTCAAAATTCCTCAACCGGAAGTACCACTAGTTGGTTTTTTACTTTTTTGGGGATGTTCTCAAAAATGGCTCCGACGATTTTCTTGAAACTTGGCATATCAACTACACATACTACGATCTACAACTTCTATTTAAAACATTTCTCTGAAAAAAATCATTAAATGGCACTTTTAGGGAAGGGGTGGGGTTAGGCTTTCTTCTAAAATGCTATTTCAGTTTACTGCACAATTCTGTCCTCTAAATAATATTAATAAGAATTAAATGTGCTGTTGAAATTCCGAGTTTGAAAAAGTCGGATGACCGGAAGTGCGTTTTTACTGAAATGTATTTTTCAATTTTCTGGTATTTTTTCGAAAACGGCTCCAACGATTATCTTTAAACAACTTATATTTGAAACATTCTCCTGGCGAAGTTATTTAAGGAGGCTTTTGGAAGAGGGGGTGGCGTTATGTTTTTCTCTAAAGTATAATCACAGTTGGTTATACAACTCTACCATCCAAACAGAATTAATTGGAAATAAATAAATGGCCAAAATTCCTAGTTTCAAGAAAATTAGTAAACCGAAAGTGCGCTTTTACTGAACATTTTTTTCAGTTTTCGACGAACTCCAACGAATTTCATCAAATTTGGTACACAAACTCTAAAATTTGTCAATTACAATTTTGAAAACTGGAGTAAGAGAAAGTTGTGTGAATGTTTCACACCAGATTTTTTCTTTTTTGTTTAGGATAGGTTACCTAGCTAAAGGTTATTTATCCCTTCACAAAATATATTGATTTCCATCAGCTGTATACAATTATAAATCCCAAAGCCAGTACCTTCTTGATCTCTAGTTTAGTTTATTAATTTATTTATTGTTTTCGCTCCAGATAATTTTAGATATTTCTGTAACGCACTGGTAATAAACTGTAACGGCAACTGTTAAACAACACTTTTATATCTTACTTTCATTTTAACTGAAGGCTGTTTGAATTTCTTTCTTTCTTTTATAATTATGTTTAGAAAAATGTCATTATTAATTCGATCAAAGAATAAAAACCTTTTAGAAGTGCATAGAAGTCAGGGAAAACTAGCTTTCACCGAATTAACTGTTGGAAAAATATATCGTTTCCCTCTGAATAATAAAAATAATGATTACTTATGCAACCCTCCTCCAACTATTTCATTCTTTTTTGATGATGAATAAAATAAATAATGTTAACAGTAAGAGAATGTTATGTGAGTGTTTCACACCAGATTTCACTTTCTCTTGTTCCCAGTAAGAGCAAGCATTGTGATCGTGCCAGATTTTAGAAATTGAGTTTAAATCGGCAATACATGTTTTGGTAACCCTGAATTCAAAACAATGTCTTTAACGAAAGGTCTCTCTATATATATATATCAAGAGAATATGTGAAAAACGAAAAGAACGCAGCAAGCTCAAACCCGGTATTCCGTGTAGATACTACCACCGCATCAGACACGAAGAGTTCGGGCAAAATCCATCAACAAGATGTGCGACTGTTTTTTTTCTCAGTTTTTCGTGATTTTCTCTAATATTGCTTTCCAATAATTTTCATTTGAACCATTTTTATTGGAAATTTGATATTTAGGGGAAGTGGCCACCTTAACGCTTTCCTCAAAATTGCTATATCAATAAAATGTATGGTTTTATCACCTATATAATATGTGCATTAGAAATGCTACTATGATTCCAAATTTGGAAAGAGCGATTAACTGGAATGCGACTTGGTTTGGAATATTGTCGGAAATGGCTCCAATTTTTTTAAAATTCGGGGTGGCCACTGTACAGGTGGCCACTTGTCACTTTTATTTAACGTAAGTTTTTCATTTTAAGTATGTTGTGAGGAGTCGTGACATTGGATTTCAATATATTACTGGGTTTGTTCAGCGCGATATGCCTAGTCTGCTGGACTATAATGCAATCACTTGAAATCGTACCTGAGTGCTAACCAACATATACTCCCACCACTTTCTATACTCAGTAAAAAACATTTCAAGTTTAAAGAACATTTGTCAATTTGATACTCACACTAATTGCAACAGCAGCAGGCAGAGAGCAGCAGCAGCAGCAGCAGGCAGGCATTCCTGTGGATTTATTATTATTATTATTATTATTATTATTATTATTATTATGATATTATTTTTATATTATTATATTATTAGTATTTATTATTATTATTTGTCTGTGGGGAAGGAAACCCTACGCTATCCAAAGCCTCACTGGGCCCATATGGCTACCCCAAGATAAACAACAACAAACCGGGTCTATAACAAAAATCCAGACCCGGATCTAATCCATCTAAGATTCACCGCAGTCCGAATAAAACGGTGAGACAGCCTGGCTGTCCGAGCAGATACAAACAACTTTTAAGTTAGTGTTACGTACCCTCTCATCTAAGACACAACAAAGAATAGCATAAATCTCAGTCTGGAAGACCGTGGTCCATTCACCAAGAGATACTGCCAAATGATCTCCGGTCTCAAAATAGACCGCAGTTCCAGACCTATCATCCATTCTGGAACCGTCCGTGTAACACCGAAAGTAATTATCAGGTATCACGCCACACGGACCGAATCTTGACCAATCTTCCCCAGAGGGTAAACTGACACTGTAAGAATGCTCGAAAACAAAAGTCTTCAACATTCTATCAGAGGGAAAACCTGTAACAGGAACCTTCAAAAGCATCTCGCGATGTGGTAGAGTGACCATATCGCTTACCCTGCCAAAAACCTGCCTGTTTAATTCTATAACATAGTTTAACATAGTTTAATTCATTGCCACAGTTTTCACCTCTACAAAGGGCGATGGAATTCCTAATAACGTCTCCATTGTAGCTATAGGCGTGGTCCGCATCACACCGGTCACCGCCAGACAAGCCAAGCGTTGAATATCCTCAAGCAGCAGTCTAGCGGATCTCATCTCAATGCGACGCCACCACACCATAGCCGCATACAACAACCTAGGTTTAATAACCATATCATAAATCCAAAACATCATCTTGGGAGTAATCCCCCAATTTTTACCTACGATTCTTCGACATTGCCAAAAAGAAATAATTGCCTTTTGATGCCGTGCCTTAACATGTTCCGACCAATTCAGTTTACTGTCAAGAACCACCCCAAGAAACTTCACCGATTTGCAAATCTGGACAGAAGTTCCTAATAACGTAGGAGGTTTTAATTCTACGATCTTCCTCCTATTAGTAAATAAAATCTCCTGGTCTTACCGGGATTAATTGAAAGACCCTTATCCTGAGTCCAATCATATACCATGTTGAGGGCACTTTGCATTAAGTCTGAGATAGTAGTCAGACATCGCCCCATCAATAAAATAACACCATCATCGGCATATGCCTGTGTATAGAATCCGGATGCATTTATCCTGGTTAACAGTTCATCCATGACAGCACACCATAGCTTTGGTGAGAGACAACCACCTTGAGGACACCCTCTCCCCGCTCCCACAACCACAGTGCGCATACCTATAGAAGCCTGTATAACTCTACTCCTTAAATAAATACCTATCCAGTTAATTAAAACTGGTTGTATACCTTTTCGACCTAGGGAATCTTCAAGAGCATCAAACGATACTCTGTCAAATGCCCCTTCAACATCAAAGAAGCACCCTAAAGCATATTCCTTTGTCTCTAGAGCAGATTCTATCCTACCGACCAGACAATGCAAAGCAGTCTCTGTCGATTTTCCTACTGTATAAGCATGTTGGTTTGGTTGGAATGGATGATCCTTCAAAGGACCATCAGTAATATACCTATCCACCAACCTTTCCAAAGTTTTTAGAAGGAAAGACATAAGACTTAGAGGTCTAAATCCTTAGGGTCAGGATAGTCACTTCTTCCTGGTTTAGGAATAAAGACCACCCTAACTTCCCTCCAAAATGTTGGCACATAACCAAACATTAAACAACCTTTAAAATCCTTATCAACACCTTCATCAGTACATCTCCACCATTTTGTAGCTGACAGGGATAAACTCCATCAGGACCAGGGGACTTAAATGGTGAGAAACTTTGCACTGCCCAAGCCACTCTATCCATAGTAACTACCTCGTCCACGGTAGCCAGGTCACTAGGTTCTAGCTTCCTTCCACCTACCGCAGGTGAAGTAGTGCTGTTTATGTTTATGTTATCCGGGAAATGAGTATTAAGCAAGAGCCGTAATGTCTCCATTTCTCCTCCTGTAAAGGAACCGTCAGGATATCTTAAAGTACCCAACTGAAAATCCTTATCCTTACCAAGAATCCGTACCAGCCTAGATGTCTCTTGAGTCGAATTTAGATCCTTGCAAAACGATCTCCAAGAGTTTCTCTTAGCTTTCCTTAAAGCATATTTATATGCTTTTTTTAAGAGTATTGTAACTATCCCGTAAGAGCCCCTAAGTTTTCTTCTTAGCTTTTCTAACAAAGATGACCATCAGGGGTTCCTCTACCTCTAAAAAACTTGGGAGGACAGACCTCTTCGAATGAAGACTTAATGTGTTCATGTAGAATACCAGCCTCTCTTTCCAATTCAGTAATATCACCAAGAGCACTTGACTGGATAATCATTCTATCTCCTAGAAGTCTAGAATAAGAATTCCAACCCGCCCTTCTGGGGTTCCTATAGGTAGCCATGGTGATTGGATCAATCCCCAGACTAAACGTAATAATCCTGTGATCAGAAATAGAAGCTTCCGAACTTACCCTCTAATCTCTAATCAGTTTACTAATATTCCTAGAAGCAAGAATAATATCAATAACTTGTCTTCTAATCCTAGTTACAAAAGCGGGTTCAGAACCCCTATTTACAAGATCCAGCTCAGTACCCATCAAGAAGTCCATGACAGCACGACCCCTAGTATTGATGTCCCTGCTGCCCCAGACAACATGATGTGCATTTGCATCACAACCCATAATTATAGGTGTGTTGCTGACTCCGTAAACCGTACCAAATCTACTAATTCCTGCGGAGGAGGAGAGGGATGATCATAGGGGAAATAGGCCGAGGCTACCACCACATCAAGACATCGGCCACCAATCCCCAGAGCAACCTCACCGCCACCAGATCCCTAGAGCAAAACTGTCTGAGCAGAACGGCGCCGACATCTCTACTAACGCAAATATATGCTCTAGGAGTGTCCCCGCCATCGGCAACAAACAGCCTGCCATTGACCGCACTCAAACCTCGAACCAATCCTTTATAAGCATAGGGTTCTTGGATAAGTGTAAAATATGTATGCAACCAAGCAATAGAGCGACACAAATCAGCCGTAGCATCTTTGCTATGCTGCAAGTTAAGCTGAACCATTTCTACCCTGTCAATCATAGTAATAAATCAACTAATGTAAGAAATGGAACTTCTGGCAAACTTGTTAGCAGGCAGGAACAAAAATAAATAAATAAATAATATCTAAATAAATAAGTAATAATAAATAAATAAATAATAATAAAAAATAAATAAATAATAATAAAAAATAAATAAATAAGCAAATAAATAAATAATAAAAAATAAATAAATAAACAAATAAATATAAATAAATAAATAAAAATAAAAATACCTGCCTTACATATCTCTCCTTTTTCCTTTGACCACGTTTCAGAAATCGCCGCAGGAGGACAAGTCCTCCGCGGCTCCTCCTGACACGTTCTCCTCCAGAAGCAAGCCTTCCCTGCCTCTGGATATTTTTCCAGATTCCCACCCATTAGTGCATCCAGGCCCTAGGTCACCCGACTCTGGATGTACAGAGGAATTACCCCCATCACCGGTGGCCCCCTCCTCTAAGGGGCCCCCCGGCTGACGAATTTAAATTTAATAACATATAATAAATAAAATTAAAAATTCATCTCCAGAGCTCTCCACCCTCCACGGAGCCTCACAATTTGGGACGCTTTGAAGAAGCGCCAGAGTTAACCTAGAGATATAGCGCCCAGGGATTGTGAGCCAAGGCCCACAATATCCGGAAACTCACCCATGCGTTCTTTACGCTAGCCGATTGACCAGAGCTGGGTTAGGCTCTGGCCGCCTGTTTACTGGAGTCAGGAACCAAAGGTGTGTTTGATTGCAAGGCACGCCGAAGGAACTTGCCTCCAGCAAGAACCTCCGTCAGGGAGGCAGGGAGCAGCAGCAGCAGGCAGGCAGTCCTGTGGATGTATCCACCAAATTTGTTTTTTGTTAAATATTATATTTCTTACAACTACAGACGTCTCCATTGTACAGAATTCATGTTTTCTGAACAATTATTTCCAAGGATAATTAAGCTATTTGAGAAAGCGGAAGTAAACAGACAGGAAGTAAACAATGTAAATAAATACTAGTCACGAATTCCCATCTAATTCCGTGCTACTCTGTGCTGGGAACATTCAGAATCTCTGACAGCTGAGTGCTATTCACCTTACTTCGGTCGCGGAGTTATTTTCTTTTATTTATTTATTTATTTTCGTTTTGAACATTATTAATAAATAATTATATTGATAAATAAGATTAAGTATTGTATCAGGAAGTACTATTGTCAAATATTAGAAGTTGAGTTTTCACCGGATATACATTATTAGACCAACTCTTGAAAATAATTGGGTGTTGTGTCTGAACAAAATATCTCAAACAACAATGAGTCCCAGAATGTTAAACCCATTATTTATTTAAGCACCAATATCGCATTCTACCGTCACAATCAGCAATCGAAATGGCAACTTTCTTAAATCGCTGTATTTTCTTCAAAATAGATTCCATGATTTCTTTTTTCTTTAAACGTTGCATATCAACTGAAATTATCGATAATTACTTTTATTGGAAGGTTTTTTCGTGGAAAAATCGATATTTTTAAGATCTCAGCGAGAGGTGACATCAGTTCAGTGCTACTTCAAAGTTCCGCATCATTTTAATAACTACTATAAATGCAGTTAAATCCCACAGGAACTGTTTCAAACAAATTTAATATGTAAATATGTAATAAATATGTAAATATATGTATATGTGTGTGTATGAGTAGTGATATGAAATCCCTAAGAATTTTGGAGGCGATTTTTTGTTTGTCTTTGCGATATTTTGTCACACACATACATCCACATAATCGATAAAAAAGGAATTGTTACTGTTGAGTATTTTTTTATATTTTCTTAAATAGGCTGTTATTTATTTTACTGTAGAGGGTTGATATAAATTATGATTTTGAACCTGTTGTACAGCCTGAATTTTTTATTTATTGTATATTACAACATATAATAAAACTTTATATTTTTACTACGACGTTTCGGTCAATATACTTGCCATTTTCAAGTAGTTTAAATTATCTGTAAGATACAAGGAAATATATGATATTATTGTGCAATTTTTTAACAAATACAAGATGATAATTATTTCTTTTACAGTACAAATATAATATATTTTTGAATAATTTTTGTCCACAAGTTATTACTTACCTAAAGTTTTATTATTATGTTATTTAAATTTCTGTTTATTCGTTTTTTTTAAACCTCATTAGTTTGATTTTTAAGATATACTTAGATATGTTCTTTATCTGCATCAGTTTTTCATAAACCACGTGGTTTGAGTTATTAATTAGTTGAGATTTTTAACTAGTGTATTTTTTATGTATATTATTTAGGCCTAAAAAGGAGAGGTTTAATTATTTGTTTAGTTTTTATTTTGAAATAAAGATTTGTAAATCTAAGTAAATTACTTACTGTAAGTGTGAGCTGACCCTCTCTTGGTACCATGTTTTTTGGGCAACTGACGGAGAGTTTGTAGCTTGATAAGATGTATGTATTATTATATTTGAGAGTTCTGTTTTTTTTAAAAGGTTTGTAATATTAGTATTAGTTTAATATGTTTTTTGTTTTATAATTAATATTTAAATTTTTTTATATATTGCTTTAAATGAATTTTTTATATTTTATTAGTTTGGTATTAGAAAAGATATCTTTATTTGATATAGCTGGCTGTTGTATTAATTATAAGGTTAGGTAATGAACTGACAGGTTATTTTTGTTTTAACTGTTTTTATAACCATTTAACTAGATGTATTTTTTCAGATTATTTATTGTATTAGTATACGGTTTTACCTGTAAGCCTTCTTTACGATCATTTATTATACTTCCTTCATTTAAAGCAATATGAATAGCTTCTAATGTTTTTCTTTTTATTAAATTTTTTTCTCTGTCAAGTATTTTTGCATTATCAAAATCAAAGTTATGTTTAGTAGTTTTGTAGTGTTTTAACAGAGATGTTTCTGAGGTGTTTTTGTATTTTAATGAATTTTTGTGTTGGTTTACTCTAATTTTTAAGTGATTCTTGGTGTGGCCTATATATTTCAATTTACAACAACAATTTATAGCATATACAAGTTCTTTGCTTTTTTCCACTGGATCCTTATCTTTATGTGAAGGTATGTATGCATTGATTTTATTTTTAGTAAGATAAGCTAAGTGGCATTCTGTTATGTTAAATTTTTTTAAAACTTGTTTGATTTTATTGGTTAGATTGTGTATGTAGGTAATTGAATAGAAATTTTTAAATTCGTTGTTTTTACTATTATTTTTAAGATGTGATATAGCCTGAGTTTGATAATTTATATTGTTTTGGTTGTTATTTTGTTTTTGATTTGATTGCTTCCAGTATTTGTTTATTGTGTAAGGGGGGTAGGCGTTTTCTATTAAAATTTTGTTAATTTTGTATTTTGTTTCTTCTAGGTATGGTGTATCTGTTAATTTGGCTGCTCTATATATAAGATTTTTGGCTGAGTTATGTATAATATGCTTCGGATGCCTGGATAGATAATTAAGAAATAAGTTTGATGTGATTTGCTTTTTGTAAAATTTAGCTGTTATATTTTTATTGTTGTGAATTATTGTTATGTCCAGATAGTTTATACTATTATTCATTTCTGTTTCTTGTGTAAATTTAATTTTTGGATTAAAATTATTTAATTTATTAAAAAGTGTTGTATTTTCATTTTTATCTATGATTATTAATATATCGTCTATGTATTTGGTTAATAGTAATGGTTTAATTTTTGTTTCTGTTAAACTATTGGTTATTATAAAATTCATTGTGATGCCTGCTACATATGTAGAAAGTGGGCTGCCCATAGGGAGACCTGAAATTTGCTTAAATTTTTGGTTTTTGTAAGAGAAATATGTATTGTTTAGTATTAATTTTAATCCTTCAATAAATATGGTTTTACTTTTTATTGGAGTATGTGTTTTTATTGTGTCCCAGTTTTTATTTATGATATTATAAAACAGATCTAATGGTACACTCGGGAATAGTGATACTACATCGTAGCTTACTATTATGTGGTTTGAATTTATTTCTAATGTGTTTAATTTATTTTTTAATTCAAAGGAATTTGCTATATCAAAAGTATTTTGTTTGGCAAGGAATTTTAAAGGTGTTTTGAAAATTTGTTTTGCTAATTTATTAAGATTTGAACCTGTACTGTCTACTATTGGCCTAATAGGGTGATTTGGTTTATGTATCTTTAAAAGAGGATACATTTTAGATATTATACTGTTTATTTCTGTTAATGCGGTTTTTTCTGTTTTCTCTATATAATTATATTTTATTAATTTTTGAATGTATTTATTTGTGTTTTTAGTTAAAATTTCTATTGGATCATTTCTTATTTTTCTATATGTATTTTTATCATCCAGGATTGTTTCCATTTTTGTATCTAATTCTGATTTATTAATGAATACATATTTTTTTGTTTTATCTGTTTTTATTAGGGTTAAGTGATTGTTATTTTTGAGAAATTTTTTCAAAAAGTGTGCATCTTTATTGATTTCGGTATGTAGTTTGCTTAAGTTTATTTCTATTAAAGTTGTGTTGCTGTAAAGTTTTATGTGTTTATTTTTATTATTGATATATTTATTAGTATAGTTAAGTAAAATGTTATTTGTTGCTATTCTTATGGCATTTTTGTGTGATTCTGAAGTGTGGATGCTTAATAAAATATTTTCTGTATCTGTTATTAATTTAATGATGTTTTTACTTATAGTTTTTTTGTTTATAGGTGTGATGTTGAAATTTCTACCCAGACTTAGAAAATTTATTAAATTTTTGGGAATGAAGGTTTCTGTTTTATTGATAACTCTGTTGTACTGATTTAAATTGTTATAATAGTTTAAGTAATTTTTTATGTTGTTTTGCAAATTGGTGCTTGTAATGGTAGTGTTTTTATTGTTTTTATTCTGATATGGATTTTTAATGCTGTATTTGCATTTTTTTTGATGTTTTTTTATAGTGAGATGTGTTTTGAGTTCTATTAATGTAGGGTTATATTTTTTAAATTTTTTATCTAGTGCATTTATGGTTGTTGGTGTATTATTGTTAATTATGATTCTTAATTTTGTATTTTCTTTTTTAATTTTATTTAAGTTCCAGTAGGTTTGTTCTATTTCTTTTTTTAAAACTTGCAATGCTATCCTGTTGAAGAAATTTTTGTTTTTTTTGTTGTATAAAAATGTTTTATTAAAGTTGTTTTCTAAGTTAACTAGTGGTTTGAGTATGAAATTTGGAATTATAATGTTATCTAGACAGTATTTTAATGCATTTAGTTTACTAATTATGTTAATTTTTTTTAAATTATTTTTATAATATTTTATGAGGTTTTTCTTTAAGGTCTTAATAATTTGTGGACTTACATTATGTATTATGCTGAAACAGTTGTTTTTGAATTCATTTAATTTTCTTGTGAGGTCCTTTTCTGGCGTTTTCGGTTCTGCCATTATGTTTTTCTTGAGTATTTTTATATTTTCTTAAATAGGCTGTTATTTATTTTACTTCAGTTGTAGAGGGTTGATATAAATTATGATTTTGAACCTGTTGTACAGCCTGAATTTTTTATTTATTGTATATTACAACATATAATAAAACTTTATATTTTTACTACGACGTTTCGGTCAATATACTTGCCATTTTCAAGTAGTTTAAATTATCTGTAAGATACAAGGAAATATGTGATATTATTGTACAATTTTTTAACAATTACAAGATGATAATTATTTCTTTTACAATACTAATATAATATATTTTTTTGAATAATTTTTGTCCACAAGTTATTACTTACCTAAAGTTTTATTACTGTGTTATTTAAATTTCTGTTTATTCGTTTTTTTTAAACCTCATTAGTTTGATTTTTAAGATATACTTAGATATGTTCTTTATCTGCATCAGTTTTTCATAAACCACGTGGTTTGAGTTATTAATTAGTTGAGATTTTTAACTAGTGTATTTTTTATGTATATTATTTAGGCCTAAAAAGGAGAGGTTTAATTATTTGTTTAGTTTTTATTTTGAAATAAAGATTTGTAAATCTAAGTAAATTACTTACTGTAAGTGTGAGCTGACCCTCTCTTGGTACCATGTTTTTTGGGCAACTGACGGAGAGTTTGTAGCTTGATAAGATGTATGTATTATTATATTTGAGAGTTCTGTTTTTATTAAAAGGTTTGTAATATTAGTATTAGTTTAATTTGTTTTTTGTTTTATAATTAATATTTAAATTTTTTTTATATTGCTTTAAATGAATTTTTTATATTTTATTAGTTTGGTATTAGAAAAGATATCTTTATTTGATATAGCTGGCTGTTGTATTAATTATAAGGTTAGGTAATGAACTGACAGGTTATTTTTGTTTTAACTGTTTTTATAACCATTTAACTAGATGTATTTTTTCAGATTATTTATTGTATTAGTATACGGTTTTACTTGTATGCCTTCTTTACGATCATTTATTATACTTCCTTCATTTAAAGCAATATGAATAGCTTCTAATGTTTTTCTTTTTATTAAATTTTTTTCTCTGTCAAGTATTTTTGCATTATCAAAATCAAAGTTATGTTTAGTAGTTTTATAGTGTTTTAAAAGAGATGTTTCTGAGGTGTTTTTGTATTTTAATGAATTTTTGTGTTGGTTTACTCTAATTTTTAAGTGATTCTTGGTGTGGCCTATATATTTCAATTTACAACAACAATTTATAGCATATACAAGTTCTTTGCTTTTTTCCACTGGATCCTTATCTTTATGTGAAGGTATGTATGCATTGATTTTATTTTTAGTAAGATAAGCTAAGTGGCATTCTGTTATGTTAAATTTTTTTAAAACTTGTTTGATTTTATTGGTTAGATTGTGTATGTAGGTAATTGAATAGAAATTTTTAAATTCGTTGTTTTTACTATTATTTTTAAGATGTGATATAGCCTGAGTTTGATAATTTATATTGTTTTGGTTGTTATTTTGTTTTTGATTTGATTGCTTCCAGTATTTGTTTATTGTGTAAGGGGGGTAGGCGTTTTCTATTAAAATTTTGTTAATTTTGTATTTTGTTTCTTCTAGGTATGGTGTATCTGTTAATTTGGCTGCTCTATATATAAGATTTTTGGCTGAGTTATGTATAATATGCTTCGGATGCCTGGATAGATAATTAAGAAATAAGTTTGATGTGATTTGCTTTTTGTAAAATTTAGCTGTTATATTTTTATTGTTGTGAATTATTGTTATGTCCAGATAGTTTATACTATTATTCATTTCTGTTTCTTGTGTAAATTTAATTTTTGGATTAAAATTATTTAATTTATTAAAAAGTGTTGTATTTTCATTTTTATCTATGATTATTAATATATCGTCTATGTATTTGGTTAATAGTAATGGTTTAATTTTTGTTTCTGTTAAACTATTGGTTATTATAAAATTCATTGTGATGCCTGCTACATATGTAGAAAGTGGGCTACCCATAGGGAGACCTGAAATTTGCTTAAATTTTTGGTTTTTGTAAGAGAAATATGTATTGTTTAGTATTAATTTTAATCCTTCAATAAATATGGTTTTACTTTTTATTGGAGTATGTGTTTTTATTGTGTCCCAGTTTTTATTTATGATATTATAAAACAGATCTAATGGTACACTCGGGAATAGTGATACTACATCGTAGCTTACTATTATGTGGTTTGAATTTATTTCTAATGTGTTTAATTTATTTTTTAATTCAAAGGAATTTGCTATATCAAAAGTATTTTGTTTGGCAAGGAATTTTAAAGGTGTTTTGAAATTTGTTTTGCTAATTTATTAAGATTTGAACCTGTACTGTCTACTATTGGCCTAATAGGGTGATTTGGTTTATGTATCTTTAAAAGAGGATACATTTTAGATATTGTACTGTTTATTTCTGTTAATGCGGTTTTTTCTGTTTTCTCTATATAATTATATTTTATTAATTTTTGAATGTATTTATTTGTGTTTTTAGTTAAAATTTCTATTGGATCATTTCTTATTTTTCTATATGTATTTTTATCATCCAGGATTGTTTCCATTTTTGTATCTAATTCTGATTTATTAATGAATACATATTTTTTTGTTTTATCTGTTTTTATTAGGGTCAAGTGATTGTTATTTTTGAGAAATTTTTTCAAAAAGTGTGCATCTTTATTGATTTCGGTATGTAGTTTGCTTAAGTTTATTTCTATTAAAGTTGTGTTGTTGTAAAGTTTTATGTGTTTATTTTTATTATTGATATATTTATTAGTATAGTTAAGTAAAATGTTATTTGTTGCTATTCTTATGGCATTTTTGTGTGATTCTGAAGTGTGGATGCTTAATAAAATATTTTCTGTATCTGTTATTAATTTAATGATGTTTTTACTTATAGTTTTTTTGTTTATAGGTGTGATGTTGAAATTTCTACCCAGACTTAGAAAATTTATTAAATTTTTGGGAATGAAGGTTTCTGTTTTATTGATAACTCTGTTGTACTGATTTAAATTGTTATAATAGTTTAAGTAATTTTTTATGTTGTTTTGCAAATTGGTGCTTGTAATGGTAGTGTTTTTATTGTTTTTATTCTGATATGGATTTTTAATGCTGTATTTGCATTTTTTTTGATGTTTTTTTATAGTGAGATGTGTTTTGAGTTCTATTAATGTAGGGTTATATTTTTTAAATTTTTTATCTAGTGCATTTATGGTTGTTGGTGTATTATTGTTAATTATGATTCTTAATTTTGTATTTTCTTTTTTAATTTTATTTAAGTTCCAGTAGGTTTGTTCTATTTCTTTTTTTAAAACTTGCAATGCTATCCTGTTGAAGAAATTTTTGTTTTTTTTGTTGTATAAAAATGTTTTATTAAAGTTGTTTTCTAAGTTAACTAGTGGTTTGAGTATGAAATTTGGAATTATAATGTTATTTAGACAGTATTTTAATGCGTTTAGTTTACTAATTATGTTAATTTTTTTTAAATTATTTTTATAATATTTTATGAGGTTTTTCTTTAAGGTCTTAATAATTTGTGGACTTACATTATGTATTATGCTGAAACAGTTGTTTTTGAATTCATTTAATTTTCTTGTGAGGTCCTTTTCTGGCGTTTTCGGTTCTGCCATTATGTTTTTCTTGAGTATTTTTATATTTTTTTAAATAGGCTGTTATTTATTTTACTTCAGTTGTAGAGGGTTGATGTAAATTATGATTTTGAACCTGTTTTACAGCCTGAATTTTTTATTTATTGTATATTACAACATATAATAAAACTTTATATTTTTACTACGACGTTTCGGTCAATATACTTGCCATTTTCAAGTAGTTTAAATTATCTGTAAGATACAAGGAAATATGTGATATTATTGTACAATTTTTTAACAATTACAAGATGATAATTATTTCTTTTACAATACTAATATAATATATTTTTGAATAATTTTTGTCCACAAGTTATTACTTACCTAAAGTTTTATTACTGTGTTATTTAAATTTCTGTTTATTCGTTTTTTTTAACCTCATTAGTTTGATTTTTAAGATATACTTAGATATGTTCTTTATCTGCATCAGTTTTTCATAAACCACGTGGTTTGAGTTATTAATTAGTTGAGATTTTTAACTAGTGTATTTTTTATGTATATTATTTAGGCCTAAAAAGGAGAGGTTTAATTATTTGTTTAGTTTTTATTTTGAAATAAAGATTTGTAAATCTAAGTAAATTACTTACTGTAAGTGTGAGCTGACCCTCTCTTGGTACCATGTTTTTTGGGCAACTGACGGAGAGTTTGTAGATTGATAAGATGTATGTATTATTATATTTGAGAGTTCTGTTTTTATTAAAAGGTTTGTAATATTAGTATTAGTTTAATTTGTTTTTTGTTTTATAATTAATATTTAAATTTTTTTTATATTGCTTTAAATGAATTTTTTATATTTTATTAGTTTGGTATTAGAAAAGATATCTTTATTTGATATAGCTGGCTGTTGTATTAATTATAAGGTTAGGTAATGAACTGACAGGTTATTTTTGTTTTAACTGTTTTTATAACCATTTAACTAGATGTATTTTTTCAGATTATTTATTGTATTAGTATACGGTTTTACTTGTATGCCTTCTTTACGATCATTTATTATACTTCCTTCATTTAAAGCAATATGAATAGCTTCTAATGTTTTTCTTTTTATTAAATTTTTTTCTCTGTCAAGTATTTTTGCATTATCAAAATCAAAGTTATGTTTAGTAGTTTTATAGTGTTTTAAAAGAGATGTTTCTGAGGTGTTTTTGTATTTTAATGAATTTTTGTGTTGGTTTACTCTAATTTTTAAGTGATTCTTGGTGTGGCCTATATATTTCAATTTACAACAACAATTTATAGCATATACAAGTTCTTTGCTTTTTTCCACTGGATCCTTATCTTTATGTGAAGGTATGTATGCATTGATTTTATTTTTAGTAAGATAAGCTAAGTGGCATTCTGTTATGTTAAATTTTTTTAAAACTTGTTTGATTTTATTGGTTAGATTGTGTATGTAGGTAATTGAGTAGAAATTTTTAAATTCGTTGTTTTTACTATTATTTTTAAGTATTTTTCGTTGTTTTTGATAATTTATATTGTTTTGGTTGTTATTTTGTTTTTGATTTGATTGCTTCCAGTATTTGTTTATTGTGTAAGGGGGGTAGGCGTTTTCTATTAAAATTTTGTTAATTTTGTATTTTGTTTCTTCTAGGTATGGTGTATCTGTTAATTTGGTTGCTCTATATATAAGATTTTTGGCTGAGTTATGTATAATATGCTTCGGATGCCTGGATAGATAATTAAGAAATAAGTTTGATGTGATTTGCTTTTTGTAAAATTTAGCTGTTATATTTTTATTGTTGTGAATTATTGTTATGTCCAGATAGTTTATACTATTATTCATTTCTGTTTCTTGTGTAAATTTAATTTTTGGATTAAAATTATTTAATTTATTAAAAAGTGTTGTATTTTCATTTTTATCTATGATTATTAATATATCGTCTATGTATTTGGTTAATAGTAATGGTTTAATTTTTGTTTCTGTTAAACTATTGGTTATTATAAAATTCATTGTGATGCCTGCTACATATGTAGATAGTGGGCTACCCATAGGGAGACCGGAAATTTGCTTAAATTTTTGGTTTTTGTAAGAGAAATATGTATTGTTTAGTATTAATTTTAATCCTTCAATAAATATGGTTTTACTTTTTATTGGAGTATGTGTTTTTATTGTGTCCCAGTTTTTATTTATGATATTATAAAACAGATCTAATGGTACACTTGGGAATAGTGATACTACATCGTAGCTTACTATTATGTGGTTTGAATTTATTTCTAATGTGTTTAATTTATTTTTTAATTCAAAGGAGTTTGCTATATCAAAAGTATTTTGTTTGGCAAGGAATTTTAAAGGTGTTTTGAATATTTGTTTTGCTAATTTATTAAGATTTGAACCTGTACTGTCTACTATTGGCCTAATAGGGTGATTTGGTTTATGTATCTTTAAAAGAGGATACATTTTAGATATTGTACTGTTTATTTCTGTTAATGCGGTTTTTTCTGTTTTCTCTATATAATTATATTTTATTAATTTTTGAATGTATTTATTTGTGTTTTTAGTTAAAATTTCTATTGGATCATTTCTTATTTTTCTATATGTATTTTTATCATCCAGGATTGTTTCCATTTTTGTATCTAATTCTGATTTATTAATGAATACATATTTTTTTGTTTTATCTGTTTTTATTAGGGTCAAGTGATTGTTATTTTTGAGAAATTTTTTCAAAAAGTGTGCATCTTTATTGATTTCAATATGTAGTTTGCTTAAGTTTATTTCTATTAAAGTTGTGTTGTTGTAAAGTTTTATGTGTTTATTTTTATTATTGATATATTTATTAGTATAGTTAAGTAAAATGTTATTTGTTGCTATTCTTATGGCATTTTTGTGTGATTCTGAAGTGTGGATGCTTAATAAAATATTTTCTGTATCTGTTATTAATTTAATGATGTTTTTACTTATAGTTTTTTTGTTTATAGGTGTGATGTTGAAATTTCTACCCAGACTTAGAAAATTTATTAAATTTTTGGGAATGAAGGTTTCTGTTTTATTGATAACTCTGTTGTACTGATTTAAATTGTTATAATAGTTTAAGTAATTTTTTATGTTGTTTTGCAAATTGGTGCTTGTAATGGTAGTGTTTTTATTGTTTTTATTCTGATATGGATTTTTAATGTTGTATTTGCTAATAAAAACAGATAAAACAAAAAAATATGTATTCATTAATAAATCAGAATTAGATACAAAAATGGAAACAATCCTGGATGATAAAAATACATATAGAAAAATAAGAAATGATCCAATAGAAATTTTAACTAAAAACACAAATAAATACATTCAAAAATTAATAAAATATAATTATATAGAGAAAACAGAAAAAACCGCATTAACAGAAATAAACAGTACAATATCTAAAATGTATCCTCTTTTAAAGATACATAAACCAAATCACCCTATTAGGCCAATAGTAGACAGTACAGGTTCAAATCTTAATAAATTAGCAAAACAAATATTCAAAACACCTTTAAAATTCCTTGCCAAACAAAATACTTTTGATATAGCAAACTCCTTTGAATTAAAAAATAAATTAAACACATTAGAAATAAATTCAAACCACATAATAGTAAGCTACGATGTAGTATCACTATTCCCGAGTGTACCATTAGATCTGTTTTATAATATCATAAATAAAAACTGGGACACAATAAAAACACATACTCCAATAAAAAGTAAAACCATATTTATTGAAGGATTAAAATTAATACTAAACAATACATATTTCTCTTACAAAAACCAAAAATTTAAGCAAATTTCAGGTCTCCCTATGGGTAGCCCACTTTCTACATATGTAGCAGGCATCACAATGAATTTTATAATAACCAATAGTTTAACAGAAACAAAAATTAAACCATTACTATTAACCAAATACATAGACGATATATTAATAATCATAGATAAAAATGAAAATACAACACTTTTTAATAAATTAAATAATTTTAATCCAAAAATTAAATTTACACAAGAAACAGAAATGAATAATAGTATAAACTATCTGGACATAACAATAATTCACAACAATAAAAATATAACAGCTAAATTTTACAAAAAGCAAATCACATCAAACTTATTTCTTAATTATCTATCCAGGCATCCGAAGCATATTATACATAACTCAGCCAAAAATCTTATATATAGAGCAACCAAATTAACAGATACACCATACCTAGAAGAAACAAAATACAAAATTAACAAAATTTTAATAGAAAACGCCTACCCCCCTTACACAATAAACAAATACTGGAAGCAATCAAATCAAAAACAAAATAACAACCAAAACAATATAAATTATCAAAAACAACGAAAAATACTTAAAAATAACAGTAAAAACAACGAATTTAAAAATTTCTACTCAATTACCTACATACACAATCTAACCAATAAAATCAAACAAGTTTTAAAAAAATTTAACATAACAGAATGCCACTTAGCTTATCTTACTAAAAATAAAATCAATGCATACATACCTTCACATAAAGATAAGGATCCAGTGGAAAAAAGCAAAGAACTTGTATATGCTATAAATTGTTGTTGTAAATTGAAATATATAGGCCACACCAAGAATCACTTAAAAATTAGAGTAAACCAACACAAAAATTCATTAAAATACAAAAACACCTCAGAAACATCTCTTTTAAAACACTATAAAACTACTAAACATAACTTTGATTTTGATAATGCAAAAATACTTGACAGAGAAAAAAATTTAATAAAAAGAAAAACATTAGAAGCTATTCATATTGCTTTAAATGAAGGAAGTATAATAAATGATCGTAAAGAAGGCATACAAGTAAAACCGTATACTAATACAATAAATAATCTGAAAAAATACATCTAGTTAAATGGTTATAAAAACAGTTAAAACAAAAATAACCTGTCAGTTCATTACCTAACCTTATAATTAATACAACAGCCAGCTATATCAAATAAAGATATCTTTTCTAATACCAAACTAATAAAATATAAAAAATTCATTTAAAGCAATATAAAAAAAATTTAAATATTAATTATAAAACAAAAAACAAATTAAACTAATACTAATATTACAAACCTTTTAATAAAAACAGAACTCTCAAATATAATAATACATACATCTTATCAATCTACAAACTCTCCGTCAGTTGCCCAAAAAACATGGTACCAAGAGAGGGTCAGCTCACACTTACAGTAAGTAATTTACTTAGATTTACAAATCTTTATTTCAAAATAAAAACTAAACAAATAATTAAACCTCTCCTTTTTAGGCCTAAATAATATACATAAAAAATACACTAGTTAAAAATCTCAACTAATTAATAACTCAAACCACGTGGTTTATGAAAAACTGATGCAGATAAAGAACATATCTAAGTATATCTTAAAAATCAAACTAATGAGGTTAAAAAAAACGAATAAACAGAAATTTAAATAACACAGTAATAAAACTTTAGGTAAGTAATAACTTGTGGACAAAAATTATTCAAAAATATATTATATTTGTATTGTAAAAGAAATAATTATCATCTTGTAATTGTTAAAAAATTGTACAATAATATCACATATTTCCTTGTATCTTACAGATAATTTAAACTACTTGAAAATGGCAAGTATATTGACCGAAACGTCGTAGTAAAAATATAAAGTTTTATTATATGTTGTAATATACAATAAATAAAAAATTCAGGCTGTAAAACAGGTTCAAAATCATAATTTACATCAACCCTCTACAACTGAAGTAAAATAAATAACAGCCTATTTAAAAAAATATAAAAATACTCAAGAAAAACATAATGGCAGAACCGAAAACGCCAGAAAAGGACCTCACAAGAAAATTAAATGAATTCAAAAACAACTGTTTCAGCATAATACATAATGTAAGTCCACAAATTATTAAGACCTTAAAGAAAAACCTCATAAAATATTATAAAAATAATTTAAAAAAATTAACATAATTAGTAAACTAAACGCATTAAAATACTGTCTAAATAACATTATAATTCCAAATTTCATACTCAAACCACTAGTTAACTTAGAAAACAACTTTAATAAAACATTTTTATACAACAAAAAAAACAAAAATTTCTTCAACAGGATAGCATTGCAAGTTTTAAAAAAAGAAATAGAACAAACCTACTGGAACTTAAACAAAATTAAAAAAGAAAATACAAAATTAAGAATCATAATTAACAATAATACACCAACAACCATAAATGCACTAGATAAAAAATTTAAAAAATATAACCCTACATTAATAGAACTCAAAACACATCTCACTATAAAAAAACATCAAAAAAAATGCAAATACAGCATTAAAAATCCATATCAGAATAAAAACAATAAAAACACTACCATTACAAGCACCAATTTGCAAAACAACATAAAAAATTACTTAAACTATTATAACAATTTAAATCAGTACAACAGAGTTATCAATAAAACAGAAACCTTCATTCCCAAAAATTTAATAAATTTTCTAAGTCTGGGTAGAAATTTCAACATCACACCTATAAACAAAAAAACTATAAGTAAAAACATCATTAAATTAATAACAGATACAGAAAATATTTTATTAAGCATCCACACTTCAGAATCACACAAAAATGCCATAAGAATAGCAACAAATAACATTTTACTTAACTATACTAATAAATATATCAATAATAAAAATAAACACATAAAACTTTACAACAACACAACTTTAATAGAAATAAACTTAAGCAAACTACATATTGAAATCAATAAAGATGCACACTTTTTGAAAAAATTTCTCAAAAATAACAATCACTTGACCCTAATAAAAACAGATAAAACAAAAAAATATGTATTCATTAATAAATCAGAATTAGATACAAAAATGGAAACAATCCTGGATGATAAAAATACATATAGAAAAATAAGAAATGATCCAATAGAAATTTTAACTAAAAACACAAATAAATACATTCAAAAATTAATAAAATATAATTATATAGAGAAAACAGAAAAAACCGCATTAACAGAAATAAACAGTATAATATCTAAAATGTATCCTCTTTTAAAGATACATAAACCAAATCACCCTATTAGGCCAATAGTAGACAGTACAGGTTCAAATCTTAATAAATTAGCAAAACAAATATTCAAAACACCTTTAAAATTCCTTGCCAAACAAAATACTTTTGATATAGCAAACTCCTTTGAATTAAAAAATAAATTAAACACATTAGAAATAAATTCAAACCACATAATAGTAAGCTACGATGTAGTATCACTATTCCCAAGTGTACCATTAGATCTGTTTTATAATATCATAAATAAAAACTGGGACACAATAAAAACACATACTCCAATAAAAAGTAAAACCATATTTATTGAAGGATTAAAATTAATACTAAACAATACATATTTCTCTTACAAAAACCAAAAATTTAAGCAAATTTTCGGTCTCCCTATGGGTAGCCCACTATCTACATATGTAGCAGGCATCACAATGAATTTTATAATAACCAATAGTTTAACAGAAACAAAAATTAAACCATTACTATTAACCAAATACATAGACGATATATTAATAATCATAGATAAAAATGAAAATACAACACTTTTTAATAAATTAAATAATTTTAATCCAAAAATTAAATTTACA
>JAAEAF010000696.1:0-15088 GCA_011037195.1 Triatoma infestans
TACTGATGAAGGTGTTGATAAGGATTTTTAAAGGTTGTTTAATGTTTGGTTATGTGCCAGCATTTTGGAGTGAAGTTAGAGTGGTCTTTATTCCTAAACCGAAAGAAGTGACTACTCTGATCCTAAGGCATTTAGACCTATAAGTCTTATGTCTTTCCTTCTAAAAACTTTGGAAAGGTTGGTGGATAGGTATATTACTGATGGTCCTTTGAAGAAGCAACCACTCCATCCAAACCAACAGTAGGAAAATCTTAATCAATGCTTATACAGTAGGAAAATCGACAGAGACTGCTTTGCATTGTCTGGTCGGTAGGATAGAATCTGCTCTAGAGACAAAGGAATTTGCTTTAGGGTGCTTCTTTGATGTTGAAGGGGCATTTGACAGAGTATCGTTTGATGCTCTTGAAGATTCCCTAGGTCGAAAAGGTATACAACCAGTTTTAATTAATTGGATAGGTATTAATTTAAGGAGTAGAGTTATACAGGCTTCTATAGGTATGCGCACTGTGGTTGTGGGAGCGGGGAGAGGGTGTCCTGAAGGTGGTTGTCTCTCACCAAAGCTATGGTGTGCTGTCATGGATGAACTGTTAACCAGGATGAATTCATCGGGATTTTATGTACAGGCATATGCCGATGATGGTGTTATTTTATTGACGAGTCAGGCATATGCCGATGTCTGACTACTATCTCAAAGGTGACGCTAACTTAAAAGGTGTTATGTCTCTGCTCGGACAGCCCCGGCTAGCTCCTGAAGGGCTGAGTTCATGTGTCTTCCTTCCAGTTGTGTTGAGAATTTCGAAAAGACGGGAGAGCTTTCCGCTCTGAAGATGTGCTTTCTAGTATGGTGCCAAGTCACATGGAATTTTTGGAAATGCGCAGGTGGATATCTTTGCCAAATTAGGCGCTCTCTCCTTTCATTGGTCCCGAGCCTGCTGTTGGCGTGTCTTCTGGCACACTGCTGTCAGCTTCCAGACATGGGACAGCTCCAGCATTCATCCTTATGAAATGCTCATCGGGGGTCGGACAAGGCCATTAGTGAGACGTTGCTGGTTTTTCAACGGAGCGCTCGTCAGGCCGGTGGATCTCTTTCTGGCATTGTGGTTTAAGGAGACATCGCTACATAATGAGGCTCATGCCGTATCCATTTGTAGCGTCAGTGAGACAGAGGAAACAGCCCATCCATCTTATGACTGATTGCTTGTGTTGTGAGGAAATTAGGTTCAGGACCTTCGGTCGGAATAGGATGTGTGTGGAAGAGCTTAGGCTATTTCCGCTTAAGGTTATTGTCCGATTTATTAGGACTGCGGTGAATCTTACATGGATTAGATCCGGATCTGGATTTTTGTTATAGACCCGGTTTGTCGTTGTTTTTCTTGTGGTAGCTATATGGGCCCAGTGAGGCTTTGGATAGCGTAGGGTTTCCCACCCCACAGACAAATAATAATAATATCTGTTCTGACATCTGTCACAGACTAGTAAACCTGGTTGTGGATTTCCAGTGTAGCATTCAATATCTTCCTTCCTACTGAACAAATCTTATTGAAATTTCGCAGACATTACGACAACGATATTCTCGATACGTACCAAATTGGAACATTATATCTGCAATATTTTGTGAGTTATAGGATGTTGAAATCTCTGTTCTGACATCTGTCACATTCGAATGGAACTGGTTTTGGAGCTCAACTATAGCACTCAATATTCATATCTATTTTTCCAGGTAATCAAAGAATTTTCATATCATTATATTAAATCTGATGAGAATAATGAGCGCAAAGAAAGACTGGATAAAGGTGGCCACAGTGCAGATCGATCTTCGTGTATTGTAAGTGAGGTCCACGCTGTTCAGGATATTTCATTCACGAGGAGTGATGATAAGAAGGTGAGTAAGATTTCGGTGCTCCTGAGTTCACTTGAGTACATGATTTGTGAGTAAGCTTTTTGTACTCCTTAAGTATGTATGTATGTATTGAATGTAATGTTTTTTATTTTGC
Organism: Triatoma infestans; assembly: GCA_011037195.1. NCBI lineage: Eukaryota > Metazoa > Arthropoda > Insecta > Hemiptera > Reduviidae > Triatoma > Triatoma infestans. The sequence goes on from JAAEAF010000696.1 coordinate 1,995, forward strand.
TTTACTCTGATAGATATCTAGCGATTCAGAAAGGGATGAGGAGGTTGCGGCGGTACTGTGTCAAGGTGTGTTGGCGGCCGCTCCATCATCGCCTGCCCAACTGTCCCCGCAACATGAAGAGAACTATATGCCGATGACACCTCGTAAGAAAGGTTCCCCAGATGCCAGTTCGTGTCCGCCGGAAACCTCACAGACAATCTCATCAGCTCATGATGAAAGTCCATATGTGGAAATGACACAGAAAGAGGGAAAAACCAGGTGTTTTTACTTTCTCTTATTGCTGTAATATCGCCAAAATATCCAATTTTCGAAATTGAATTTTACTTGTCTGTGTTTGTGTGTGGCAAAAATAACCAAAAAAAAGTGATCTGGGTTTATAAAGATGGGGAGAATTCATGGTGAAAAAAAGACAGAAAAATTGTTACTGCAGTTTACAAAATTTTAATTGAAAATTTCATAGTCAGTATACCCAATTTAATGAATTCGTCGGTGTTTTTATTGGAGAAAATCAAGAAAACTGAAAAAACTGTTCAGTAAAAACACACTTTCGGTTTACTAATTTTCTTGAAACTCAGAATTTTGGCGATTTATTTATTTCTAATTAATTTTGTTTAGATGATAGAATTGTGTAATTAACTCAAAAAGCGCTTTAGAGGAAGACATAACCCTACCTCTACCCTAAAACCCCCTTAAATGGCTTTACCAGAAGAAATGTTTCAAATAAAAGTTGTAGCTCTTTATATAATAATTCACATTGCTAGTTTAAAGAAAATAGTGGAGCCGTTTTTAGAGAAAATAGCAGAAAACTGGTAAATACTTTTCATCTCTTTGTATGTGTGGTTGATATACTAAGTTTAAGGAAAATCGTTGGAACCATTTTCAAGAAACTCGCAAAAAAGTGAAAAAAACAACTACTTCCGGTTGAGGAATTTTGACTGATAACTTACTATCGGATCCTATGGCGATCCTAAACGGAATATCAAGTTTGAACGTTCTGCGATTTTTCGCGTTTGAGCTATGCTATTCAGTTATACCAATTGATCTGACACATCTCATGCCACATTCTTCCACACAGCTCAAGTTTCAAATGTAAATTTCATAAACATAATGAACTATTGCATCACTTTTGTTAGTTTTTGGCACAAATACGCAGACTATTTTCTAAAAACGATTCTTTTTTTTGGACTCAGGGGACCTCAAAACGTATATTTCCGGTGAAAAGTTGATCTCGCAAATTTGACACGATTACATTCTTGCTCCTTGCTGGGTGTAAGAGAAAGTAAAATAGAAGAAAAATCGTAGCAAGTTCGAACTTGATTTGACAAAATGCGTCCACGGTAAAGTGCGGCGACTTTGTTGAATAGTTTTTATGAGTTTTGCGCCATTTTGTTTTCGAAAAAGTTTCCAATGATTTTCTTCAATTTGCCTATACTATGTAATTCTATAATTTTTATATGAAAATTGCTATGGGGTCTGAAGAAGCGGTGCCCCAGAGTGCCCTCTAAAGTGCTCTTTCAAGATACAGTCCACTTGTACCAACTAGATAATATAGTCCAGAATTAAATATGGTTAAAAAACAAGAAATGTGAAGAAAATCGGTTAACCGGAAGTGCTATATAATATATACTAGGGGGCTCCGCCTCCCTGACCGCCTAAGGCGGATCATCCTTTTGTGAAAGCACTTCACTCAGCTGTTCTATATTAAATTTTTTCTGCAATGATAAGATGTTAGATCAAACAGGTTTCAACAATCGTGTATTATTTATCTGCAAGGATAAATGCGTCATCTTAATTAATTTGATTGCACAAATAGAAATGTTATGGGATGACTCTAATAAAATTTATTGTTTTTAAATTTTTGCAGACCAACAGAAACCACTAACTGCGATCAAACGGAAAAACTATCCAATCAAGAACAAAATCCCCATTACGAACTAAGAGCTACTAACGCTGGTGATTGTGAAGAATCATTAAAAGTTGTTAATGTAGAAGATCAGAGTGGGCCGAACACTAGTGCAGAACCACTCTACATGGAAGTTAGAGAGAAATCTAACGACAGACATACTTTGCCGGACATATTGAATACAGCTGGATCTTTCAATCATGGCCGACAAGCTAGTGACAGTTCCGATGCTGATGACGAAGCTTCCAAAGATTTGGATTCATCAGATCTGAGGCCAAGGTTAATTTAATTACAAATATTTGTTATAATACTCGGTTTACTTGCCGCTAGTGGGTATGTTGTTTTACTGAGACCCACTCTCCAATTCTCCCAGGTTTATCAGCCTGTAGGCAACTCCTACATGGAGTTTTGAATCATTCCTTCTCGCAGAAGTTGAAACCACACTATTTCTGTAAATATTGGGATGAATTGTCCGTTTTACTTGATCTATGTATTCTTACTAAGTATAGACACAGTTGTTATGTATTTACCTCTGACTATGGTTCACTAAATTGTCTTCCAGAGTTATCGTTCTAAAAAACAAACGACATGGCAGACGTAGAACTAGGATAACTGAAGAACCAGCTGAAAGTTCTGGTTGGAAGTATAGCGGTCAGAGAAAACTTGCATCAGATTGCAATGTTAGTGCTGTGTCAATTTGTTGGCGCCTACAGGACATCCGCTAATAAAAAAAAAACAAGGATAAAGGCATGAGCTGACATGTGCTGAAAAGTGCAGTCATTATAAAATTGCAATTGCTTGATCGCATGTGGGAGAAATTGTACATCTGTGGCGATAAACATATGACAAAGGTCACTGATCAGAACAGCGGATGTAGAAGAAGCTGCTGGTGCCCAATGGCTCCGGTATTATTCACTATTCCATGTTGCCGGTGAATTTTTGATGTGAAATGTGACGTGAATTACCAGAAAAGTTTAATACTGTTGCACGATTAGACCAATGCCTCACGTCTGATTTACAAAAATTTAACGCGCTTGGCTATAAAGTTCTGCCTTAGCCTCCAGATTTCTCACTGACTATCATTTGTTGCACGCTTTGCACCCCCCTAAGAGACGCCCCTAAGAAAAAGAAATTACAATCCATGTCCAAATTGTTTATTTTAAATTTACAGCCAGGGAATGTGTGCAAGTCAATGGTGACAATGTGGAAAAATAGGGTATATAAAGGAGATTATTTCCGTGACAGTCTGCTTCATTTTATGGTCATCGACCACAATATTCACCTATCATCAAGATGCCTTTGGTAAACAGTGTGATAACACAGACTTGCATGGAGCGAATCAATTTATATACTCTGTTTACCATGACTTCCTGTTGATGGGCAACGTCTAAAGAAAATGAAGCAGACTATCACGGACATAAATCTCTGATGCTTTCCAGCTGTGCCACAACAATGTGCAAATATTTTGCGCCTCGTATTTCGTAGAAATCATGGTTTGAATGATGCTATCCTACAGAGGTTGCTTTCGCAGCCCTCATTAAAGTATCGCCCCTAGTTTGTTTACTAATTAATGTGTTACTTGATACAGGTTCAGTCTGTCAGATACGTTTAGACCAGCTTCCTACTATTTAGGTGGTAGCGGTTGTGAAGGAACACTGGTACCAATGGATTCTGACCAGCAAGATTCCAGCGATTCAGACCTGGTCTGGCCGCCTCCAATTCCGGCAACATCTCCCCCTTTGGATCATCTCCACACATCCATTGATTCCATCAATAAATCACCGTTACCCTTCATCAATCTTACAGCTGGACAAAGATCCGTTACGCCAACATCTGATGAGGAGTAAGTTGTTTGAATTAGAATTTGTAATTTTCTTGGCAGTGCTGTGGGTATATTACACAAGAAGAACTTGGAGGCAGAGCCCTGTAACAATTCTAGAGCCATGCCTAACTAAAAATTACTTGTGTAACGAATTGGGTTTTCGTAATTTGAAAAATCTAATGTGAAACAGCCACACAATTCAAGTTGACCAATTTTTTTAAACTTGGAAACTTTTTACTTGATCTTAATTTTCAAAATTGAGTTTTCATCATAAATACGAAAAAAGTCTTTAACGAATTGTCTATATGTGTGTGTATGTTAACAGAATATCTCAAAAACGAAAAGTAACTAAACACTGTTCCGTTTAGATATTATCATCGCATCAGACAAGAAGATTTCGGGCAAAATCCATCAACCGGAAGTGGTTTACTTTACTGCATGGTTTTTTGTTTTTCATAATTGTCTCGAAAACAGCTCCAACGATTTTCATTAAACTTCTATACTAACTACACACATAAATACCTATCACTTTTATTTGAAATATTTTCCCCGGGAAAATTGATTTTTTGGAGGTTCTGGGGGAACAGTAGCGTTATGCTTTCCTCTAAAGTATCACTCAGTATAATATATGGTTTACATAATACTGATACCTACATAATATTAATATACATTGGAAGCATTAATAGAATTTCAAATTTTAAGAAAATTGGTTAACCGGAAGTGCGACTTTGATTTTTTGAAATTTTCTCTTAAACGGTTGCAACGATTTTCTTTAAACATGGTATGCTTACTGCATAGATAGAAACGTATCACTTTTATTTGTAACATATTTCCCCAAAAAATTATTTTGGATAGTTGTGCGGAATTCATGGCGTTAATTTCAAATCTACCTGTTCAAGATAAATAGATTTGTTCTTATCCCCCACCACCTGTATATTTATGTTAGCACAAATACATAAAATTCGAGTTTATAGAAAATTTGTCATTTTATATATATATATTTTTTTATTTTATTTTAATTTAAGGCGTCTCAACATCTGTGGCCATTGGCGCCCGGAGCCTTCTCAGTGCACTGCCGGCCTCCGGACAGTGTTCTCGCGTTATAGACAACACTGTCCATCGCCGGACAGTGAACTGTAGGGGCTCCTAGGAAGAGAAAATCTAAGGGAGGCACACTGGATTCGACGCCGTGATCTCCGCGTTGCTAGTCCAGCGCGCTACCACTGAGTTAATCCTTTCCCTATTTTATATATAATTGTATTAAGTAATGGAAGAGAAAGTCTTTTCACAACAGATGTTTGTTTTTCAAGGTCAGTAAAATGGCGCAGGAAGACGTTAAAACGTAGACCGCTCTCTGCTGACATCTTGAGCACTTTAAACGAATTCGGTAATGATTACAATAAATGTGAAACCAATGGCCGTAACCGAGTCTTTTCCGAATCACATGGCCAGCAGTCATGTGAGATGGATACAGAAGAAGTGACGGAAGTGGACAAGCTAGTAAACAAAGATGGCAGCGCACCTTACTATTATTCAGATCTGCTCAAGGCTAATCAGCACAGGTAAGGCTCTTCATTTTTATTAAATCTTTAAGGGTCTTCAGTTTATATCAGAATTTCTAGACTAATTTCTAAATACCATTTTTTTCATACTCAGGGGACCTCAAAACATGCATTTTTGATGAAAACTCAATTTCGATTTGACACGATCGAAAATTATTAATTGGATTTGTGATAGATAGTTACATAGGAGCAAGTCATACGAGTGTTTCAAATCAGAATTGTTTCTGCTTGTGTTACAGAGATGAAAGCGGTCGTCAAAGGCAGGGCAGATGGAGATCTTTGGAAGGACTGGTAGACGGATGTGACGAGACAAACCGTGTTGGCACTGCGATCGATATCTGGACCTCGCCTGAAGAGGGTACAGTATGTTGGACAGAGCGGCAACAATCTGCAGACAGGAGAACTAGATCGCTAGAAGAATTGGACCGACAGCCGCAGGTCGACACTATCCTACCTCTGCTCACAACAACCCAATCGCATATACATTCAGTTCATACACCGGACAAAGGTTAGTCCAGATAAAGTCCTGCCAAAAGAGGAGCCAAGTTATAAGTGCAAGTTTCCACAGTTCCTAAGTAGTCAAATTATTTTAAATAAGAGAAAATTTGGTGTGAAACACTCACACAACTTTGGCACTGTGCCATTCCACTAAGTAATATAAATAACACATTTCTATAATTTATTAGGTAACAGTAAAACTCCAGATGAAGGTAACATGCAAAATTTGAAAATCCATCAGGATCCAAATCAGTTCCAGACAGAAAATAAAGATGTAAGTTTGCTATACTTGTGTATTGCTTATTATTGTAGCAAATCGCAATCATGTCTGGTTCTCAAATTTCAGTTTACATTCAGTATACAATATGATTTAAGGTTCCTCAAATACCATAGCAAGATATCATTAAAAAAACTTTTAAAAATTTCATCATCATTTGAACTACACAACTCAAAAACAAAAAAACCTGGTGTGAAACACTCACACAACTTTCTCTTACTCCAGTTTACAAATTTATTATTGACAAATTTTATAGTTTGTGTGACAAATTTAATGAAATTCGTCGAAAAACTGTTCATAAAAAGCGCACTTCCCCGGGTTTACTAAGTTTCTTGAACTCGGAATTGTTGGCATCTATTTATTTCTAATTAATTTTCTTTGGATGCTGCATGTATAATTACTAGTATAGCACTTTAGAGAAAACATAACCCCACCCCTCCCCTAAAAGTGTCCTTAAATGAATATTCACAAAGAAATTTTAAATAAAAGTTATAGATCTTTGTATGTGTAGTTTATATAAGAAGTTTCAAGAAAATCGTCGGCGCTATTTTTGAGAAAATCACAAAGAAGTGAAAAAAATCATTTTGTAAAGTAGTTAAGTTAACGCACTTCCGGTCATCCGATTTTTTTTAAACTCAGAATTTAAACATCATATTTAATTCTAATTAACATTATTTAGATGACAGAATTGTATAATAAACTGAAATAGCACTTTAGAGGAAACCGTAACCTCACTCCTCCCCCAAAAGTACCCTTAAATTAATTTTTCCGGAGAAACATTTCAATTAAAAGCTGTAGCTGTTTGTATGTGTAGTTGTGTACTAAGTTCCAAGAAAATCGTTGGAGCCTTTTTTGTGGAAATCACTAAAAAGTAAAATAACCAACTAGTAAAGTGGTACTTCCGGTTGAGGAATTTTGACAAATAACCTTCTGTCGGATCACATGGTGATACCTAAAGGAATATCAGGTTTCAACTTTCTACGTTTTTTTGTTTGTTTTTGAGCTATTCTGTTCAAATATACATATACAGGGTGTCCTATTTAAACGGGCCACTTTTGAAATAACTCTTAAACGAAGAAAGATATAAAAAAAGTGAACATAACGTTTGTTGAAGTATTTCCGCTCTAGATTATGATGGTGTTAATGTTATTTGATTTTATTGCCGCCTTACACCTTAAATCGGTGGTTGAAAGTTGCGATTTCCTTTTGACCCCCACTTTTTAGTACCGTATTGAAAACTACTAAAAAAATGAAGAATAATGCCCTAAATTTCACTTCAATGTTTCAAACAGTTGCCGAGATATTTTCTTTTTTTTCCTATTTCTTTGTTTCATAAACTAAAATTAAAAGCTATAATTTCTAATAAATAAGAGAGTTCAAATGCTGACAACACTTAAAACCTATTTTAGAACCATAAGGTACTTAAAAATCAGGTAAAACATCATTAAAACAAAACTATTTTCCAGTTTATTTACAAAAATTATAAAAAAAATAATTCCTATTTATTCAAAATGACCTCCTCGGCTTAAGCGGCACAAGCGCAGTTGCTGCCCAACAGATGAAGTTGCTAACCATACCATGTCTGCCGGCATTCCTAAGCAGGTATGGATTAAGTCTCCTCTAAGTGTTTCTGGAGGGAACCTCCTGACATAAATTTTTTTTTTTGAGATATTCCAAAGGACAAAATTCAAGACGGGTTAAATTGGCGAACTGGCGAAGAGAAAAGTGAATGAGATGTTCAGTAGCGGGAGACAGGGACCGCCGGTAAGCTGGCCTTCCAGGTCATTTTGAATAAATAGGAAATATTTTTTTGTTACAGATTTTTGTAAATAAAGTGGAATATTGTTTTGTTTTAATGATGTTTTACCTGATTTTTAAGTCCCTTATGGTTCTAAAATAGGTCTAAAGTGTTGTCAGCATTTTAACTCTCTTATTTATTAGAAATTAATAAGAAAATCCGCTTTTAATTTTAGTTTATGAAACAAAGAAATAGGAAAAAAACGACGAAAATTTAATTTTTATGGTTGAATATCTCGGCAACGGTTTGAAATATTGAAATGAAATTAACGGCATTATTCTTCATTTTTTTAGTAGTTTTCAATACAGCAGTAAAAAGTGGGGATCAAAAGGAAATCGCCACTTTCAACCACCGATTTTAGGTATAAGGCGGCAATAAAATCAAATAACATCAACACCATCATAAACTAGAGCGCGCGCGCACACACACACACACACACACACACACACACAGATCATTTTATAAAAACCACTTTTTTGGACATAGGGGACCTCAAAACGGATATTTCCGATGAAAACTCGATATCGAAAATTTGCCACAATTACAATACTTCCTCTCACTAGAAGTAAGAGAAAGTAAAAAATACTAGAAAATGGTTGAGATGAAAGTTATATGTAGGTATTTATGAGTGTACGAAGTTTATAATAAGAAGTTTAAACAAAATCGTTACCATTTTCATCAAAGAAACTCAAAATATATATTTCTTATGAAAATTCAATTCAAAAAATTTTCAGAAAAATTCAGTACATTGATATTTGTGCTCACTTAATTTCGTCTTACTAACTACCTAATTACACAAACAGACCTAACTGTCTAAATGAAGATCAAACTGGGAATATATACGAGTTGTTTTACTTAAAATTTGATTATTTTCCTGGAGGGGCTTCATGCCAAACATCAGCGCTAATTGATTAATAAGATTAAATGAGTAGTTATATTTTTTTTTAAATGAAGTATTAATAATTGATTAAAAGTTAAAATTATAATTTATTTTAATTGATCAACAAATAACCAATTGAATAGAATGTTGTTTTGGTTGGTACCAGTGGACTCAGCTTAGTGGGGCAAATGGTTGATAAAGCCACAGTAGAAAATACGTTACAGGCCTCCGTGCTAATCATTAATCGTTGCTCACGAGGTTTTTTTTACCTTTACAATAATTTCTTACTTTTAAAATTTTTCTCTTTACTGAAGAGTATAAAATTATTTTTTTTAAAAAACTGATATCCAGAACTTTATGTTCGTGTTTAATTTTGTAATTGTTTGGTAGTGATATTTTCTTTTAGGTTTGTTTATGAAATATTTTTTTTATTTTTAGAGACAAAACTGGAATATAAAATTGTCTGCTGGAGAATTATTAGGCAGAACACACGAGGAATTAGTTTTATTACTGATACAGCTAAGGAGGCAGAGAGCCAGAATTTGCAAGTCTATGGAAGGTTGCCATAGAGAAATAGAAGCACAGGTGAGAATAGTTATTCTTATTTATTTAGAATTGTCATTGCACTTTACCTGACTGACATTAGGGAAGGTCCAATTTCCAACAGCAATCGCCAGTGGGGTCCTTTCAAGAAAAAACAATGTTTTACTTGCTCTACGCTTCGGGTACTTCTTCAGGACCTATTAGCTTCCTACCTCTCTTCTATCCTAAACAGCTCCTCCGAAAAAAAAAATTCCAAAAAACTAAAACACCTATTTAATAAAGGCGCACTCCGATTGACCTATTTCCTTCAAATACATATAATGTACTTTCTTATTTATATAGATGAACACCAATGGATACCTGAAACCTAGAGCAAGTAGGGAATTATACTTTGTTTAAAAGACTCCTCTGGTGATTGCCGTATGATCAAGGCCTGACCATTTGGAAATTAGTTTTTTGAAAAGATTAAAAGTAATTGTTTCAGAAGAAACATTTATTGGTAAGTGTTAATTTAACTGATGGTGAACATGGAAGTGAGTGGAAAATGAAGCTTGCCAGCTTAGTTAGTGTCGCCTAAAGGCTGTTAAGCTCCACTCACTGCCAAAGCTTCTAGTTGCCTATCTTACGGTCATTTACAAAATTGCCAAGATATTGTCGTTTTACTTTAGGCGATTAATTCTTGGTGAGCGCTCCTTTAGTTTTAATCACAGCCCTGTGTTCTCTAATCATATCAAGATTAGTAAGTGAAAATATCTGGTTTAAATTCAAGACAATATTTTTAGGATTCTACTTTGTTTTTCTTGCTTATAGCAATCTTGGCTATCGGATCTTGATTCAACAAGCTGTGTAGAAAATCTGCAAAGATTGGATCAGTTAAAATTAAAATTAGGCGAATTGGAGAAACAGGTAAATTTTATTCACATAATTTACTGAAATAATATATTTTTGTTTATTTTTAGTTTTAAAATTGCATTCTTGTCACATGCATGAATTTGTCTGTCTGACCGGAAACTTTAGTTGTTTGGATGGTGTATAGCATTCAATTTTTTTTAATTCATGCATCTAACTTTATAAACAGAGCCACTGTTGTAATTTTACCATATTTTGAATATATAAAATGATTTTTTACTTTCTCTTACTCCTAGTAGGAGCCAATAGATCTTTCAGGTCGTAGTGCAATAATCCCCTACAGCAATCTAGTTCTAGTTTTTTTTTTTATATGGGGGAAATGCTACTTACGCACATCAAAGTGCCGGACTCCATATAATTATGCCTACCGGCTAAAATCTCCCCCCATACACCTGAGCCTAGCCTGGATACGCTTTCTCAGCACTGCATCAGGCTAGGCTCCTTAACCTAGCCCTGAGGGGCCCCTTCTCCAATATTCACCTTTACACGTTTAGTCGACCTCACATCCTGGACAAAGGAAGAAACCCTTGTCCAGTTGTTACGACTACTCAACAGAGTCTGGGCAGACCTCCCAGGCACAAGTTTCCCGACCTCCTGCTCTAGGTTCTTTCTGGGTCGAGCCCAACTTTCACATTCGAAAACAGTGTGCCGAGCGTCGTCGCGTGAAGCTTGGCAATACAGACAGGTCGATACCTCTTCTTTACTTACCTTCTTCAGATAGTCTCTGAAGAATCCGTGTCCAGAGAGGATCTGGGTCAAGGGATAATTTACCTCACCATAGCTTCTATCAATCCAGCTTCTGATGTCTGGAATCAAGATAGCGGTCCAGTGGCCTCGGCGCTTCGCATCCCACTCTTCTTGCCACGCTGCCATGGTACGCTCTCGCTCTTCCCTAGCTATTTCCGCGCGATTATTCCCTCCCCGTCTAGCATAGATTCTTGCACGCTCCTGAGCTAGACGCTCTAGGGACAATCCGTCGTGCACCGAGTCTCTGCACCCGCGCAAGCCTTTTTTTATACGCTTTCTTTCGCTAGGCTCTTGCCCAAATTTCTGCGCCATACAACATCACAGAGTGGGAAACACTCATCAATATTTCGCGAATACTCGCCCTAGGACCTCGCACGTTGGTTATCAACCTTGTCAGACGCGCTACTGCACCCGCAGCTTTATCGACACCTTCTTGGATATGTCTTCCAAAGCTTAGCTTGACATCCATGATTACACCCAAGTACTTAACCGCTCTTGACGAAGTCACAACTTCCCTACCAACATAGAAAGGGATACACGGGTCGATCCTTCTTTTTGTCAATATCACGACCTCCGTCTTAGCCAAAGATAACTCGAGTCCATGTTCCACCATCCAACCATTCGCTCTTCGCATAACTAGTGTAACTTTGTTTGCGCTTTGTCTAAATTACGCACCGATATCAGCGCTGCAACATCATCAGCGTAAGCGATTAATGCCATATCTTCAGGCATTTCCAACCGCAGCAATCCGTCGTAAGTGACGTTCCAGATATCGGGGCCTAGAATTGACCTCTGCGCAACTCCCGCAGCGACGGTCATAATTTTAGGACCTGCCTCTGTTTGGTAGACTAGCGACCTATCCCTGAAGTAGTCGTCGACAACCCTCAATAAATACGGCGAAATATGGAAATTCCTCTCCAATGCCTGCAGGGCGTCGGACCACTTGAGGGAATTAAACGCGTTCTTAACATCTAGCGTGACTAACAATACTATCTTCCGCGTACGTTGACTACGACTTTCTGCTCTTTGGACCGCCCTTACAACCTCCTCTACTGCTTGCAGTGTAGACCTAGCTGGTCTAAAGCCATACTGCCTGGGTGATAGACCGCCTGCTTCCCAAATTTCTTCCGTGAGCCTTAGCTTAATAAGTTTCTCAAAGAGCTTTCCTACCGTATCCAGCATGCATAGCGGACGGAATGACGAGGGGAGTGAACCTCCCTTGCCTTTGCTAATTAGAACTAGCCGGGCAATCTTCCACCTATAACTAAATATGCCGGATTTTAAACATGCATTAAACATTTGTAACAATATGTCTGGTTTTCCTCGGGCTATCATTGCTACAACTTCATTGGGTATGCCGTCCGGGCCTGGGGCCTTCTTGGTTTTCAAAGTAACCGCTGCTTCCTGCACTTCTTCTTCCGTAAAAAACGGAAAACGGGATATTCATAGGGACTTCAAATAATCTCTCTGGTCTTCCGGGGTGTGTGGGGAAAAGACCTTTTACAATCCCCTCCATAGCCACCGCATCCAAGACCGCTTGCTTCTTAAAGCCGGCAATCTTTTGAGTTACGATTTTGTAACCTAAACCCCAAGGATCTCGGTCTACTTCCGCTACGAGAGAATCCCAACAGCGTTTTTTGCTCAGGTAAATTGCCTTCCGCAGCTCGTGTTTCGCCTCTCTATATTCAGCTGCACGGCATGCGGCCGTCGGCCTCCTTCTTGCTCGTTGAACCCTCCTCCTCTTCTTAATACAATCCCTACGGAGATCCGCAATTCGCGAGTTCCACCAATAGGCTGGCCGCCTCCCTCTCCAAGAAACTCTCCTGGGCATTGATTGGTTACACGCCTCCGAGATAATTTCCATGCCTAATGTAACCACTGCCTCAGCTCCAACTCTACCCTCCACACTAACCGGGTTGCTTTGCGTCATCCCGTCCTCAATCGCCTTCCAGAAAACCTCTTCATGCATCTTATCCAGATTCCAGCCTACACTATCCTTTGGCTTCCATATCCTATCCACATTTTGCGTTATTCTAAACGTGATATATTGGTGGTCGCTCCCAGTAATTTCTTCAATAACCCTCCAATGTTCAACAAAAGATGCCAGGTTCTCCGAAGCTAAGGAGATATCGGGAATCGTTTCTAAATAACCCGG
>JAAEAF010000697.1:0-24635 GCA_011037195.1 Triatoma infestans
CAAACACAAGACTATCTACAAAAACATAAAGAATGACCAAATAAACTATAACTCAAGACACACTCTTCAAGGTCATTCCTTACACCTAACTATATTTCAACCATACCACCGCCTAGTATAAAAGACAGATCTAAACATATATTTGTATATATAAAACAGATACACTATACATATAAAATATACGTTCACACATACAAAAAAAAATGCATTATGCATGCACCACTTATTGAATTCTAGCCTGTGGAACCTTCTCTTCCCCCGATTGAAAATACAGATTATTAACATGATATACTTTTGAATTACCTATCGCGCCCTATTATAAAAAATACCTTAACAAATGGCACCACGACATCTCGCTCAACATATTCTCAATGCAATTTAAACATAAATTAATATCATTTAAAAATAAGCATGATAAATAAAAATGATTACATTTGATTTCCTCTATTATTTATTTTAATATCGTCTCCAATTTGCCGTTTGCTGCCAACCCCCTCTTACATATCAATTTACCTGCTTATTTTCTTTTATTAAACTTGAATGGATTTCACATTTATTTATTTATTTATTTTTTACCTCGTGCTTGTTGCTAACAGTCAAAGCCATATTTATTATTTGTACAAGCTTTTGACTGTCCATAAACTCTGCACTGCCTTTCTTCAAACTTTATCAGGACAGTATACTCCTGAAATTTCTTAACCCCCCCCCCCTAATAAAAATGACGATAAAACACTGAGCATATTTATCACCACTATTAAAAGTATCCTTCAAAACATGCTATTTATTATACACTATTTTCTAATGTATAATCATAATTTATAATAATTCCATTTTGTCATTAAACACATACACATAGTAACGTAACCGTTTAATCTCCCGCGGATATATACAACCAACAAACCAACAAGTGTGAGTGTAAAGAAACACTGCGTTGAAGTGAACTCTCTGCACGAACTTGGTTAATTTGTTCTGACGATGGATGAAAATTCGAAACCGGTCAGGAACCAAAGAAATATACATGCTACGACGGATAAATTACCAGAAGTTATCCAGAATTGGAGACCCATCCACATATCAACAAATGTATTATTAATTGTCTTAAGATTGCCTCAAGAGGGAGGAAATGGAGTCGAATTTTACGAATAAAATCGAGTTTTATGCGTTAATCTGAAATGTATGTGGGAATTTCTTTTAGAAGAAAGGCAGCAGAGGTGTCACTAGCTTTTGTAAAACATGGTTGTTAGTATCATCGAAAATCCAAAGTCCGAAATGGAAGTAGGTCCAGTCAAGAAAATTCAATTAAAATTACAATAAAGTTCAAGCGATCTCCCCGCAAATTCATCTCTTCGTGACCACATTATAATAGTATCCTCTACACTGCAAGGTAGAAGAGGAAGAGAATAAGTGAATAATTAAGTATTATAATAGTGTTATGAGAGATTTTTAACAATTTCTATTTACGTTTCGCTTTAAAATAGTTTAATATTAGCGCTATTGCTTTTAATGGTAGCGATTAGAATTAATTAAGGGCAACAAATACCCAAAAAGGAGCCAATTAGTAATAGATTTTTGCGAATGCCGTTGAAACTCGACGTTTGGCAAATGCAATATTCTGGGGAAACGCTGCCCAATAAAAATTCGTTGTCTGGTAGGTCTTCATGAACTTTTATGGCAAGAGTTTGGTTTTTTTTTCTTCAAAATACCCTTTTAAATTTAATCAGAGCCAAAAAATTTCTCATCCGAACATAAATATTTTTAGGACAGTTCATCTTGGAGAAGGAAAAGTTATGTTTTCAGAATGGTTCATAGCCAGCGTTAACCAATTTTACGAATAGGTGACTGGGTAAGTCATATCATCTTATTTTCCTTAATTCTGACCGGTTTCTACCTTCAACCTTAATTGATTTAATTTATCAAGAACAGAAGAAACCTTGGGCTACCATTTATTAAAATTTCTACAGAATCTTGTTAAAACAAACTGTGAGTGTAGTATCGATGAAGTTTCGAAACCAGTCAATAGCAAGAAAAAGAAGATAGTATGACGGACATCTGATAACAACCAAAATAAAAACCTAAAAAGATAATCGATTTACCTTATCATGCTTTTTCAGAATTTTTCTGAATCCAGTGAAATTTAAATTCTGATAATTTTGCAACAATATTAAACTTAAATAGAATTCACTGAAGGCTAATTTCAATTCTTGCAATTTCCTTGGCGGTATAACACGTTGACGTTGTGTCATCCTATCGGCGATTTTGGTGGCGTTTTTCTTCTTGCGAGCAATGCCATGATGATGATCATGCATGTTAGACAGTTCGCTTCTCAGTGTGGCAAATTTTCTTGTCGCCTCTGCCAACTTTTCTGCAAATAGTCAACTCATGAGTGTCCTTTATATTGACGTCATTTTAAATTGTTCATAATGATTTTACTTCTCGAAAAATTCGTTTAATACATTCAATTCAATACTAATTATAGAATACTTTTTGAACAATGGAGTAGAATTGGGCTAGAATATACAACAATATTCCATTAATTTATTGACTTAAGGGGAAAATTAAAATTTTTCATATTTCAGTTTTTAGGCAATATTTACTATCACTTACAGAATGAAACTGGTCTGTCTGGAGCAGCAGCCTGGCTGCAGGGGCTGAACCAAAAAAGATCTATTGCCCATTATATTCCGGTATCATTGAATGCTGCTCATGGCGGAAGAGTGGAGAGAAGATAAAGAGGTGAGAATATTTTCTGATAGTCAAGCCGCACTAAAGGCTTTGAATAAGCCATAAAATAATGGGTGAATGTAGGAGAAGACTTAATGGCTTCACTCAGAGGAGCAGGGTAGAGCTCCTCCCTGATGAATCAGAAAATAAATGTTTCCAGGTCCCTTGAAATAAGAAAATAATGTTTTTGGCGAATTGTCTGCATGTGTGTGCGAGACGAATCTGCGAGGGCGATGATGATTAAGGATTGTCGTTGACTTTTCTTCTATCACTACACTGGATGGACAACCTTTGTTGGAATAGTTGTGCAGTAAATCTAGGCGAATAGGTATTAATTAACTTTTTTGATACTTTCTCTAACTGTTTTTACCTTGGAACCTGAGGGTTTCAACCAATGGGCCTGAGATTTATTGAGAACCAATGTTCTAATAGTGGCCGCACCCCTAAGGCATTTTTGAGCTGCCTTAGGGGTGCGGCTCAGAAAAGAAAGTTTGTCTGGGTAGGGTTTCTTTGTAGAGACCTCGTTGAGCACTAAGACCCGTGCTGTCAAACGAGAGAGTATGATTATGATTTTCCTTCCCTATTCAGAAGTTTAAAACCACTTTAAGGTAGTTCCCAAACAACTTTAAGGTTCACCATACAAATTTAAGAGTGTACTCAATATATTCAACTTGTACAGATAAGATTATGTAATGTTTTTAGTTATATTTCTTATTTTAAAATAATATGCCTGAAAGTGGATTACTACTAGAGATATATATTGCAATATAGTCTATTGTATTATAGTTCAATTAATCTTTAAGTGATAAGCATAACAAATGCTATATAAATATTGTAATCAAAAAACTTACATTTATCTAATCAATGTAAACAAAATAAAATACAATAAGATCTTATCTTTTATAACTACAATTATACTTGTTACTGCTGTAAGAGGGAGTATTGCATTCGAGTTAGATTTTGAAATTGAGTTTTTACCGAAAATTCTCGTTTGAAGGACGCCCCTGAATCCGGAAAAGTAGTTTTTCAAAATTGCACTTTCTCTCTATGAATGTATGTGTGTGTGTCTGAGTCTATCTGTAGTCAGCATTCCTCTAAGATGCAAAATCACAGAAAATTTTCAATATTTCATTTTAAGTTTTCAAGTAATCCGAAAGTAAGGTTTTGGGTCAAAATAGGTCAACTTTACTGACAGCATTTTCTTTTTTCAATAGTTTTTGCGATTTTCTCGAAAACGACTCCAATGGTTTTCTTTAAACACTTAATATCACATATAAAAAGCTATAACTTTCATTTGAAATATTTTTCTGTTACATTCATTTTAAAAGGTTTTTGGAGAAGCGTTAACGTTAGGCTTTCCTCTAAAGTGTCATTTCCATATATTATACGATCCATTATCATCTCCATAATTTTATAAGGTTATATTATAAGGAGGTTATAACCTCCCGCCATACAATCAACAAGTACAAGTGTAGTGTGTAACAGAAACATTAAGTTGAAGTAAACTCTACACGAACTTGATAACTTTACTCGGACGATGGATGAAAATGCGAAACCGATCAGGAATATTAGAAATATGCATGCTATGACTGTTATAATACCAGATGTTATCGAGCATTGCGGACCTATCCACATATTCAAAAATAAGTGATTGTAAACGGCAGTAATGAAATGTGTGTGAGTGTCTCACATAGACTTTTTTGTTTTTTCGATGTTTTCCCAAAAATAAGAATTTGAAGAAAATCATTTCTTTAAATGGAAGAAACTATCCCTATTGCTGGGCATTTTTCCCGAATAACTTGAGAGTGGGAGTTAGGGCCTCACATTTTCCTTAAAGTACCATCATTTCATTATCATGTAAATTCCCTTCTAAATATTATAGTGAAAATGCCTACTTTTTAGAAAATTTGTGAATTAGAATCAAAAGTGCAGAAAGAGGAAATCATGAGAGGATACTGCCAAAATTATGGAAATTTGAGTTTTCCACTGGTAATACATGTTTTAAGGTCCCGTTGAGCAGGAAAATGAAATTTATGTATTTGTTTGTTATGTGCGGAATATTAGAAAGAATGTATTCGCACATAAACATAAATTTCAACTGTAACGTATTCACGTTGAGCAGGAAAGAATGTATTGCTTTAAAAAAAATTGTTCCATGAGTTATGTCAGTCTGTCAGAAAAACGGAATATCTGAGAAAGGTCAAATTTGGTATTTCATTATTTGGTTGTTACCGGCAGTAACATTTTGGTGAAAATCGGTAAAGCGCAAGTATTCCTTTAATCAAAGGAATGTTCACTTCTTTCTCGAAAGTGGATCCGACAGTGTTCATTAAATTTGGTATACCAACTGTGCATCTGCCAAAAGTAGGGCTACTACTTTTTTTCACAAAAATCACTTTAGCGGGTTGGTTCTGGAGATGCTATGACGCGGTATTCATATGAAACTGTCACTTCTTTAAACATTGTACGGTACTTTCATCTATTATGTTATTAAGGACAACTAAATGTAATTGAAAATTAACACTGTGAAAACTGCATGAACAGAAAAGTCTTATGAACTTTTCACACCTGAAATTGTTCTTATTCTTTTAATATTAAACAGATGCATTACCCGAATAAAATGTATTTATTTTCTTTAATTCTTTATCACAGTAGTGGAAAAACATTTCATCGAAATTCTTATAGTGGCGATTAATCTCTTCCGGATCAGCAGATTCCGTAGATGGTGCTTCCTCGGTCGCCATGTACAGCATTCCTTTCATTTCCTGTAAAAACAAAAGTACAATTAATACAATAAACAAACAAACACATGAAAGAGTAATGAAAAAATGTTAAGTATCTTTCTATAAATAAGGCAGCAGTATTTTTGAGGCACTTTTGTTTATTCAGAAACACTCGCTGTCGAACAAGAAAGGTAATTTGCAGTATGACCAACCGAAAAACAATAAATGCAGGACATACTAATAACAAATAAAATTTACCTAATATTTCGCCTTACAACTGTTTTAAAAATGCTTACTTACAGAAATAATCATATTTTTAAAAGCTTTGTCATCGTGTCAAATTTTCGATATAAAGTTTTCACAGGAAATACACGTTTTCCTAGGCTTTCCCGAGATCTACTGAGTCCAAAAAAAGTGTTTTTTTGGAAAATAATCTGGATGCAAATGAACAACATAGCTCAACAACGAAAAATCGCAGGAAGTTCAAACTTGAAATTCCGGTTAGATATCACCATGGGTAACTTATCAAAATTCCTCAACCGAAAGTACCACTTTAATAAATGTTTTTTTCACTTTTTGCGATTTTCTCGAAAATGGCTCCAATGATTTTCTTTAAACTTCCTATGTCAACTACACATACAAAGATCTACAATTTTTATTTGAAACGTTTCTCCGGGAAATTCCATTTAAAGGCACTTTTGAGTGAGGGGTAGGATTCGGTTTTCCTCTAATGTGCTATTTCAGTTGGAGCCAAATGGTTTGAAGGAGTATTTTTACTCACATAGGGTGAAACTTCCCTATGTTTCTAGAGAAGGATATTCTGTCGCGGAACCTCATTCAAGTCCAACCACCACGTCCTCGTCGTGGCTCTGGAAACATCTGCGCTTCACTGTGGAAGCGTGGATGGCCAAGCTGGTGGGCGAACGCACAGGGTAGCCTTCGGGCTATTTGGGAACTTAGCACTCCCACGAACCTCAGCTACAATTACAGATTAACAAGTGCAGCGGTGCTCCGTCATGAGTGTGAGTTGGTAGAAACTTTTCTGCCCTCTGTTTGGGTCGCCATAATTTATGTGCGGGCTGGATCTCTTGCAGCGAATTCTTTGGATCTCTTGCGGAGCCTCTGTAGGGGTTCATGCTGCATCACTTACACGTAAACGCCTTAATATCGTACACCTACACAATTACATTCCTTCACGCCAGTGGCACTTGCTGGTGCCACCCACATGTTTGCCATGTGTGGATACCAGTGTCGTGGGGAAAGGAAGTTCTGGTGGTTGAGGACGCAGGAGGCAAGTTCCCTCGGCGTGCCTTGCAGTCCAACACACCACTTTGGTTCCTGACTCCACTAAACAGGCGGCCAGAGCCTAACCCAGCTCTGGTCAATCGGCTAGCGTAAAGAACGCATGGGTGAGTTCCGGGTATTGTGGGCCTTGGCTCACAATCCCTGGGCGCTATATCTCTAGGGTAGCTCTGGCGCTTCTTCAAAGTGTCCCAAATTGTGAGGCTCCGTGGAGGGTGGAGAGCTCTGGAGATGAATTTTTAATTTTATTTATTATATGTTTTTAATTTTAAATTCGTCAGCCGGGGGCCCCTTAGAGGAGGGGGCCACCGGTGGTGGGGGTAATTCCTCTGTACATCCAGAGTCGGGTGACCAGGGCCTGGATGCACTAATGGGTGGGTATCTGGAAAAATATCCAGAGGCAGGGAAGGCTTGCTTCTGGAGGAAAACGTGTCAGGAGGAGCCGCGGAGGACTTGTGACAGCGATTCTGAAACGCGGTCAAAGGAAAAAGGAGAGATATGTAAGGCAGGTATTTTTATTTATTTATTTATATTTATTTATTTTTTTTGTTCCTGCCTGCTGTCAAGTATGTCAGAAGTTCCATTTCTTCCATTAGTTGACTTATCACTATGATTGACAGGGTAGAAATGGTTCAGGTTAACCTGCAGCATAGCAAAGATGCAACGGCTAATTTGTGCAGCTCTATTGCTGGGTTGCATACATATTTTACACTTATCCAAAAACCCTATGCTTATAAAGGATTGGTTCGAGATTTAAGAGCGGTCAATAGCAGGCTGTTTGTTGCGGATGGCGGGGGCACTCCTAGAGCATGTATCTGCGTTAGTAGAGATGCCGGCGCCGTTCTGCTCGGACAGTTTTGCTCTAGGGACCTGGTGGCGGTGGGGGCTGTCTTGATATAGTGGTGGCCTCGGCCTATTTCGCCTATGTTCATCCCTCTGCTTCTCCGCAGGAATTAGTAGATTTGGTACGGTTTGCGAAGTCCAGCATTATAGGTTTGATGCAAATGCATATCATGTTGTCTGGGGTAGCAGCGACATCAATGCTAGTGGTCGCACTGTCATGGATGTTGGGTACTGAGTTGTAAATAGGGGTTCTGAACCCACTTTTGTAACCAGGATTAGAAGACAAGTTATTGATATTACTCTTGCTTTTAGGAATATTAGTAAACATTAGAGATTGGAGGCTTCTATTTCTGATCACAGGATTATTAGGTTTAATCTGGGGATTGATCCAATCACCATGGCTACCTATAGGAACCCCAGAAGGGCGGACTGGAATTCTTATTCTAAACTTCTAGAAGATAGAATGATTCTCCAGTCAAGTGCTCTTGGTGATATTACCGAATTGGATAGAGAGGCTGGTATTCTTCATGAACACATTAAGTCTTCATTCGAGGAGACTTGTCTCTCAAGTTGGTTAATGGTAGTAGGAACCCCTGGTGGTCATATTCGTTAGAAAAGTTAAGAAGGCAAGTTAGGGGCTCTTACAGGAGGGCTGTCCTAACCGATTCTTCGGAATCATCGGATAGTTACAATAGTCTTAAAAAAGCGTATAAATAAGCTTTAATGAGAGCTAAGAGAAACTCTTGGAGATCCTTTTGTGAGGATCTAAATTCGACTCAAGAGACATCTAGGTGGTATGGATTCTTGGTAAGGATAAGGACTGTCAGTTGTGAACTTTAAGATATCCTGACGGTTCCTTTATAGGTGGAGAAATGGAGACATTACAGCTCTTGCTTAATTCCCATTTCCCGGATAACATAAACATAAATAGCACTGCTTCGCCTGCTGTTGGTGGAAGGAAGCTAGAACCTAGTGACCTGGTTAGTGACCGTGGACGAAGTAGTTACTATGGATAGAGTGGTTTGGGCAGTGCAAGATTCTTACCATTTAAGTCCCCTGGACCTGATGGAGTTTATCCCTATCAGCTACAAAATGGTGGGGATGTACTGATAAAGGTGTTGATAAGGATTTTTTAAAGGTTGTTTAATGTTTGGTTATGTACCAACATTTTGGAGGGAAGTTAAGGTGGTCTTTATTCCTAAACCAGGAAGAGGTTTACTGAACACGCAGTACGCTTTTACTGAACAGTTTTCTCGATTTTCTCCATAAAAACGCCGATGAATTTCATTAAAATTGGTATACTAACTATAAAACAAGTTTCAACTTTCTACGGTTTTTCGTTTTTGAGCTGTGCTGTTCACATACATACATACATACATACATACATACATACATACATACATTCACACACACACACACACACACACACACACACACACAGATCATTTGCTAAAAACCACTTTATTGGACTCTGACCCTAAGGCATTTAGACCTATAAGTCTTATGTCTTTACTTCTAAAAACTTTGGAAAGGTTGATGGATAGGTAAATTACTGATGGTACTTTGAAGGATCATCCACTCCATCCAAACCAACATGCTTACACAGTAGGAAAATTGACAGAGACTGCTTTTCATTGTCTGGTTAGTAGGATAGAATCTGCTCTAGGGACAAAGGAATATGCTTTAGGGTGCTTCTTTGATGTTGAAGGGGCATTTGACAGAGTATCGTTTGATGCTCTTGAAGATTCCCTAGGTCGAAAAGGTATACAACCAGTTTTAATTAACTGGATAGGTATTTATTTAAGGAGTAGAGTTATACAGGCTTCTATAGGTATGCGCACTGTGGTTTTGGGAGGGGGTCTTTCACCAAAGCTATGGTGTGCTGTCATGGATGAACTGTTAACCAGGATGAATTCATCGGGATTCTATGTACAGGCATATGCCGATGATGGTATTATTTTATTGATGGGGCGATGTCTGACTACTATCTCAGACTTAATGCAAAGTGCCCTCAACATGGTATATGAGAGGAATCAGGATAAGGGTCTTTCAATTAATCCCAGTAAGACCCAGGTGATTTTATTTACTAATAGGAGGCAGATTGTAGGATTAAAACCTCCTGGCTTATTAGGAACTTTTGTTCAGATTTGCAAATCGGTGAAGTTTCTTGGGATGGTTCTTGACAGTAAGTTAAATTGGTCAGAACATGTTAAGGCATAGCATCAAAAGGCAATTATTTCCTTTTGGCAATGTCAAAGAATCGTAGGTAAAAATTGGGGGATTACTCCCAAGATGATGTTTTGGATTTATGGTATGGTTATTAAACCTAGATTGTTATATGCGGCTGTGGTGGCGTCGCATTGAGGTAAGATCCGCTGGCCTGCTGCTTGAGGATATTCAACGCTTGGCTTGTCTGGCGGTGACCGGTGCGATGCGGACCACGCCTACAGCTGCAATGGAGACTTTGTGGGAATTCCACCGGTCTTTGTAGAGGTGAAAACTATGACAATGAAAGCCTGTTATAGAATTAAACAGGCAGGTTTTTGGCAGGGTAAGTGATATGGTCACTCTACCATTCATCGCGAGATGCTTTTGAAGGTTCCTGTTGTACAAGACTTTTGTTTTCGATCATTCTTACAGTGTCAGGTTACCCTCTAGGGAAGATTTGTCAAGATTGGGTCCGTCTGGTGTGATACCTGATAATTACTTTCTGTTTACACGGACGTTTCCAGAATGGATGGTAGGTCTGGAGCTGCGATCTATTTTGAGACCGGAGATCATTTGGCAGTATCTCTTGGTGAATGGACCACAGTCTTCCAGACTGAGGTTTATGCTATTCTTTGTTGTGTCTTGGATGAGGGGGTACGTAATACTAACTTAAAAGGTGTTTGTACCTGCTCGGACAGCCAAGCTGCGCTGAAGTGACGCATGTGGTTTCACTTCCAGGTTAGTGTTAAAATTTTCTAAAAGACTGGAAGAGCTTTCTTCCCTGAAGGAGTGCTTCTAGTCTGGGTGCCAGGTCACATGAGAATTTTTGGGAATGAGGAGGTGGATAGGTTTGCCAAATTAGGCGCCTCTCTTCCTTTCATTGGTCCCGAGCCTGCTGTTGGCGTGTCTTCTGGCACATGTCTGTAAGGCTTCCAGACATGGACAGCTTCACAGCATTCAGCCTTATCGATGAGCTCAGTTGGTTTTCGGCAGTCCAAAATGCTCATGGGGGGTCCGGACAAGGCCATTAGTGAGACGTTGCTGTGTTTTTCACGGAGCTCTCTCAGGCATCTGGTTAGATCTCTTACTGGACATTGTGGTTTAAGGAGACATCTCTACATAATGGGGCTCATGTCGGATCCATTTTGTATAGTCTGTGAGGCTGAGGAGGAAACACCCCATCCATCTTATGACTGATTGCCTGGGTTGGGAGAAAATTAGGTTCAGGACCTTTGGTCGGAATAGGATGTCTGTGGAAGAGCTTAGGCTATATCCGCTTAAGGTTATTGTCCGATTTATTCGATCTACGTTGAATCTTAGATGGATTACATTCGGGTCTGGATTTTTGTTCTAGACCCGGTTTGTTGTTGTTTTTTTAGGGGTAGCTATATGGGCCCAGTGAGGCTTTGGTCCCAGCCCACAGACAAATAATAATAATAATAATAATAATAATAATAATAATAATAATAATAATAACAACAACAACAACACTTGATAACTAACAACACTTGAGACACAAGACACATCTAGCTTACTTTGTAATGTGTAGACCTTTGGAAGAAATATAAATTATTTTAGAATTAAGAGAAATATATTAGTTAATATCTAGGTAATATTGGTTGTTTACTTAGTGTAAGTCCAAGACTGGGTTTTTACGAAGGTTGGGAGAAACAATAGGAACAGTTAGAAGGGTAAAATACCTGTACTACAAGAAAAGGGAATTTCCCTTTCTTTCTCCCTTTAATGGAGGAGGGATCATATATATAGAGAACCTCAATTAGGAGAGGATCAGAATTGTTGTGGTGAAGAAAACTCTGCTCAGTGAAAATTTATAAAAGAGTGTCGTAGTGTTCGTTATACGAGAGTTAAGGCCCAACCTTCTGCTTAAAAACCCTTTTAATATTGTAAGTTGTATAAATTAATCTAGTTACTGCATAAGTATTATTTTATTATTAGTTAAGGAATAAGATTTTATTTGTAGTCTAAATTGTGTAATTATATGTATTTCTTTTATATGGTTATTTTCTAATTATTTTTATCCTTTAATCAATCCAGATGAACACAGACCTCACGAGATCCCTTTAGAGAAGAGATAAATTAAAATTTATAATTATTTACTATTCTGAATTTCTATTTTAAAACCCCCCAATCATACATAACATTACATATGGCATCCCTTGTGGGGACCGATGAGTCTGTGTAAATCTGAACTAAATGATTAAAAAAGGGATAAAAGTTATTTTGTTTTATTAAAAGCAATTGATTGATTCAAAGGAGTAGTTGTTCTAAATTTGGTTCTTTTATTAATTAATAATAGTATAATAAATAATTTAATCGATCAACAATCATCGGGCGGCAAAAAAAAAAAAAAAATGTCGAAAAAAATTGGTTCAACTTTCCTAAAAGAGAGCGAAGAGGTTTCTGGGCGTAATCTGCGAAGTAGGGTGAGTCCGAATAAAGGTTCTAATTCTCGTGGCGTCGAAATAACTGGGTCCGGTACTAAATCGACAACTAGCATTGAAACCAAGGAATTAGATAAGCGTATTGATATTGAAGGGTTTATGATAATCTTAGATTCGATTAATTCAAAATTAAATGGGATTGATCACAAACTAGACCGAGGTCTCCAGGATTTAAATGAAAAAATTGAGCAGTGTAACAGTAGGGTGGAAAATGTTGAAACTGAAGTAGGAACATTGAGAGAAGAAAATGTAAAGTTCCGGGAAAACTTGAAAACGATCCGAAATGCCATAAAAATTCAAGAAGACAAAAATACAGAAGTTATTAGCAAACTTCATAAAAAATTTGCAAACAAACATCTCGTATTAGAGGAGGCTACGGACTCATTACACAGTAAGATAATTGAAATTGAGGCCAATACTAACGCCAAGTTTGAAGATCTTAGCGGTAAAATTGGTAGAATGCAAGAAGACGTCCGATATTCAACGCCAGGACCAAATTATTTAGATATAAATTTATGTGAATCAATCAAATTATTAAATTCTACACTAGTGGAGCAGAATAAAGGAAGAAAGGATAGGTGTATCTTTCGGGACAGCCGTACACAATACCTACAGAGTTTATAAAGAATTTATTAACACAGTACAAAATGTGGGGTAAAACAATTGCGTTTACTGAATTTATTCGCATGCACTTAGAAGGAAAGGCTTTGGTATGGTTTTCTCTAATTGAACACACTATATCTTCAATGGATGAGTTTCAGAAAATATTTTTGGATGAATTTTGGTACCATAATTATGACTTAATTGTGTTAGAAGAAATCAACCACGGAACTTACTTCGACAGTAAAAATATGTCACCAGAGGAGTATTTGAGTAGGTTAGCTCTAAGAGCTAGAGCATGCACCAATCCTTTGGATGAAAAATACTTTGCAAAGTGGTTGGTAAACACTTCGGGCCGAAAGTTGATGATATTATTACATTTCAAGGGATTACGACAGTCATCGGATTTTTAGGAGTGTTAGATCGGATAGGAAACGAAAGAATTTTTTGTGACAGACCGAGAACGTATCATTTCTCATCACATTCAAACAAGGGTTTCTTTAACCGAGATATTCAGCAGACACATAAATCCACGATTCAAAGTACAGGGAGAAATTTTCAGGGAAGAAAGTTCTCTATTCCAACCTATAATCGCCAGAAAATAACAAAAGATGTCAGAACTAATGACCTGGACAAAAGGAAAATTGACGGAGTGAACTTAAAATATAATTCCCACAGTCGTTCTAATGGCAATACTAATACTTATCCAGAAAGACGATTTTACCAATCACGTAACAAGAACCAAATAAACAAAATTGAGGTGCAGCAGGTTGTAGGTATGAGTTCATCTACTATTCCGCCATTAGAAATTTCTAACCCCTTAACTTCGTTTAATGATCAGGACGAACAGATTATTCAACCATCTTATTGACAACTATCAGCTGGGAAGAATTTCGGTCACCATACGGAAAATAAAAATTTAAATTCCTTGTACAAAGAATTTTGGGACTTACTAACCTTGGATGATGAAGCATTTACCAATGAATTTAGCAATGTAATTGGGTGTCCTCACGTGCAATTCCAAGTAGATCATGAACTGTTTACTGCCCTAGTAGATACGGGAAGTCAGATCTCTTGTTTGAACGAACAGCATTATGAAAACATCAAGGAAAATTTCGTCCACGAAATTCTACCCGTGAAGGCCACAAATATCATTACTGCGGTAAGGAAAAAATCAAAACCTGTCAAAAAACAAATTCTCTGTGAATGTAATTTCGGCAAACTAAATATTAAACTTAACTTTTTCATCGTGCCTGAGTTAAGTGAAGAATGCATTTTGGGATTCGATTTTGTTAAAAATTTTGTAAAAAACATAAATATAACCAAGAAGCTATTAGAGTTAAAAGCAAACAAAGTTGGTGAACCCGTTGAGATCCCGTTAGTTGGAGATGTACAGTGTAATAGCATCAATGTTAAAATTGAGGACTGCATTGCGGTGGAACATAAAACCAGCATTGAAGAGAAAATAAAAGAAGTGAAAGAACTCCAACCTGTTCTTCCCAGCAAAATCATTGATGAGTTAAAAAACTTGCTTAATGAATATTCTGGTCTTTTTAGTGACGTGCCTGGAATGATTAAAGGGTTTCAATATCGGCTTCAATTAAAGGATAGCGAGCCATTTTGTATGAAACCTTATCCTATACCACAACACCATAAATCCTCAGTGAGGCAGCAGATTGAGAAAATGTTACAGGAAGGAATTATACAACGCAGCAAAAGTGAATACTTAAATCCTATTGTAGTTGTCGCTAAGACAAACGGAAAAGTGAGAATTTGTTTAGATGCACGGAAATTAAACTCAAAATTAGTCTCTACTATGAGCAGTCAGAAAATATTGATAACATTCTTAAAACGTGCGGGGGGAAGAAGTTCTTCAGTACAATTGATTTAACTAAATCATTTCACCAAATTGAGTTACATCCTGACGATAGGTAATATACTGCTTTTATGTTTGAAGGAGAAATGTTTGAGTATTGTCGAATTCCTTTTGGATTGAAAGTTTCTTTAGCAGGTTTGAGTCGAGGGGTTAAAGGAATTTTAGGCCCTTTACTAAAATTAATTAAGGTCTATGTAGATGATTTATTAATTTTAAGTTCCGATGCTAGAGAACATTTGGATATGTTGAGGAAATTATTCGCAAGATTAAATGAGTTTGGGATAACTATCAATTAAGAGAAGTCAAAATTCTTTAGGAAAGAAGTGGAATATGTAGGGTTTATATTGACTACAAATGGATTGATGCCTCAGCCAGAAAAAATAAAGCAATTCGGGAATTTCCTCGGCCCAGAAAGATGAAGGACTTACAAAGTTTTATGGGCTTAACTAACTACTACCAGCGATTTAATAAAGAGTATGCGCAATGGTTAGGAAAATTAACTCCCTTATTAAAGAAGAATACGAAATGGCAGTGGGGTACAGACGAAGAGAAGGCTTTTGGAAAATTAAAAGAGACATTTTTAGAAGGTATTATGCTGAATCATCCG
Source organism: Triatoma infestans (assembly GCA_011037195.1). Taxonomy (NCBI): domain Eukaryota; kingdom Metazoa; phylum Arthropoda; class Insecta; order Hemiptera; family Reduviidae; genus Triatoma; species Triatoma infestans. The sequence goes on from JAAEAF010000697.1 coordinate 15,343, forward strand.
GATTTTAATAAACCTTTTTACTTACAAACGGATGCAAGTGGATATGCGGTCGCAGCACAACTATATCAATATACTAATGATGACCAGATTGGGGTTGTATCCTTTGCAAGTAGAGTCCTGAAAGGACCAGAGAAAACGTATAGTGTTACGGAAAAGGAACTTTTAGCGATAGTATGGTCCATAAAAAAGTTTGTAACATATCTAGCAGGTAGAAAATTTTTTATTGAGACGGATCATCACGCACTTACATTCATTCAAAATTGCAAGAACACTACAAACCGGTTGTTAAGATGGAGTTTATTTTTGCAAGAATTCGATTTTGAAGTGAGGCTGTAATAATGTTGTTCCTGATATTCTCAGTCGGAACATTGACAATATTACAAATTCGACTTCTTTAAAAGAAAATTTTCAAATAAATATTATAAAAGGGCAGACGAAACAAGGGGACCGAACAATCAATGACTTGGCCCAGCGATTCAAACAGAATTATGATACTGAGGATATCCCAGACGAAGTAATTGCCAAACTAAAACAAAAAAATAAAATGTTCCACAAGCATGGGCAATTCTCTTATTGTTGGGATGATGGATTTGTAATTTCTAAAGGGAAAAATAACGCGCAAAGGATATTAGTACCGCAGAAAATGGCGAAAGAATTTGTACTACTAACGCATCAATCGCTAGCACATATTGGCATTCAGAAATTAATACAACTAATTAATACAGATTTCCACGTTCGAAACGTATCTAATTTGGCAAGGGACATTACACGTACTTGTCATAAATGCCAAATTAAACTTATTATTCAGAATATAAATTCATCGAAGTATCAGATACCCTAGAACTGGTTAGTGTCGATTATCTCGGACCGCTCCCCAAAGGATCTGGAGGAGTACGCCATATTTTGTAATGATTGATAATTTCTCTAAGATTGTACAGCTCAAAAATGTAAGGAAAGCTACAGCTAAAGCGGCTTTAAAATGTGTACAAGAATTTTGCGAGGAGTTTGGAACACCAAACGAATTTTAGCAGATCATGGGACTCAATTTAATAATCCGCAGTGGAGAAATGCTTTGTCTGAGATGGGGATTCGATATTGTTATTGTTCAATTAGACACCCTCAAAGCAATCTAAGCGAGAGAACCAACCGCGATCTTGGAAATTTTTTTCGAATCCTTTTAAATGATAACCATAAGGTCTGGCTAAAACTAACTCAACAAATCGCTCATATAATAAACAATACCTATCATTCTGTTATAAAGGCTTATCCGATTGAAGTCCATTTTGATGTAAAACATTCCCGGCCTTGGAAAGAGCTCTGTATTATTAAGTCGAAATTAAGGGAACACTTGACCCCGAAGGAGCAAAACCAGTTAAGGGTTAGAGTAAGAAAAAATCTAAAAAAGGCTGGGGAAAACGCCCTGAAAAGGTCTAACATGGAAAGAAATATTTATCAGTTTAAAGTTGGGGATCGAGTACTTGCTAAATCACTAAAAACTGCAGATGGTGATAAAGAAGCATCAAAATTTAAGCCAATCTACGAGGGACCGTATACAATCATAGAAAATTATAATAACACAACTTTTTTGTTAGCTAAAGACCTTAATGAAACGCCTCCAGACCCAAAAGCGATTGACTCACGTTTAATTCGTGGTATATTCCATAGTATACAGTTGAAACCATATCATGAAGCTGAAGAAGGAAGCCGAGTTTGATAATAATGTCATTAAATATTTCTTCGAAATTTTTTTTTAGTTTTAACTTTAACTTCAATTCTATAAATTTCTTCTATACCAAAGTAAAATTTAAGCCAACTCTCCTTATGATCAATAACAATTTTGTTAATAGAAGTCTGTAGTCAAGACTTACTAGTTAATCGTATATCATTAAATAGATAGTAAATAATTGTTTAAGAGATAGTAAAAGTAAACAGAATTATCTTAATTGATTTATTATTGTTAATTGGTATTACTATTTTTTGGAGGAATTTATGCAATGTATAACTCAGTTTTAAAAATAAAGAAGGTTGGGTGATTTTTAAGATTGTGTGATGGCTAAGATCAAGCAGATGTAAATAATGCAGGGTTGAATATACAATACAAGAGTAAATAAGTAACCAGAAAGTGAAACTAAGTGCAGAAATAACATGACAGCAGAAAATGGTAAAAGAGCCAAACTGTTATTAATGAATGTAATGCACAAGAGCGAACTATTAGTGCCAAACGCGCCGCGATTGTAAGGAAAGCGAAGCTTATTACCCAATATTCAAGGCACGGGTTGGAGACTAATGGATCAACGATATTCTAGTTGACTGGACTCAAAATAAAAGGGTAATCTTGACCCAGTAAGATGTATGTAAGGGCCTTAATTGCCCTGAGCCACATTCTTTCAAAGGACGTTCTACAAGAGGGACCGTTTCCAGAACTGGGACCACCATAGTCAGTAGTCAAGAAATTACAAATGAAGATAAACTGACTAGAATTAAAAACAAATAATTCTAAGATAAATGACTCAATTTTTTTTATTGCAACTATTTTTTAATGTTGCTCACATATATTTTCTTGCATTATTTTATAAATATGTTACATTATGACTAATATTCACTAATGTGTTATTCAATGATCGATAATACTTGTTACAGTTCATGTAAATATTTATGTTGTTTTATTGGTTTTTGCGTATGTTAACTGTGAAATATATATAGTGAAAAAAAAAATTTTTTTTATAAAAATTTTTTTTTTTGTTTCTCCAGAGGAAGCATTTGTAATGTGTAGACCTTTGGAAGAAATATAAATTATTTTAGAATTAAGAGAAATATATTAGTTAATATCTAGGTAATATTGGTTGTTTACTTAGTGTAAGTCCAAGACTGGGTTTTCACGAAGGTTGGGAGAAACAATAGGAACAGTTAGAAAGGTAAAATACCTGTACTACAAGAAAAGGGAATTTCCTTTTCTTTCTCCCTTTAATGGAGGAGGGATCATATATATAGAGAACCTCAATTAGGAGAGGATCAGAATTGTTGTGGTGAAGAAAACTCTGCTCAGTGAAAATTTATAAAAGAGTGTCGTCGTGTTCGTTATACGAGAGTTAAGGCCCAACCTTCTGCTTAAAAACCCTTTTAATATTGTAAGTTGTATAAATTAATCTAGTTACTGCATAAGTATTATTTTATTATTAGTTAAGGAATAAGATTTTATTTGTAGTTTAAATTGTGTAATTATATGTATTTCTTTTATATGGTTATTTTCTAATTATTTTTATCCTTTAATCAATCCAGATGAACACAGACCTCACGAGATCCCTTTAGAGAAGAGATAAATTAAAATTTATAATTATTTACTATTCTGAATTTCTATTTTAAAACCCCCCAATCATACATAACATTACAACTTGGTAGCAAAAGCAACCCGTAAGCAACAGAATAACCCAGGTATCACCTGTGGAAAAAAAAAAAATTAATAATAATAACAATAATCGGTTTAATAAACAATTCCATCATTTAAATAATATTAATTAGAATTTAATATGTTGTTGAAATTCGGAGTTTGAAGAAAATGTGATGACCGGAAGTACGCTTTTACTGAACAGTTTTCTCGATTTTCTCCATAAAAACGCCGATGAATTTCATTAAAATTGGTATACTAACTATAAAACAAGTTTCAACTTTCTATAGTTTTTCGTTTTTGAGCTGTGCTGTTCACATACATACATACATACACATAAAAACACACACACAGACCATTTGCTAAAAACCACTTTATTGGGCTTAGGGGACCTCAAAACGGATATTATCGGTGAAAACTCGATATCGAAAATTTGACACGATTACAATACTTCCTCTTACTAGGAGTAAGAGAACGTGAAAATTTGTCAATTGCAATTTTGAAAACTGGAGTAAGAGAAAGTTGTGTGAGTTTTCACACCAGATTTTTTTACTATCTCTTGAGAAACTGTTGCTATCGCGAAAATTCTCGAATTGGATTTTCACTAGAAACATGGATTTTGCGGTCCTCTGAGTAAAAAAAAAAGTAATTCACTTTTGTTTGTAACAATTTTACAAGAAAATTCGTTTTTGGAAGGATCTGCGAAGAGGAGGGTTTGCATTCTTTTAGAGCACATTGAATATTACGTATGTTGCTGTGATCATTAACTAAATTGGAGCGATTTAATTTTCATCACTGGCAATTTCAGGCACATTGCAATTTATTATCTAACACCTTATATTAAATTCTGGAACTCATTTAAGGAACTAGTACCAGTCGAATCTGAAGGCTGAATTACACAGCTTTTTACTCAAGTGTGTGGCCAGTCAGATATAGCAACCTTACTTCAATTCTAGTGCACTGTGGATCTTCACATCCAGGTATTTCTTTTGGTTGAGTAAACCAAAAGCATGCACCTTATTTGCATGTGCTACATTAACTTCTGCAATCACCTATTTCGAGGGTGTAGAATTTTTATCATGTGATACTTAATTGGAGTTCTTCAACTTATTACAAGACATTATTGCATTTTTTGATACATTATTTGTTGTAGTGATTCATAAAGGTAAATTTTCTTTTATTGACATTGCTCTATCCTTTCTGTAGAGCTGGTCCTCCGTTGAATAGAAGCTGCTCTATCCTTTCTGTAGAGCTGGTCCTCCGTTGAATATAAGCTGGTTCGCAGGGCTGGTTCTTGCAACCATAGCTTCAGACGCCAGTACCTAGGATCTGTATGTGAGCAACATCACTATCCAGGCCATTACCAGTACGTTGCACAACAACGTTGCCCGCTGAAGACCAGGAATCGGGTTATCACTATAATCTTTTAAGTGTAGTGACCAAAATAAAGGCAAGGTTCAATAGAAAATTTCAGAACTCATTCTTATTACCCCGTCCATCTGAATCCCAATACTTCCCAGTAAATATTCCACACGAGAGATTCTTCTCTTTCTACGGGAGTTTCTCGTACTTTTAGAGAGATTTTGCCCGAGCAAAACACACACACACCATTCCACTAGGAACTTGTTTTTCATACTCAGTGGTCAACAAAACATGCACATTGCCGATGAAAACCAATTTCTATTACGTGAGAAGTCTGTGATATTTCCTCTTAAAAAGTGAGAGAAAGTAAAAATTATTGCGGAATTTATTCAAGTTCTAAACATCACATTAATAGGCGAGATTTCAGGGTTTAATTTATTACTATTGCTACGTTTCCCCATGAAAAACGTGTATTAAAAGAAATAGCAGGAAAAGATGTGACGGAAAACAATTACTTCACAATGTAACAGAAATAAAATTTAACGCGATACTATAATTCCACTGCCGCCTTTATTAAACCCTTTCTAAATAATTTGTGTAAATATTTACATTTATTTTTGTTATTTGCTAGAAAACAGTAGTTACATGTTGTTGTTTTTTTTATTCTAATGGTAAATTAGATAAATAATGTAATCTATTCTATTGTCCTTCATTTACATTAATTATTGCGTATAAATAGCACATAGTTATTAAAGAAAATGGCCATAATCTTACTAAAACAGATATGAATGGGCGCCAGGACTAGCTGGCCGTTTCACTGAGCACCAATGAAAGAAAACTTAGTGAAACCTCACAACATAACAGGAAAGAATAAATCTGGTGCGAAACACTCAAATGCTATTTTCTGACTGCAATACTTATAGTTGTAGATGACTAATCTTCTTCAAACAATGAATTTTGATTAAATATTTAGTAGCCCTCCATTTCCTACATCTGGAGTACTTGCTACATTATTTAGGAGAAAATGTTTTTAAAAATATGATGTCTTTAAATGAGTAGAGACATACCATGTTTAAATAAATGTGTAGGAGGCACCCTCCACTGAATACAAAAAACATTACTTTGTTAAATTATAAAAGTACGATCAAGTTATTATATAATCATATGGTAATAATTAATGCATGTTACAATTGTATCAAAAACAAATTTAGTTTCTTCTTTTTCAAAAAAGGTCCTTTTATAAACTACCACAAATTCATTGCTGGATTATCAAGAAAATCACGAAAAATTGGGGGGAAAAAGTTCAGGAAATTCGCATTTCCGCTAACCGATTTCCTTCAAACTTGGAATTTTATTAGAGATCTTTTCCGTGATAGCCTTTTTGTCGTCATCGACCGGTTTCGGGCGTTCGCCCATCATAGACTTGCAGAAAGCAAATTAACATAGACTTGCACAAAGCAAATTAAGATAGACTTGCACAAAGCAAATTAAGTTGATACACTCATTACAGTCATCACAAATTTGCTCTGTGCAAGTCTATCTTATCACACTGTTTTGACAAAAACATCCTGATGATGGGCAAACGCCCGAAACCTGCCGATGACCACAAAAAGAAGCAGGCTATCATAGAAAATATCTCTGATGCTTTCCAGCTGTGCAGAACCAACCACAACAACTTTGGAATTTTATACCTGAAACAACTGTACAATAAATTTGAAATGGCATGTTAGACCGATGTCTTCTTCTCCAGAATCCTTGTGAAATCATTTTTACAAAATATTTAGTTGCCTAAATATTCAAATGTAGGTGATACAATATAGGTAATCAGGTACCGAAGGTATCATTGGTAATGTTTTCGAGATAAGCGCAAATAACTGAGACAGCCATTTAGTAAAATGATACCTTCCGTTTGAGGGATTTAGATCTCTAACTTCCTATCGAATCTCTAGGGTAAAATATACGAACTATTTGGTAAAAATATGATGTTCGTATTTACTTTTCAGGGAACCTTAAATTAAATATTTCCTGTGCAAAATTAATTTGTAAACTTTAACAAGTTGCACTTTACTCTTCTTAAGTGTAAACGTTGAGTTTTATAATGAGCAGGTTATACAATGACAAATCCTTGGGGAAAGTTGTGTCGCCAGTTCTTCAAGGAATTTGGCTTCCAGATTAGCCTAACTTGGAAGTCAGCCTAACTACACATACATTGACCCCCTTCAATCATACTGTATACATAGGTCTTGCAAAGGTAGCTGATAAATTAATGCACTTACTATAGTTAGCGTATACACTCGGGCAAACTCTAGCACATTATCATATATATATTTTGACCACTAAGTGCATTTTGCAATTTGCTACACTTCACAGAGAATCAAAACAATATATAAATACTGTCACCAAAAAGGAGCTACAGAAGGCATTTTGTAATTCGCAGGAGATATTGCATTTCATCCCAGTCCATCTACAAATCTGAAGCTAACAATTAGACTTGAAAGTATAATACGACATGAAACGGTAAAAGATGACAGTTCAGATCACACAGATATTACACTAGCCAATCAGCTGATTTTTAATATATTTCAAATGTGGACAATCGATACTTTAGTTTTTTAATATTAATGGATATCGATTCATATTGTGTCACTGAACTTTTTATATTCCTAAAATCTTAAAAAAAAAAAAAAAAATTATCAGTTTGTAATTAAAGATGTTGAACAGAGGTCATTACCCTGGTGATTACTGAAATGAATTTCTTCTAACCATAATAACATATTCAGCTTAATAGGGTGGAGCGCAAGAAACAATGTTTTTCTTTAATGCATCGATTCCCAAGCCGTGAAAAAGCGGTACTTTTCTCTCTCATGAGTAAATTGGAACCGTTTTTTTTTTTCCTGTAAACTTTGTATCAATAACAACTCGTCTATATTATATATTGTATTAATTAACATGTTTACCTACACTATAACTTTGTTTTGTTATTGGACTTGAAAGCTCGATACTGTATAATAAAGTTTTATACATATTACCAGGACTTTTCTCATTTAATTTCAACTATCATATTTTTAATTACTGTAAGTGAAAGTATTACTGTATTACTGTAAGTGAGTCAAATTTTCGATATCACCGGATATAGTTTTAGATATTGATTTGTATGTATATGTGTGTGTGGGTATGTCTGGTCTTCTTAACTCAAAAATGAAAAACTGGCGAAATTTTAAACTTTATATTTAGTTTCCCGACCCGACAATAAGGTATATTTAGTTCTTTAGGACCCGACCAATAAGGTATATTTAATTCTTTAGGACCCGACCAATAAGGTATATTTAGTTCTTTAGGACCCGACCAATAAGGTATATTTAATTCTTTAGGACCCGACCAATAAGGTATATTTAATTCTTTAGGACCCGACCAATAAGGTATATTTAATTCTTTAGGACCCGACCAATAAGGTATATTTAGTTCTTTAGGACCCGACCAATAAGGTATATTTAATTCTTTAGGACCCGACCAATAAGGTTTTGATCAAAATCAGTGAACCGGAAGTAACACTTTACTGAATGGATTTTTGCGATTTTCTCGAATCCGACCCAACGACTTTCTTCTTTAAACATTAGATGTGAACTACACATTTGCAAATTTCTCCGGAAAAAGCCATTTATGGGGACGGGTTGGGATATGTTTCCCTCTAAAGTGCTATATAAACAGTATTAATTAAAAATAAATTAGTTGCCAAACTTCCGAGTTCGAAGAAAATTGGTAGATCGAAGTGCGTTTTTATTGAAGTTTTTTTGTTGTTTTTTTTCAGTTTTCTGCTTCTCCATAAAAACGTCGAATACAGTGGTCTATCACTTTTATTGGGACGTTTTTTCCGAGAAACTTCATTTAAAATTTGGTGGGTGGAGGGGGAGTTATGTTTTTCTCAAAAAAGTCATTTTATTAAGTTTAGATTCTCCCAATGATATAAAATTGAAAACAAATAAACATTTAGTAAAAAAAATTAGTTTGAAGAAAGCTTGTCAATTACAATTAGAAACCGATGTTGGGTTAACCTTTGAACGGTCAACATGGTGCGCAAGCCTACTGTCACTGCACTAACAATTTCATAAAAGTTATTTCAGTTTCATTTAATTTATTATAGTTTTTTTCGTACTCTTTCTTTTCTTTTTCTCTTTGTTTTAATTTTCATCTTTAATAAAAGTTTATTATTTATTTTATATTATTTATTATTTACTAGTGAAAATTTTGTTAATTTAAACAAAAAGCAAACAAATAATGTCAAGTGATAAAAGGAGTATTCCTCCTGATAAACCTCCCAAAAAGCCACCAGATATTGAATTAAAACTAACCGGAAATGAAATGGATATGGAAAATGTATTGGTAAGTACTGCAATATCTTCTAGCGGGGGTAGAAGTGGGGGAAATGGTAATGATATCAATACAAATAACGAAACTATACAAGAAATGTATGATATGTATGATAAAGGACCATTTGAAGTGTATTTAGAGAGTAAAAGTGAAATGGGAACAGGGATATCAAGATTAC